>CM059585.1:43862500-44092500 GCA_030407085.1 Trichopria drosophilae
GGAAGCTGTTCGTCGATATCAGACAAAATTAAAAATAAAAGATTTACAAAGTGAAGCTAAATAAAGAATTTAATAAGAATTTGAGAAATAATATAGTACAGACTAACATTAAATCAACTAAAGGTAGAAAAAGATATCGGAAAAGCCTAGAATCTAAATTGTACAGAGATAATATTTTATTGTGAGAAAAGATTGAAATGTTAAACAAAAAGTTGAAAACGGTTCGAATAAAACGGACAAGAGTTAAAAAACTATTGCTGTGCAAAATGATGCAGATTGCGTAATACATTGTATAGTTGGAAATGAAAGAGGGAATTCACTGATTAAAAGATCACTTTTGGAAGGAATAAAACTGAAATAAATGTTTAAAACTGTTTACAAACAAACAAGAAGTATCGAGGGCAAAAAGGAAATAAGGTGCATACTTGGAGACAATGTCAATTTAATTGTATCGTATAATGAAAATTGCAAATCTGATATTAGGAAACATGAACAAAAATACCCATGGTACGTAGTACAGAAATGTTTTGAAGAGAACAGTCGAATTCGCCCAGGTAAAAAAGATTATATTACTAACAACAAAATTTAAAAACAGACCTCATTCTTGAATGCATCGATAAAATCGCTTTATAAAAAGTTTTGTGAGCAATATAAAAATGTTAGGGATATCAAAATCAGATATTCTTATTTTGCTGAATCACGTTCTTTCTGGATAATTCCGAAAAAAATGGCGGAATTCCGCGCGTGACACTTGTTTATGCATAACGCACGATAATATGAATCTAATTGTTCGTTCATTTATTAAAAAGCTTATTTTGGAGGAATACTCAGTAGATGATATTATTATATAATTGCATCCATTACCTGTAAACCTAAAACTGCAAATTGGCTGATTCGTTAACGTATTTCAAGGTAAAAATAGTGAATTACAAAAAAAAATGGGACCATCTTTGCGTTGGCCGTGGGTCCGTTAGTGAAGGCGTAGCGTAAGTTAAGAGATCTCCCTAGTTTATAAGTGCGATTGAGTGATCATTGAAGGTTACGTTTATTTCCGTTTTTCGTTTTTCTCAACTGTTATTTTAACAACTATTTCACTATTTTTATCTTGTAATTATTAGATTTTTAGTTTATTAATAACATTTTTAGCTTGTCCCGGCTTTCCCCCCTAAACCGAGGGGGTTTTTATCCCGAAACAAGTTTATTTTTGTTTTACCGCGACACGGTGTGTTTTTCTTGTCTGAACCTGCCACTCACTCTACCTATCCTTTGAACCGGGCCTCAAGTTTTCCAGTGACTTATTAAATTATTATTCGCAAAAAATGCTTTTAAATAAATTTACCTTACTCCATACATGCTGTTCGGTTAGTATGCCGTAACTACCGGATACAGAAGCACCCATGATTTAGGCAATGTAGGGAGAGAGAGGTGGGGTGTACGGAAGTACGTGTTTAGTGTGGGAAACCAATGTAGAGTAGTATGGTACCTATAGGCGTCCGGTTAATTTCCGTAAAACCTCCCTGTAGATTAGCCGCCAATCGTGCTATATAAACAATAGGTAGGTACTACAAACAAGGCGGAAATAATGCACTTTATTTGAAAATATGCAAAAAACTACTTTTAAAAAATGCGGGAACATAATTATAGATGGCACCATTCGGTTATGTTGTTCTTCACTACTATAGAAATAAATGAATTGAAAGGCGTAAATAAAAAATTAACTTTAATACATTGAAACAATTTGTGGAGAACAATATTCATCGAAAATTTGACATGTTTCGCACGTAAATGTCGTTTGACATTTCTGCTTGCACGGTGAGCTACGATTGAGTTCAACCCAAAAGCCCCCCCCCCCTCTCGGATCTTTTCAGATATTATTTCAGCAAGGTCCCATGTTTATTTTAATCCATAAATAAAAAAAATCGTCCGAGGAAAACGAAAAATATCCCGAAATTTCCAATTTTTTTTTAGGTTATTTCAAATAATTTCCTTGCAATACTATTTCTACATAATTATATTTCATTTCAATCCGACATTTTGCATTAGGAAAGTAATCCCACAATGATTAGTACATTTTCAATGTTGAAATACGATGCAATATTCGAAAATAGCTCGAAACGAGCCGTTTTTACAGCTTTTTTGCATCTGGCTCGTTTACTACAGTTTCCTCGTTAAAATGGCTCAGGAATGAATTGAAGCGAAGAAAATTATCTACAAAACTAGTGTAATAACTTTCCATTATTTAATGTATTTCCAAAAATATGGCCATTCAAAGTTACCAAAAGGGGGAAAAAATTATGGTCGTTGTTGTTTATGGTTGATTAACTTTTTTCCTGGGCATTTCTGAGAAAAGTTATATATGAAAGTAAGTTAAAGTGAAGGTAATTACGAACAATTTAAAAAAAATTGGAATCATTTTTATCCTCTACATCAAAAGTTGCAGAGTTTTGAAGATACCTACTTTTTCTGCCTAGATTTGACACCATGCCAGTTGATTTAAAATAGTTTTTTACGACTTTTAAAGTAATTTTCATTGGTTAAAATGATACTTAATTGTTTTTAACTTCTTCAATTATTACAATAAAGATTACGATAATTATCACAATGACTTTTATAAATAGTAACCCATATGGCAGACCACGGAAATAGAAATAACGGATTAATCAGCTGAAGTAAATGTAATTGCGACCTCGTGACCTTCACCGTGACCTCGTACAGTTTACGCTTTTGAAAGCCATGATCAACATTAAATTTATATATATATATATATATATACGGTGAAGGTCACGAGGTCGCAATTTAGTCCCATTTGGGTTCACAAAAGTCGACGTAAAATAAAATTAAAAAAAAATATTTTTGATCATACAAATAGAAATAACGGATCAATCCGCTAAAGTATATATATATATATATAAAACTATCATACTCAAACATTGCTTCTATTCGATCTTTTAATTTTCGTTTCACGCGTACCATAACTTTCGTTTTTCCAAAGCACAATGAACAAATTTTTAGTAGATTTTCGTTATGATTTCGCGATGCTGGCATTTTTACGTAGACGGATATACTTTTTCGAAAAACTTTTAGGACAATTTTTTATTATTGAATACTTAACTTTGAAATACCCGTTATTCATATTCGTGTTAATTATAAGAATAGGTAGAACAATATTTTAAACAATTAACACAAAACAAAATCAAGGTAAGGAAACCAGGTGTTTTCAAAACACTGTAATTTTAGATGTAATTAAGAATTATTCTAACTAATATGTAATTATTCTAATTTTTGTAGAATCGTTCGTAATTACGTTTACTTTAGCGGATTGATCCGTTATTTCTATTTGTATGATCAAAAATATTTTTTTTAAATTTTATTTTACGTCGACTTTTGTGAACCCAAATGGGACTAAATTGCGACAGGACCTACAGTTTATGAAGGTGGAATACAAACCACCTGAGCTTTGGCGTTATTAGACACTTACAAACAAATATAGAGGTGTCCCAATGACAGATTGCAGAGGCCGGGATCGAACCAGGGTTTTCTGATTACGAAGCTGATACTCTAACAACTGAGCCACCGCCGCTCCCGGTTACTACGTAAAAAAGTCATTTTGATCCCGAAATGACCTTTTAGATCATGGTCGAGGTCAAATATAAGATCACAGTAGCATTGGTAAGACAATATCCTAAAACTTTTGTCTGAAACTTTTTTTCCTAAAGTGCATTCCTCCAAAGTTGTTCTGACGACTCAATACTTTTGGACCTCCTAGGATACGTATGTATATACTACACTTATATAATAATTGAAGAAGTTAAAAAAAATTAAGTATCATTTTAACCATTCAAAATCACTTTAAAAGTCGTAAAAAACTATTTTAATTCAACTGGCATGATGTCAAATCAAGGCAGAAAAAGTAGGTATCTTCAAAGCTCTGCATCTTTTGATGTAGAAGATAAAAATGATTCCAATTTTTTTTTAAATTATTCGTAATTACCTTCACTTTAACTTACTTCCATATAACTTTTCTCAGAAATGCCCAGGAAAAAAGTTAAGCAACCATAAACAACAACGACCATAATTTTTTCCCCTTTTATGTAACTTTGAATGGCCATATTTTTGGAAATACATTAAATAAAGGAAAGTTATTACACTAGTTTTCTAGATAATTTTCTTCGCATGAATTCATTGAGCCATTTTAACGAGGAAACTGAACTAAACGAGCCAGATGCAAAAAAGCTGTAAAAACGGCTCCTTTTGAGCTATTTTCGAATATTGCTTCGTATTTCAACATTGAAAATGTACTAATCATTATGGGATTACTTTCCTAATGCTAAATATCGGATTGAAATGAAATATAATTATGTACAAGAAGTATTGCAAGGAAATTATTTGAAATAACCTAAAAAAAAAATTGAAAACTTGGAATATTTTTCGTTTCCCTCCGACGATTTTTTTTATTTATGGCTTAAAATAACCATGGGACGTTGCTGAAATGATATCTGAAAAGATCCGAGAGGTGGTGGGATTTTTGGGTTGAACTCAATCGTAGCTCACCGTGCTTGTACAACGACGTTCGAGTTCATCTACATCGGTAGTGTCCACAAATTTAGTTTTGTCCTCCGATATATACGAAGAGTGCTCAAAAGGACCTGAGAATTTTTGCAAGCATAAAGGCGCCTGACTGTATTTTAAATATCGTCAACGAAAGCGCGGATCTTGTGGATAAATTCGAGTGTTTAATTTGGTGACTCGTTGATCGTTTAATTCCGTTTTTAAGTTTCTAGTCAACTGTTTTGTTTTTAACAACAGATTTAATACGCACTTCAATATTTAGAAAAATTTCTAAATCGCATTTTTGCACATTGCGATTTAAAAATCGCGACATATTTCACACTCCGCAGGGCAAGGATAATTACCTGGCCGTGAAAAATCGGATTCGGATGCTACTGAAACGTCCACTCGCTGTTCGGCACGTATACGTACATTTTCGCGGATGCGATCAGAATTAAGATTATCGGAACTATCCGAAGCTGACAATCCAATTAGATTTTAAAAATTCACTGGTGTTACCAACATGAAAGTAGCCTATCAGGCGGACAGGAACGTAGGAGAATGATGACACCTGATAGATACCTGTCGAGCAGGCGACGATTCTATGCTTAGCTTCCCTCTAAGAATGTATGACCAAGGGAGAGAAACACCACCTGGGAGAGAATCACCAAGTACATTGCCGCTCCGCCTCGCTCGCGCTCTGCATCTGTCTCCCCCATTGCAACCGCTTGTCACGAGACGCGGGTTGCCAAGTTCGTTTTGCTGATACCTCGTGTAATTAGTGTATAAAGAATCGTACGGTGGTGAAAGATTTCGTCATTTTTTGGAAATTACCTTCTCTTTTCAGTGTTGTGCATGTCGGGCTTCCGTGACACTGTCATGGTATAACTCTTCAAAAGTAGTGCCGTCCTCCAGTAAGGCCCTCGCCCGGTAGGTGAGTGATCTCGGTGCTCACCGGCCACGGGAATCGCCGTGGGTGTGCCCGATCCAGGGCTCCGGATTCCGGTTGTGTTGATCAGTGAGTTCGGTATAGCTCGTAGCTGCATGAGAAATTTCCGAGCTAGTCGTGCAAAGAAAACACCCTCGTGAGTGCCATTTTCACACCCATATTTTAAATTTTAGTTCAAGAAGGAAAACGGCCTGCACGCGGCAATAGCCGCTAAGTGCGCGCGGAGGTGACGTCACAACAATATGCTCGAGAGCTTTGTAATTTTTTTAGATTTCAAATACGTTAGCATCACTTATATTTCTCTTATTATCACTTAAGCTACAGTGTTACTTGCGTCATGTATTCACAGTGAAGTAAAATGTACATTTATTTTTCACTACATTAATAAAAATACCAAAAATGACGTCAACGCGGAAATTTCATGCGAGAGGTTTTCAAGGTTTCCCTAACCGCACAACCTAAATGTAGCTGCGTGGTACTTTTATATTCAAGAGCGCTAAATTTTGTTGAGAATGTACGTTGCACGTTAAAGGCCCCTAAAGTCAATACGTGCCATTCAGGGGAATTGTTTTTCGATATCTATTTTCAAATCCATTTTTAATACATTACGCATTTTTATGTTTTTTTCAATATCATCACTTTCTCCATAAGTTACAACAATTGTCTGTGATTTTTAGAACTTGCAGTTCACTGGCCAAAAGTGTTAAAATAAAAACTACAAATTGATTTTTCACCGAGATAATCAACGATTCAGTAAAACTGAATATTTCCGTGGGAAATTGACGCATAAACGAAAAATTAACCAAACAAGGCAATATCAAAAATTCGAAAAATGGAAAAAATGTTCGATTAACTAAATACTGAAAAACATTTCGATTTCGAGTTCGACTTAGATTTCGAACTCGATTTCGATCTCGATTTCGATCTCGATTTCGATCTCGACTTCGATTTCGATTCCGATTTCGATTTCGATTTCGAATTCGATTTCGATTTCGATTTCGATTTCGATTTCGATTCCGATTTCGATTTCGTCTTCAATTGCGATTTCTATTTCGATTTCGATTTCGTCTTCAATTGCGATTTCTATTTCGATTTCGATTTCGATTTCGATTTCGATCTCGATTTCGATTGCGATTTCGATTTCGATTGCGATCTCGACTTTGACTTCGATTTCGATCTCGATTTCGATCTCGATTCCGATTTCGAACGCGATTTCGATCTCGATTTCGATCTCGATTTCGATCTCGATTTCGATCTCGATTTCGATCTCGATTTCGATCTCGATTTCGATCTCGATCTCGATTTCGATCTCGATCTCGATTTCGATCTAGATCTCGATTTCGATCTCGATTTCGATCTCGATTTCGATCTCGATTTCGATCTAGATCTCGATTTCGATTTCGATCTCGATTTCGATCTCGATTTCGATCTCGACTTTGATTTCGATTTCGATTTCGATTTCGATTTCGATTTCGATCTCGATTTCGATGCCGATTTCGATTTCGATTACGATTTCGAATTCAATTTCGACTTCGATTTCGATTCCGATTTCGATTTCGATTTCGATTTCGATTTCGATTCCGATTTCGATTCCGATTTCGATTTCGTCTTCAATTGCGATTTCTATTTCGATTTCGATTTCGATTTCGATCTCGATCTGGATTTCGATTTCGATTTCGATTTCGATTTCGATTTCGATTTCGATCTCGATCTCGATTTCGATTGCGATTTCGAATTCGATCGCGATCTCGAATTTGATTTCGATTTCGATTTCGATTTCGATTCCGAATTCGATTTCGACTTCGATTTCGATTTCGATTTCGATTTCGATTTCTATACTTTAGCGAAACTTATGTTCATGACTTTGACGAGTCAACCTATAATCTGCCGATACGCGGTTGTTTCTAAAAATTCGAATCCGATATTGATCGGACGCAAAACATTTGCCAGACTTGACTTTCGGAATCAAATGCTACTCCACACTCATACAGTCGCAAAGATGGCTCATGTATACGCATTTATAATGCTCTCTACAGTAAGTAATTTGTATCCAATCAAAAAACCTGTATACGTATCAAAATTCATTATGTCTCAACCTGTCACACTATTAGCACATCCAATTTATGTGTGTTATATTGCAAATAAAATGAGATAATAAATTCGTAAATAAATGTGATAAATATATAATTACAATTATTTTCTTCTTATAAAAGGCTAGTTTCTTATCAAATATCACACAATTTAAAGCGATTTTCATAATTATTTTTTTGGTCAATGTTAAATTCTGAATTTTCATTTATTAATAGCTGTACAAGTATGTGGTGTATGCTACATATGATTCTTACCGTAGAATCACTCCTTGCCCTATTTAATATTCTTACTCTAAACAGAATTTTACATCTATGATTAAGTTTCCTATTAATATCATATCAAATCACATTACGCTATAAATGTAAATTTAAAAAAGGAGTATCAAGATTCGTAAATTAATCTTTGATAGTGTGGCAAGATTTGCCACGTTGGAAGATGCAATCCAAATTCAAGTGCTACTAGAACAGCGAATTCTGATTTAATTAAATCTCTGCGATTCAAACGAAATGTAGTTTCAGTTCTCTAAAACAATATATGTTTATGACACTATGTTCATATTGAAAATATGGATTTTAACGAATAATGTTATACCTCTATTAGTGTTCTCAGTATTTCACCTTTAGCATCATTCAGCTTCGCGGCAAGTAACAAACAAGCTCCGGCGTATAATTTTCTAGTTTGCTTCGTTATAATATTTCTAAGTAATAATTTTTCAAAATATACATACGACATTGCCACTGTCAATAAATCAATACCGTATTCCTGTTTAGCCATTTTTCGCATTTCTCGTTTTAGACTGAAAAAATATGTTTTTAATAAATGTGGTAATAAATATATAATATTTGTATAAAATACAGGAACAATGAATACAAAATATTACCTTCTCAATTTACTAAGAGTAAGTTGGAGGTGTGGAAACTTCTCTTTAAATTTATCGTTTAACTCTTTTTTCAAATCGGATGGTCTCACATAATTGATAACAGAGGCCTGTGCAACAGAAATAAAATGACCAGAAATGTATATTTTATTAAGCACTCCGTTTCAAACACCTCGCTGTTGAAGTGGTTAATGAAAAGTTAAATTATGCCTATGCGATAGATTAGATGAATTAATAGATACATTAGGTTATATGCATGATATTCATTTCAATGTAAAGTATAGTTAATACGTAAAGTCAACGATGTCATTTTGAAGACAATTTATTAGAGGAATCATCGAGTCTTAAATTTATTAATATTAATGTAAAATTCATTAATAGACAATATAATTACTAGAATGAATGAATGAATAAACGTTTATTAAGCCTTGGTCGCAGAGTTAACTCTGTTATTTTAAGGATACACGACATAATGGGTAAAAGTATGTTTTTTTTTTCTTAATATATTATTTTACGTGGACTTTTGTGAACCCACATGGGACTAAATCGCGACGGGACCTACAGTTTATGAAGGTGGAATCCGAACCACCTGAGCTTTGGCGTTATTAGACACTTATAAACAAATACAGAGATGTCCCAATGAAAGATGGCAGAGGCCGGGATCGAACCAGGGTTTTCTGATTACGAAGCCGATACTCTACCAACTGAGCCACCGCCGCTCGGTATAAGTATGTAATTGAAATATAATATAAACCCAGACTAACTAAAATGGTCACATTAAAGCATTGTTTATCGATACTAGGCGTAATACAATATTAAGAAGAGTTACACAAGTCATAACGGCTTGTCTTATTTTATGTGCGACAACATTCAACCCAATGCGGTTAGAACCAAAACCGTTATAAGCTTCCGGACTGAACACGGGAACTTTATTTTTTTTTACTGTCGACTGACCAGGCTTGAAACAGTTCAAATCGATGTTCAAACTGACTGCGGTAAGGGATTGTATTCTTCGAATCGAAAGAATATTTGATTGGTAAAAATTTAATTTATAGGAATGTGTATAATTTACAATATCTTGACACATACAATTTCCCCCATGATTGACAGGGCGAACGTCGCGTTTCAAAAACCGACGCGTTAAGACAATAAAAACTCACTTACAATTCGGGATCAAACAATGGCCAGATACGATCCTTTAAACGGGATAAGTCCTACAAATCTCTCTATCGATCGGGATGATCCCATGCGTCATAGCTAGATTGGGCTACACACTTTAAAGGGATGCAACCACGTACACACACTTTGTGCAAATTATGATATTCGTCCATCTCGCGTATAAGGCTCGCGTATAAAGTCAGTCCGACGTAGAATCGGAAGTCAGTCAAACAGAAATCGTTGACTCCTTAATATCGTCGCCCTTCCATCCTACCATTCGCGCTGTTACGATCATCACGATCGTAACAAAAATGATTAATTGTGGCAGCAATATGTAGAGGGTCACATTGAGCTGTAATTTGTATATCGTCTTCGTAAAACAAATGGGTGGATAATTTAAATACAGAGGATATATCATTAATAAAAATTGAAAAAGCGGAGGTCCAAGAACCGTTCCTTGCGGAACTTGTGCAAGATGTTGTGAGATCAGTCTCTAAAACAGCATCAGCTGGGGCTCGCCTTTTGGCATATCTGTTTATATGTATTAAAAATGTCTACGAGAATATGGATTATGACTGGTAGGGAATTGGTGAGACAGTGGAGAATAAGTCCAATCCAATCCGAAAATTTCGACATTAGACTTTTAATTAGTTGCATAACTTCTACAGTATCCGTTGGACGGAAGTAGAACCTCTGATAACCGTAAGTCACGGGTAGATCAACGGGATCACTTGGTAGAATTATAAATGAAGTGCATGACTTATTTGTAGTTTGAGTGTTGTACAATATGTGGTATGTGCTTTATGGATGAGCCTATTGTTGCGGATTTTCCGTTGGCAACTTTTGAGGTGTTTATTTTAGAATTCGGATTTTGGGTATACACGCGGAAAGCGGACCGAAACCCCAAGTGGAAAACACAGAAAATGAGTTAGTCGTGAATTTGTTATTCATCGTTTGTCAGAGACGAGGTTTCACACTGGTGGTTCGCATGGACTTTAAGGTAACGTGAGCGAATCTAAGCGACGATAAGATTCGCGCCTCGAATCGAGATGTCGAGCTGCCGGACCGAAGTGCGGTCTACGAAATGTAGAATATGTCTCTCCGTTCCGCCCAAGGAGAAGGGCTTTGAAGCGTATTTCATCCTCTGATCTGTCGCGCGTTATTGTTTATACAAGACGGTGTACGATTTCACCGTACGATGCACAGTATTCATTTACAATAATAATACTGGCACCGGAGATTTTAGTAACAAAAACTACTCGAGATACTGACATTCTTTGCGATCACGAATGTCACGTAGGAGCTTTACCGGTGGTCGATTTATCAGCACACCAGATGTCTATAAAACGTTACTAAAGTATACTTATACATGATCCTATGAATGCAGGTTCGCTGCCGAACCCTGCGTACGTAACACGCCCAGCGTTAGAAAAAATTGACGTTCCACCGTCAATTACGTACGAAGTACATACAATACATCACCTAATTATGCCTATTCGCATAACCTCTCTCTGACGTGTTACTACTTTTACAAAATCATTTTGGTCATCTTATACATATAAAATTTCCTTAACTTAGGGTTAGTGTTACATAATTGTTCATATTCGTTATCGTATTCTATGTATAGTCTGTTTGCCTTATGGATTAGAAGTAAACATGTCCGGATGTATGTCGGTCACACAATCTGTATGGCTTTTTGGCGCCTTCTTGTCTCGCCTGTGAGAAGAGCCGCCCGTCACGCCACTAATGTTTTGACGGTGGTCTCCCATTTCAATCTCACAAGCACTATCACTGTCACTGTTCTTACTACTAAATCTTACGCTAGATTTCGGTTTTTGCGGAATGCATTCTTGTGGGGTTATTATTTTACGGAGGTTTCTCCAACGAAACCACCTCCATAAAATAATTGCAATAATGATTGCCGCGATTATCCCCACACCGGTAAATGCTGAAACATATTGGATACGAGTGTATTTTTCTTTTTCGTAATTCATCTCTGCAATTTCGTGCACCCTTCGGATTATTTCGCTGAACGGCAACCCATTTTTTACATGATTTGTCTCACGCGGTTTACCTAGGATTCCAGAATTTGTTCCAGGATTTCCGAATCCGTATGAACAAAGTGTGCCGAAAACAATTCTGTAATGTTAAATAAATATATGTGTTCTTCAGTCGCGAGGTTTCGTGTTAGTGCGGTTCCGGAACTTGTCAGTATGGCATTTGATGCTCGCGCCCTACAATGTGGTTCTAAAATAAGTATTCCGGTATTATTTAAGATTTTTTGTTACGGTTGGTTTGTCCTTACTCATATCATTTCATGATATGAATAGCGTCATTTCCAGGTATCGAGAAGATCCACCTATTTCGTGACTCTAATTGGACCCAAAATGCGTTTAAGGGATCCATCATTTGAATGTTACATACTTGAAAATCACGGAATAAGGGTTCGGCTATCAATCGTACCTCACACTCACTCCTCTCATTTACTAAGAAGACAGGGCAATCGATCGGGCGTATTAAACTCCTATTTGTTTTCTTACATTTCTGGAGGTTTTCGGGTGTAATGTGCATATATCGGTCTCTATCAGTTGTAATACTGGTGTACATCAAGTTTGGAATTATGAACACATATTTAGAGGAATTTTCTCTGATTTCTATTTAACTTGTGTCGAATAGTGTTTGTACAATTGATATTTAACGAAGGATAGTAATTGGATCTCAATCACATAAACTAAATTATTATCGGCATATAATATTTTAGTATCGGAAACTTTAAGCAGCTCGCCTGTTACCAGAGGGCGAGTTCGTACTGGGAATTCACAATCGGGCTCCGCTCCTAGAATCTCTTTTATTCCTTATGCGGAATATGAAATATGCATAGGACCTAACAATTTCGGATGAATCTGACCATGTCTTGGGAAAAGCACGGCATCTATGAATATGCTCGTGTCAAGCGCATATTTCTGTACTTCGCTTGCTAAGACTTCAATCATCACGTCTAGTTCCTCCTTTGCTTTTAATACATTCAGTTCCTCATCTACCTTTTGAGCGGCTGACTTTAATCCTGTTATCGCGAACCGTTCCTGTGAGAATTCTTCTGTTATTAACAACGTTTGATTTCCTAATAAAGTAGCCACGTCCGCAGTAGCGTTATATAAAATGCCAATGTGATCCATAATCTCTTAGACGACATCTTCATCTGCCGTTCCAAATAGAAGATGGTTGATTTTTCCTATGACTCCCAGCTCTGCTCTCTTGCGTATTCTTTTCTTTCCGGCCCCTATAATTTCAAATAAGTGTTCTTGTTCTATCTTTATTTCTGGTAAGTCGTCGTATATTTCAGCGATTTTCGATGTCAAGTGACATTCTGTGAATCGGTGACAATTTTCCTTCGCAAATTTCACATGTTCTTTTAAGATTTTTGCTCTATTCAGGAATTTCTCTGTTGATATTGTCGAAATTAGTGTCCATTTTGTATTCGTTACTCGTATTGTTCCTAGATTCTCTGAATAGAAGCCTGGGTTATTTTAAAATTTCGATATCTCCGTAGCGTGAGCTGACGGACCGCTCGGGAATCCTTTGTAACAGAAAATATCATGTGACGTTAGCCACTTCATAATCCGTATTTTAGGCTTTCGAGTGGTGTCATATGATTGTCGCGACTGACTATTGTATGCCATTAGCTCGTATTTTATTTTCCTTTTTCCGTTAATACTTATTTTTCGATGGCCTATCGATACTCGTAGTTGTAGGATATGTGTTTGTTTATTAGTATTTATTTGTGCCTTAGATTACTCATTGGGAATGTTTATTATATCCCCATCTTACATGACTTCGGAAAATGCTCATGGGTCCTTTTAACTCCATAAAACCTTAATTTACTTATTTTAGTCGCCTAATATCTACACTCTTATGAGTATAGGGTTATAATCCTACATATACATAATTTACTACTTTTTTTGTAACTTCTTAGACAAATACAAAAGTGGGTCGTTACATTTCTTTATTTTGTATATATGCACGATTGTCGTTTCTCGAGCATTGATACGTAATTTTATGTTTCGCGAATTACATAATTCTAATATCTCGTATATATCAGAGATATTCATCATCAACCTTACCATGTCTTAGTTCCTTTAGTAATAGGACCATTTCTCCTTCTGTAAAGTGTTTAACGTTTAGTCGTCTATCGGAATATTCTTTCGACTTACGTTTTGACTGCGTTCATGGCGGACAATGTTTGCACTTCCGACAAATACACATTTTAAATCGATCAGGTAGTCGTCGTAGGTGACTGTTTTTGGCCCGGTTGCATATGACGATGGTAGTCGGGCTCTCCTCCTGAATACGAGTTCGTAAGGAGAGTAGTTCGTACCCTCGTGTATACTTGTATTATAAGATAACATGGCATATGGTAACCATGTATCCCAGTCGTCTCTTCCTTTTATAAAATTTTGTAAATAGTCTACCAAAACTTGGTGACTTCGCTCCAGGCTGCCATTACTTTGCGGATGGTAGACAGTGGCGGTGAGTGCTTTAATTTAAAGATTTTGGCAAACGCCTTCATTGTGCTTGCTATGAAACACGTTCCCTGGTCCGTAAGTATGGACAAGGGAGCGCCAAAGTGGCAAATAAAATATTTCGCGAATGCTTTAGCAACCTCGCTAGCAGTCGATTTTCCTAGAGGGATTGCAAGCGAGTATTTTGTCAATAAATCCTGTATTGTCAGTACGTATTTATTTCCGTCTGTGGTAGTATCAGTGGATCCCCATATGTCCAAAGCCACTTTGTCAAAAGTGGCCCGTGGTGTGTCGGTTATGATTATCGGTAACCGGGTCTTCGCGCGCACAAGTTTTTTCTTTTGACATTCGGGACACCTATTAATATATTCGCTAACATCCCTTTTCATGTTACGCCGGTAAAACTTGTCACACATTACACTGTACGTTTTAGTGATACCTTTATGTCCTCGGTTACTGAATCGTGGTTCTCTTTAATGATAGTGAGTCGTTCGTCATAAGGTGGTATTGCGCGATTGTTTTTGCAAAAGATAAATGTTATATCCAGATTTTGAAACATTTGCAATGTTATCTCGTGTATCTCATACCATTTACTTTTTTGAAAAATCTCGTAATCATGTCCTATAAAGACTTCTGATATTTCGTGTTTCCTTAGCAGCGATTCTAAAACCTTTAAACATTTGATAACATCTTTAAAGCTTGGTCATCAATGAATCTTTTCATCAAAATTTTAGTTTTCCTTTCCTGTGAACGATTACCTCTCCTATTTTCATTTTCTTGAATTGTAATTCGTTCGTATTTACATATGATTTTTCTACGAGGGCCAAGGAAATTTCGCTATCGAATCGACCATCAGCCGTCGTAAAGTAAACTATATTTCCTTTGTGATTGAAAATATGGTCATTGCTTGTTTCGACTCTTACTGTCGCTTTGGGCAATTCATCAACGTTTGGGCTATGTTCTGTTGTCTTAATTTCTGGCTGATTAACATTCTTACAGTTTCGTCTTGCAGTTTGTTTAGGTCTATGGTCGTTGACTTCGCGCAGTTCCGAAGTACGAGGTGGTATGGGAGAATTTTTGGCACGACCTTCGGCAATGTGTTCCGCCATATCCGTTTCGTATCCCCCAACGCACATTGTCGGTCCGAAATCGGAGTTTCCAAAACATCTCGAGACGGCTCTACTGTCGGAGAGGGGTGTAATACAAATTGTCAAGGCGTATGTGATAGACCCTATCAACGCTTGGCATTATTACATGATAATATTTCATTTCATCCATCACATCGGTCTTGTGCACACAAATGTTCAGGTCGTAGTGCATACTCTTAGAATATTATCGTCCCCGAATTCGCCTTCTGAGTGTAGGATATTGAAAGCACGGACATACTCAGCGCCAGATGGTAAGTGATCGCTGTCTCCGAGGGTTTCCCGTAGTTAAAATGCAGTTTTACTAGAACCCTGTAGCCTAATTAAGGAATTAAACAGGTAGTTTCCATATATATATCTACATTCTCATATAGAGAACATATTATCAAATTTCTTTACCGCTTGTTTATTAAAATAAAAATAAACAAGTAATTTCTCGGTAGTTTCCATCCCTTAATATATCAGTGTCATCATGTAGAGTTGCATGGGGTTCGATGCAGGTAGTACGGACCACGTAATTCAGTAATGGAGGCAGCTCTCCGTCGCGAGCTGCATCCTCCAATTCCCGCGCGTCATCGTTTTCGGGCGCACGCATAGTCACATCGTCTGTCTCCATTTCGCTTCCTTCGCGTCCTTCTTGGCAGGTCGAGTCTTCGAGCTCCATCGCCTCGTCGAGGATTCTCGTTCCATCGCGCGAACCATCCGTCCCCGAGTTCTGTTCTTTCTCCTCGTTGACGGCATCGACGATCTCGCTCGCATCTGCATACAGAGAGGGGAAGGGGCCACTCGCCGTCTTCCCGACTCCTTTTTGTTGTTTCGCTTCGACGCGCCGTTCTATTTTTTAACGGGCTCGAACTCCTCGAGTCGAATTGTGATTTCGAGGGTTTGATATTTTAGGTACTTTTTTAGAGTTCGGCGCAGAGTGTGGGAATGAAATGATCGTTTCATCGGGTGGGCTAAGCTGGAAATCTGAGGTCCACTAGTCTTCTGCGTTTTTATTTTCCCGCTCATAATCTTTTGGCGGTTTCATTTTCGTTCTATTCCTTGCGCTTTCTATAACTCGTATGTCTTCGGTTTCCGATAATGTCGATTCAGTTTCTCCTTCGGACGTCAGACTATCTTCTGTCGTGAATACTTCCCTCTCTCCACCGATTTCGAATCTCTTGCATCGTTTATCATACAACTGATCAAATTCCTGAATTTCGGTCTCGGATCTCATTCGATCCTCTACTATTCTGGGGCGTTCTCTTCCTCGAGTTCTCGTTTCCGACGGGTCAATTTTTAAGTAATTGGGAATTCATAATTTCTCGACTTCCGTTATATATTTTTTTCTTTCGTTCCCTTATTGTAAGCTGTGAGAAGTTTCCGTCGAAGACCATTTATCATACCTTTTGGAGCGAGTTTCCCCTTCTGAGCTTTTTAGGTTTAAGTAATCCGGCACTTCGAGTTTTCCAACCTCCGTTATGTATTTTTGTCGGGGTTATTTCGCTACTTCCGGATTTTTGTTGTAACTCGGGAATTCTTCCTCACGGTCCATCGCATTGTCTTCGACATCTCCAAATGAATGGGTATCTTCATCCGAGTCCTTGCCTCGTTTCCTTGGGGCAGGATTACCGGATCCATCATCGTCAGATATTCGTATTCTTTTCGAGTATTGATACCGTTTTTATTCGCCAGATTGATCTTGTATCCTTTCAATGGCAAGCAATCTCTTTCTTTCTTTATTTTTTCTTTATTTATTATTTCTGACCCTCTTTCATTATCTTGAGCCCTTTGTATTAATTTCATTTCAGTGCAATGATTTTTCGTCGGTTTTATCACCCATAATTATACGTACTCTTAACCCTTTCTTTATCTTTTTACCCTTTCCTTGGAGATCTTCCTCGTTTGAGTCATCGTTCTCTATTTCTGATATGTTAATCCGATTCCGCGATAGAACGTCCGCATTGACATTTCGTTTTCCTTCCTTGTGGACTACGTCCTAATCGTAGTCCTCGAGTTTCATACGTAACCGATGTCATCGACGGGTCATATTTTTCATGGTTTTGAAAAATTTTAGAGGTTGGTGATCAGTGACAAGCGTAAATTTTTTGCCGTATAAATAAACCCGATATTGTTCTACACCGAATACTGCAGCTAATGCTTCTTTTTCTGAAGTACTATACTGAGTTTCCGCGCCCTTTAAACTTTGCGATGCATAGGCGACCGGTAGGTCTTCCCCGATTTTCCCTTAAGATAAGATAGCTCCCAGGGCAACGCCCGATGCGTCTGTCGTAAGGATAAATGGTTCAGGAAAATTCGATAATTGTAAAATCGGCGTGGTGCATAATATTGATGTTAATTTTTTGAAAGCTTGTTCCTGATCTCCACCCGATGTGAAAGGTACATCTTGCCGTAATAGAATTATTAGAGGGTGGGCGATCTTTGAAAATCCTTAAAAAACCGCCTATAATATCCGGCCAATCCTAAAAATTGTTTGATGTTTTTGCGATTTTTAGGGACCGGAAATTGATGCACAGCTTCGACCTTTTTAGAATCTGGCTGCACTCTATTGTTACCTATTTTATGACCTAGGTAAACAACTTCTTCTGCCGGACCGAAGTGTAGTCTACGAAATGTAGAATATGTCTCTCCGTTCCGTCCAATGAGAAGGGTTTTTTTACGCGTATTTCATCCTCTGATCTATTGCGCGTTATTGTTTATACAAGACGATGTACAATTTCACCGAAGCGTTGGATGGTCGGATGCGACCGATAAGTCCGTCCAAACTTTAATTAAAACCAGAAACTGTCGTGCTATAAAACGTAGAAAATTTTCTCCGTGTGGAATATAAATACATCCTGAAAAGTAAAATACATTGAAAGAACGTTAAATGTCAATTCAGCAACTTAATTTACAATTATCAAAATAAATTCAATTGAAGAAATTAGTAATTCAAACGTGTCAATAAATACATTTGAATATTGTTTACTCCCTGCAGGGAAATAACAAAATAAGTGCGGAAATTCCTCGAAAGGAAAACATATATGTAAGATTTATACTTGCGATGTATTATCATATTGAATACAATACGTGAAATTTATGAATTATAAAAATAAATAATTCGGATAAAAATAAAAAGTATAACTTTAGGAAGTTTAATTCTAAAGAAAATAATTGTTGGAAGTGTATAATTTTACGAATTTCTTTTTTTATTTCCTAAAAGAATTTATTTTGACCTGTTTGCATAAAACCAATTGAATAACTTGTGTTATTGTTTACTTTTTCGTCCTGAAGGAACTTTTGTTTTTCAAAATTCTTCAACATAAAATTTTAATAATAATTTAATTGTTGGTATTTACAGTCTTATGGACAAAAAATAAAAATAAAAACAAACTAATAATGTAAACAGCGGGGCTCTGATGAGAGCCATCGAATATGGGAAAGGAATGTTGTATGAACCGGATTTTGTAGTTTTGCCAGCTACAGAATCTTCGATTTACTGAACTGCTTATATATAAAATTAGGGATTTAACTAATAATGGATTCTGTGTTCCTCTAGTGACAAAATAAATAACTAATGTCTACTGTAGATAACGTTTTGTCCCAGGTTTTCGCGTGGACTCGTCAGAAAGGCGATCGCGAAAACCCTGCCTTTTACGTGATGGTTTGGTATAATAAGAAATTTTAAATAAACAAAACAGAGGAGGAATGTTTAATTTATTAATAGATATATTCGTAAATTATTATTTAAATCCCTAAATGCCGCTAAGCAGATCAAGGCCGAACATCAAGTGCTGGACGTGCAAACTGCCCGGCTATATGCGCGCGTCTGTCCGCATTGTGCGGAAAATCCCTCCCGGAGTCAGTAGATGAGGTCACCATGCCTCCGGGGGAGATTTCATTGACCTCACGAACGGATGAATAACCGGACTTATGCCCTATTGAAGACGGGCCCGGGAATTTCAACGAAGTGTGGATGGTGGGTTACTACCCGAATCCACAACTTTGACGTACGAGCACTCTTCGACCCTGGGGCCATGCGGACCGCCTTAGATCTAATCGCACTGCAGATCGCAGCAAGTTGCGACATCGGTCGCAAGACAAAAGTGGCAGACGGATCGTATACGCCGATCGTAGGATATACGTCAACCTACCCTTTATGGTAGGAAACGTAAAGAAGAACCTGAAGGTGATTGTGATGCCACAATTGGATACAGAATGCCTGTTAAGCGCCAATTTCTTACGAACATTCGACGCCGTTGTATATCCTCGAATAAACGTCCTGCAAGTGGAAGGGGCGAAAGAAGTCCTGGTGGAGGTTGTTCGTCACTCCACAGGTGAAGCATACGGCTCAACGACTGGAGGCACGGAAAGAGTGCCCGAAGAGGAACGGAACTCTTTGGATAAACTTTTGAAGACAGTTCTTCAGACAGACCCTGCAACTGTCGGATGTACCGATCTGGTGGAGCACGATATTGCATGGGAATGATCGCTACGTTACCAGTTCTACAACGTTCAGACTTTAAAACCGAATTTGCGATCCAAACGGACACTAGTGACAGTTGGCTCGGAGCCGTCCTCACCCTGGAAGCAGATGGTTGCGAGCGAGTTCTTGCTTTCGCGAGCCGCACGATGTCTTCTGCGGAACGTAAATACTCCATCACCGGGCGGGACTGTCTTGCCATCCTGTGGGCGATTCGCAAATTCCGTTCGTATGTGTAGGGGTACCACTTCAAGGTACTCATGGACCACAGTAGCTTATCGTGGCTGTATAAACTCAGAAACTCCGCCGGGAGATTGGCAAGATGGCCGCTGCAGCTGCAAAGCTATGAATTCGAAGTGAGACACAGAAAAGGAGCGTTGAATTACGTTCCGGATGCCATGTCCAGCATATACGAGGACTATGTCTCTGAAATGAATACTGTGAAGGTAATGAATCCAGCAACCGTGTCGGATGAATGGTACTGTCGACGACACGCCGAAATTCGGAAAGATCCGATAGACCACCCTTAGCGGAAGGTCATGGGAACAAAAATGTACTCGTACCGTCCAGATCCCACAACAGAAGATGTGATCGGCGAGATTCCCGTCCTTTTTCCCGAATCCTGTTTCCAGACAAACATTTTTCCCGACAAGCATCTTTCCCCACATCCGTTTTCCCGACAAGCATCTTTCCCGAATCCTATTTCCCGACAACCCTTTTCCCGAATACTAATTCCCGACAACAATTTAAAATTCAAAATATCTTCTCTTTTGTCTTTCTTCTTTTGTCATACATATCATTCGTAACCTAACAATTTACGTTAACTGTAACTTCGAAACATGGAGTCGCTGCCAAAATTCTTGGTGGGAAATTAATATTGGACGGGTTTGTGTATTAAGGTCGAGGGAACGACAGGGAAAGACCTATTGGGATTGTAACCGGTTACGAAAAGGAGAGTGCAAGGCTAGGGCTGTGACGGTCATGTTGCAGGAAGAAGTCATTGTTTTAAGAGGACCTGAACAATCTGCACATGAACATCCTCCAAACCGTGAACAAGGTACTTTTGAGAGTTTTGTACCACAGAGAGTGATGGGAGACTTTGAGTAGGCCATAATAAATGCGACTGCAGAAAAATACTCGGAAGTCCCTTACTCTGGTTGTTTCTTCCACTTCTGTCAGTCGGTATACCGCAAAATTCAATCCGAAGAGTTGCAAGAGCAATACAACGATCCCAGTAACAGGGACATAAAACTATGGTCTCACAAACTCGTGGCACTGGCGTTTGTTCCTGAAGAGGACGTTGCAGGGGGACTACAATCGATAGAGGATGAGATACCAGATGAGTTACTTCCTATCATCGATTATTTAAAAGAATTTTATGTAACTGGGAGACCCGGTAGAGGTCGAAGAAGGACAGTACCTCCGAGATATCCTGTTTCGTTGTGGAATCATTACAAGTCTATACGGGATGGCAATCACAAAACGAATAACGCCAGCGAAGGATGGCACAATCTCTTCAGATTACTTTTCGGAAAGCACCATCCAGACTTATATTCAGCATTAAATGAATTTCAAAAAGAGCAAGCCGACACTGAAATTATGATAGCTGAACTGAGTTTGGGACGCTCGGTTAAGGCAGCCCCTAAAAAGAAATGGGCTGAGGAGCAACAACGAATGCGGTTGATCGTATTAAAATACGACGAGTACAAAGATTCAGGAACAGTGTTGACATATTTAGAACTTCTGGCCCATAATATCAACATATGACTCATTTATATACATATTTTTATATATTTTTACATTTTTGAACCTGTACCATATTAATAAATATTCTAAAAATTTCTAATATTCAAAAATCTTCTCTATTCTAAAAATGTTATGCTGTCGGGACTTGCATTTTCGAGAAAAGGGCTGTCGGGAAATAGGATTCAGAAAAGATGCTTGTCGGGAAAATGGTTGTCGGGAAAAATGCTTGTCTGGAAACAGGATTCGGGAAAAAGGACGGGAATCCTGCAAAGTCTCGAAGTCACCTCCGGCTAGACTCCTAGGATGTCGAAAGCGATCGGAACGCGGCAGAAAGGTCGATCACCCGGTGGGTGAAGAGGACCGCCTCGAGGCGTGATGAAATGTAGGCTAACCATACAACCCCCTTCAGAGGAGGGTCCGGGCTCAAAATCGTCTATACAGAGTGGCCGATTTATCTGAAGACATAGAAATATCTCGAGAACTATGCACAGAATCAAAAAGGGTGTGGGCTGAAAGTTGTTCGACACGAAGGGGGGCATCCAGTCATAATGAAATTGACCCCCTTCCCCACACCCTGGGGGTTGGGTGGTGGAAAAACAATAAAATTTAAATAGGAACCCCCATTTTTTATTGCAAATTTGGATTCTCCGGAAAAAAGTACACCAATTTGACTTAGAAGCTATTGCATTTTGGTTCACAGGTGGCGCTGTAATCGATAAAAATCCAAATTTATCTGAAGACATTGAAATATCTCGAGAACTACGCACAGAATCAAAAAAGGTGTGGGATGAAAGTTGTCCGACAAGAAGGGGGGCATCTAGTGATCATGAAATCAACCCCCTCCCCCGACCCCTGTGGGTCTGCTTAAATAGGGACCCCCCATTTTTTAATGTAGATTTTGATTCCTCGGAAAAAAGTACACCAATTTGAAACACGAGTTTTTGCGTTTTGGTTCGATGATAAAAATGAAAATGTGTAAAATATCGTTAAAAATTGAGAATGTCACCAGAATTCGTTTCAGATCAAAGAAAGTAAAATGGTTGCCCAGCACATTTTTCAAGAGTAGCAGGGAAGTACTAGACCGTGATTCCAATGGGTGGTGGATTGGTAAAGGTGGCCCCATTAATTGGCCGGCGAGGTCACCTCATTTAACATCCTATACATCGGATTTCTTCCTATGGGGTTACTTAAAAGGTAAGGTTTATGATCATGTACCAACGTCTCGTGAAAACATGGTGGAACGCATTAGAACTGCTTGCGCAGAAATTTCTGCAGATATGATAATATTCTGTATAAAGTTATTTGAAGAAAGTATAAATAAATGCATTGAAGTGGAAGGTGAACATTTCGAACACTTACTCAAGTAAGTGAATAGTGAGAGGCAAGGGGACTCACGTAAAACAAACACCCCAAAGGGAACAGAAAAATACTACGTTCACGTCGTTGTTCCTGGGTAACGCTAAATATATTTTTTCCCGGCTTTGTTAGAATGACCGTATTCCATATCCGCTACGCGGGGCGAAAGTTGTGAATTCCGTCTGAGTGCCCGTGCGCATGCGCACTTCGTTCTCATTACTCCCGTGGGACGAAAAGTGCTGCCCGCGGGAGCAATGGATGCGGCCAGGAAAAAACTAGCGTATGTTTCACGAGAGGAATGCGCGCACCTCGTGAGAGGGCTTCGCTCGCGCACCAAACCTTACACTCGGGGATCACGCTCTTTCCTCCCTTAAAGCATAATATACTATTTTTGACACACAACCAAATCCATGATTATTTTTCAGATAATTTCCATTGTAGCGGCTAGAAAACACATTAAAAGAATAATATGAAGTCAAAGAAAAACGAACATTTCGTAGTGGTGGCATTGAATAGTACTTTTAAAATAAAATACGTCTACTATTATTTATCAGATGTGATGTGAATTCTGGAGACGTCGAATTTTAGGCATTTTTTACTTTCACTTTTTGTCGACTACAGCATCACCTGTGAACCACAATGTAATAGCTCCTAGGTCAAGTTGGTGTACTTTTTTCCGGAAAATCCAAATCTGCAATAAAAAATGGGGGTTCCTATTTATGTTTTATTGTCAATTTCATTATCACTAGATGCCCCCCTTCGTGTCGAACAACTTTTATCCCACACCTTTTTTTATTCTGTGCATAGTTCTCGAGATATTTCTATGTCTTCAGATAAATCGGCCGCCCTGTATAAAGCAGACGTTCAAATATTCCCAAAAAATTATTTCTTCACTAATTTTTTATGAGGAACTCAATGGTAATACAATAAAAACTGCAAAAATTTTTTTTTGTTTTTTCTGTTCACTACAATTTTTTTGGATTTTTTAATTAATTTAGCGATTTTTAATAGCATTTTTTTCGAAAAAATTTTTGTTCTAGTTAAACGTTTAATTTTGCTACATTTCGCCCATATTCGTGAATCAAATACTATTTCTTAATTTTTTAAGATATTATTTATATAAAAATATATACAGGGTGTACGAAAAGTCCCGGGACGGCTGGATAACTTTCGCCAGAATTAAAATTTCGAAAAACGCCGAAAAACGTGAAACGATTTTCCAAAAAGTCTATTATGGAGAACGGGATGGTTAAGTGGTTAGCGTGCTCGCCTCGTAATGTATCATGTCTGTGTGTTGCCCATCCTATACCTCCTCTCCACCCGAGAGCCAACCCGCGAATAGGCATCAAAGTCATTAAGGGGGGGGGGGGGGTGGGGTCTCAAAATCGAAAAAGATTTTATCCGCTTATATGATTCCAAATAGTGTCAAGAATGTTGGATCAAAATTAGAAGTCGATCGAAGCAAAACTGTAAAAGTTGCAGCACATTTAGTGAACGAACCTCGAATACCGGAGCATCGACAGCTACGCGCTAATCCCCATGCGCTCGACTCTCGGCGAGCAGGTGTAACATTTACCTGCTCCGAAACCTTTGTGATTCATTGTTATATTTCTAGAAGGTTCTTGTTGTTTTCAAAAGTGCTAACTGTAGCACATGGTTATAGTTTTCGTATATGTTCGAGAGAAAAACAAGCGTCAGTTCGTTGTCGTACGTTGAACGAAGCTATTCGTGCAAAGCGAAATAATGCCCCGTGTTTCCAAAGTTTCTCGACTCGATCGTGTCAAAAAAACAGCCAGAATTCTTCACAGATTGGAGAGAAAGCAAGAAGATGACAACAACATTGCTGCCAGAAATACATTGTACGGTGCTGGAATAGACGATTCCGTTTGAGGTACGAAAAAAACATTTTTTCTTCACTTTTTAAAAAGCATTTGTTCAAACGCGTTTTCCTTGAAATGACTTTTCGAAAATCGGTGTCCATCATAACTCGAAAACTATTCAACCGATTTTTTTGAAACTTGGCACACGTTTTCTACATAGAAAATACCTCCCTCCCCCCTCGGTATTACTTTTCTTTTCTTCTTTTTTTAAGGTAGTTTTGCACTTCCAAAATGGCGAAATTTAGCGTGAAAAATATTGTTTTTACGTTTTCTTGCCGCCAAAACTACAAAAATGAAAAACAAAAAATTTTTTTCCCCTGGGGGGGGGGGGGCGAAATTACGTAATACTTTAACTAAAAATTCTAATTTTTTGGATTTCAGATGATTCTACTACAAATGCCGATGGACACCGCAGGGCTCCTCCAAAAAAACAGTCCGGACAAAAGCCCCTGGCACGGAGCTATTTGTCAATATTTTGATGCAAAAAAATTTGTGAACATACTTTTTATATTGCAGAATAAGATCTACTTCAATTCCTATTAATTAACGTCAATAAAATAGTTGAAAAAAATTAAATAAAACAACGTTTTTTTCTAAGCGCTAGGCCCTACCCCCCCCCCCCCCTTAAAGCGGGGGAAAATTCCAAATCCTTTATCCTATCCTAATTTTTTTTAAGAGGATACTACCACCAACCCCAAGGGGCACGAGAGGGGGGGGGGTCAAAATCTTAAATGCAACATCCATCCGTCCCTGGACTTATATATATAGTGGTGGGGAAAAGTTCCGGAACGGTTAAATATCTCAGCGGGAGTGCATTTTCGGGGAAAATGTTTCAGACAAAAGTTTAAGGATTTTCCCTTGGCTATTTAATGGTAGCAGTGAAATTGACCTTGAAGGCTATTTCAAGGTTAAGTTTGTTTTTTTTAAATGAGAACCCCTATTTTTATTCATCGATTCTGAAAGAGAGGAAAATTTTACGTCCGAATATAATATAGTCGATTTTTCTGACAAGGTCATTTCAAGGTCATTTCATTTTCGGGGAAAATGTTTTAGACAAAATTTTGAGCATTTTTCCCTGGCTATTTAATTGTACCAGTGAATTTTACCTTGTTCATGACCTTGAAGGTCATTTTTTTACCGCAAATTTGGAAAGTGGGGAAAATTCTACGTTCAGGTCATAACCTTGAATATACCTCAGAGTCAAGGTCATTTCAAGGTGAATATCTCATAAATTCCTGTATGACAATAATATCTCGACGATCTGACCAGGTATTTTTGAGGTGCCAATCAGTTCTTAAAGTGCCATCCACTTTCCGTATGATTTTAAGATCTAAGAAAGTGATACTGCGACCGAACTCAATTTCTGATGTGAAAGTGATTCTATTATTGTGATTCTATATGTGTTATTGTCTCCTAGTAGTTCTAACATAGACGCAGTATAACTGTCTTTGTTCATAGCGACTGTCGTATTTCTTTTGTCGCTTTTTGTAAAGAATATGTTTTTATTATCTCGTAAAAATTCAGTTATTTTTTTATTTTCAAAAATGTATGGCAATGTATTATTTTTATTGTTCTTATATTGACATTTTTAATAAAATTAGCACATTCAAAACGGACATTACTTTTTTGGTTTATTACATTATCGTTGTTATCGTTGATGTTATCAATTTTTCTGACACCTTGGTCTATCCCGACAATAAAATGATGAATAGGCATGTCTATTCGTTTCTAAAGGAAAAGAATGTTTAGGTCCAAGGTCTACTATGTTAGTAATTTCTCGTGGGATGTATGTATTCGTTAAGTTGACGAACCAGTATTTCTGCATTTGAATGTTGTTTCGTAATGGTTTTTTAACATTATTGGTCATCCAAATAAATTTCCTTCTTAATCTATCGGAGTTAGATTTTAAGATCTTTAAAATTTTAAATTTTCATAATAAAAAAAGTTGTTATAAATTTCGAAATGTAAATGATTTTATAAAAAATTAAGTTGCGATTAGCTCTAGGTCTCTAATGCGTTGAATGGTATCCTCGATTTCTAAGTTTAAAAGTTTCCATGAAATATCTTCTGAAATTTTGTTGAATGCTTGTTTTGTCTTGTAGCCGTTAAAATTCAAATTTAAGTTAATATTACGTAAATATGACAATAGAATTCTTCATTTTCGGCATCTGAGTAGAAAAATGCGTTGACCTGTCATTTTGGTTAGGGTTGTCGAAAACTTTTTCTATTCCGTTAAAAGGGAACATGTGTTGGCTCCAAAATTTGAAAAAATCCAACGTTTGAAACCATTGACACAAACGTTCCGTCGGTTCCAATTAATACTGGAATGAATAGGATTTTTAATCATCCTGATTTCAATAATATGTTTCTTGACCGCTAGTAATAATTAGTGTTGAAAAATTTGTTACAGTTTTTATTGTATTACCATTGAATTCCTCATAAAAAAATTAATAAAGAAATAATTTTTGGTGCATTTTTGAACGCCTGCTTCATTGAGCCCGGACTCTCCCCTTCAATGGTACGGTCTCCATGCCGGGAGGTAAATACTGGACCCCTTCTGGGCTGCGACTAGAAAAAGAAAAGAGGAGGATGACGAGAGTAACGCGTTAAAGAACTTCCGCCTTCTCCGTTCTTCTATTGTGTGGATTATGATTCTTTTTCATCTTTGTTGCTTTATTTTACTTTTTTTCTGCATGTTATGTTTGAAGCGGTGCCCGGCAGGCTTATTCGTGTCAAAATCGTACCTGGAGTACTCAGCGTCTGGGGCGGGGAGTTGTAACGAGGCCATCCTAACCTACCCCCTCAGAACCTCGCCTATGCTCGGTTATGCCTTAATTTTGGCTATAGGTCCTGGAACTAGCGTGAAAATCAGTGAAAATTCCCAGGACCGTCCTGGAACTAGGCAAAGGTCCTTGAAGTATTGTAAATTCATGTATGCCCTGGAAGTATACCTTTCACGTAAATATGCACAATACATCCTCATATATATAAAAGACTAGGCAGATGAGGTTTTGAGAGGAAAAAAAATTATCCGATATTCGACTATTGGGGGTGATCAAGGGACTTATAAGGATGAAACAAAAAATTAATGTCCAAGCAGCCGTGAGGTAACCTGTTTACTAGGGGGGTTGAAAGGCGGTAAAAATGTTTTTTGGCGATTTCCGGTAAAAGTTGACATTTTATAAAAAAAACGTTGAATACAAGAGTGGTAGGTCTTGAAAAAATCTATAACTTTTGTATAGGGCACTTTTTTACATACCCTATAAATTTCCGAGTTAAATGCAAAAAATCAAGTTTTCGTTTTTTTTTTTTTTATTTCTCGAAAAATGATTTAATTTTGATGAAGCTTAGTGGAATACAACTTTTGAATTAATCAAATAATTTGTTTTTACTTTGAATTTAATTTTATACGAATTTGCAACTGTTTTTTTATTAACATTTTCTTTACTTTTTTTTCTTAAATGTATGTCGACTGTTTTAATAGTTTTGGCAGCATTGTAAAATGTTTGAGAAAGTTGTTCATTTGGGTTTGTTAAAGTTTTCTGGAAAATGTCATGTTCATCCAAGTTATAGATTTTAACCTTTGCTGTACACCGGGGGTACGCTAGACCCCAACGATATTGTAATGGATATCTGAGTAGGTAATCGCCTTAAAATGGTCATCGTGGCGCCACCTATGAGTATTTTCAACCACTAACTATAAGCGAGAGGGATTACCGATACCAATTCGACGTCAGTTGCCTTCAAAACCTGCATCCGAACACATCGCCTTTTTTTCTGGGGTGAACTGCACCCCGTGTGTACCGCGCGATTTTTTTCGGAATTGGAGTAGCGATTTTTTTGGCCTTTTTTTTAGTTCATTCTCTCGAAATATATTGTAAGTATTACCGCCAGAAGTCGAGAATTTTTTTCTTGAGTTGTGAGTGACAATACCGCGTGGTTTTAGACAAATGGCGTACAATCTCCGGAGCCGCACAGTTGCCGAGCAACTTTCAGACCTTTCTGACGCCGAAGACGACATATTTGTTGAATTAATTTTATGTTATGTATTAACTTTTTTTACATGGAAAATAATAAAAATAATTTTGTAAACGTAACATGCTTTTTTTCGATAATAACGACGTAATATCCCAACTCGAAATTTTCACGTAGGTGTCTTCAGTGGTTCGCTCAAATAAATACCTTTTTTGGAACGTATAGGTACGGTATATTTTTTTTCCAAGGTCAAAATACATCCATAATGGAAATATAAAAGAATTTTGAAAAAAATTTTTTGAGATATGATTTTTTCTATAAAAAAGTGCACATTTTCAAATTTTTTGACTTTTAGATTTTTTTTCTTTCGATTCAATGCAAAGTATGCTTAACACATAATGATTCCTTGTTTAACAAGGTCTCGAAAACACTGCCAATTTTTCATAGGGCACCATGTGCAGAAATATTGACGCAGCACTAACTTTAATGCTTGGGGTGTAATTCACCCCCTCTGTATGGTACGTAATTATTTTGAAGTGTGTACAGTAAAGGTTAAGTTATGGAGGTTTTAAGTAGTTAACGGTAAGCGAATCGCTGCACGACTGCGTTCTACGACACCGGGTGTACGATGATGTCGGTCCTTTGCCAGTCGTGCCGCGACGCGCATTAGACACGGGAAACTCTTGCGCACAGTTGGGTATTTTTTTCGTTCCCAAATTCTCAAAAATGAGTTCACTACACTAGACATTTTTGTCAGAGGGGAAAAAGATGCGTATCTAAATTCTCTACAAATCCTGATTTTTACTTTTTTGATCCGAGCACTTTTGAAAATTTCGCCATTGGACAATCTTTTTCCGGCCAAATCCGCGCGTACCCCCTTCTTGCATGGAAGCCCTGAATTAGTAAGCAAGCTTGGCAAGAATGGTATGAAAATTAACAACAAGATGTCGAATTGGAACGAAAGAGAATTGTTAAAATGGCAGCAAAAATAATCTTGGAGGACATCCGATCAACTGTTTATGATAAGAACAATTACAATCTCCCACATTTCAACGACAAAAATATCTTTGAAAATATTCCAGAATCTTTAATAAATTTTCTTGATGTTGTTATGAAAAGTCACAAAGCTGTAAGTAGAAAAAATGATTTCAAGTGGAAAAAGAGAACAGCTACAATTGCTCATAGTATAATAATCTCGGCCCGGCCACACACATTTTTATCGCCAATTTTACTCGGTCTGTCATCTATGATGCACACAAAATATGCATCAAGAGTCTTGATTGATTCATTGTCGTATTTGGGTTTGTGTGCGACCTACGACGAAACCTTGCGCTTTGAAATGTGAATTTTAGATGATCCTGAAAATCATGTTTGTAAATCTGAGTGTTTTGTTCAATGCAGATCATAATACCTGTACACTTGATGGAGAACACGATGACGTGATGGGAAGTATTAAGGTTGCAATTCCGTCATCAAATGTCATTTCAACAAAAAATATTACTTGATTGAAGCAAATTCCTACTTCAAGAGTAGTTGGCAGGTTTGGATTTATATTACATTTCGAGCAAAAATGCAGATGGCCTAAAAACAGTAATTATGGAGGATATATTAACCAATGATTTTAACAAACCAAAGATGTCGATTGAAGATTTTACCAGGCTTTATTCGAAATATTGTAATAAAAAATCAAATGGCTACAGCGGCTTTATGGAAGAATTTCCTTCAAATTGTGACTACAAAATGTCGAAAATTATTCCGTTACCATTTGTTAATAATCCGCCAAGCGATTGGAATACAATTTTTACTGTATTGGTAAAAGCATCAGTAGAAACCAGAGATAAGCATGAACAAACTATTTGTTTTGTTACATTTGATCCACCGCTGTATCAAAAGGCTCGTTACATTTTATCATGTGTAGATCCAACAAATTATGAATGTGGTTTAATAAATGTTAGAGTAAGACTTGGTGGAATCCATATGCTAATGTCGTTCCTAGGGTCAATTGGATTTATAATGAATGGAAGCGGACTCAAAGAAGCTTTTGCCTGTATATATGCTGATAATTCTGCAGAAAAAGCATTTATCGGACTTGCGTATTCCAGATCCATTCCAGCATATTTTCTTGTTCAAGTGGCTTTAGCAACAATTATTTTTGAATCACTTGAATTAACGCACGAACAAAAGGCAACGTTCGATGGATTTTTGCTGAATTTACGCAAAGAGAATGTAACAGATGATATGCAAAATGAAAAGATTGTAGACATTCAACGCAAATTTACAGAACATATCGACGACATAGAAAAAAATGGACTAACCGCGCAATTGTGGATTGAGTACTGGAATATGTTGGTGGTCGTTAAAGAGTTTATAAAAGCTGAACGTTCGGGAGACTGGGATCTACATCTCGAAGGTGTTAAACGAATAATTCCGTATTTTCCGCATCCGGCCATTATAATTATGCAAAATCAGCTCCTATATATCTGCAAGATATGTTGGAGTTAAAAGATGCAATGCGAGAGTATACTTTTGAGAAATTTAAAGCAGATAGTTTATTTACGATTAGACGTACTGACAAGTTTTGGTCTGGAATTTGGTCTGACATGACCATTGAGCAAGCACTAATGAGATCGATGAAGACACAAGGCGGATTAACGCACGGCCGTAATCCCAACCGTGAAAACATTTGCACAACATTTTTATTAACAATATTAATTCTAGTTCATATATGCAAGGAAATGAAGAACTTTTGCCATGTTTCTTATTGGACTTCTGAACAACATGTCGACTCGACGGAATCAAGGACGTTTCCGATCTTGAAAAAATATTACAATTTTTTTGGCACGTACAATCCGTTTCCAGAGACACGTAATATCATGTCAATTTTTTCTGGAATTGTCGGCGATCTCAAGGAAGGAAAAAAGGCAATGAAGCGAAAAATGCTATAAACTGTCACAAAGAACATTTGAAATAGGCTTAGCATCTGTAAAAGAAATGACGAGGAAACATTTTGGGGAAGTAACATTCAAATGGACGAACAGAGTCAAAGCTCTCAGTAGTATTCATGCCTCGATCAAAGTTAACGACGACCTCGTTCCGATATGTTCATTATTATTGTTTCAACGTTTATGCGCCAATATTACTGAGATGACTGGCATGAGGATGTATTTAAAATTCGAACTTGCTCCATTCCCGCTCTCCATTTTTACGGAAGACGGTTTTCGAAAAAATACGAAATCGGACCTGTTGGGTTATTTTACAAAAACTGAACCCCCTCGCGGAGACTTGGAGCACGTTGATGGCGGATTTTTGTTGCATAAAGTCGTTTGACAAAAAAAAATGATACTGTGCAAGTTATTACTCAAAAATATTTAATTTTGTACGCAAGCATTATACAGACGACAGTTTTATTGTGTTTGATGGCTACCCAGACAATAAGTTAGATACAAATACTACAACATCCTCAACAAAAGCAGCGGAACGCTCAAAACGAAAAAGCACTTCAGTAGTTCCTGCCTTTATAGTTGAGCCGCAAACCAAAATAACTCTTTCACACGCCCGATTTTAATCTAATGACAAAAATAACAAAGAATTAATAAAAGAGTGGCTAAGAATATTTAGATTCGAAGAATATACCGTTATACAAACCGAAGAAGATGCCAATTCGCTAATTATATACAGCCATTGAAATTGCCGAAAAAAACAAGATTATAAAGATAACAACAGGTGTTGCCGAATACAAAAAAACTGTCGTTGTTGTTGGACAAGACATAGATCTGTTGGTTCCATTAAATGAATTCAATTCATCCGACGCAAGTATTTATTTTCTCTCGCCAAGTGCAGCCAATACAAATGACTCAATTTATTCATCAAATAGTTTTCAGCATAAAGATTACCGTTCGATTATTGCATTTTTACATTGCTTTTCTGGTTGTGATGCAAATTCTGGATTTGCAGGTAAAGGGAAAAGAAAAATAGTTAATTTGTTAATTGATACTCCTGAACTAACAGATTTAGTAAAGCCTTTTTACACAGCCGATGCAGATCCAAAAGTCATTGCTCGAAATGGCTTAATAAATAACTTAATTAAATCGATTTATAACTGCAAGAACTTTAATACAGCTCTTGATGAATTAAGATACCAGCATAAAACTAGAAAAAACTTGTACTTTTAAATTGGAAAAAATTCCACTTACTACTGGAGCAGCTATACCATTTTCGAAGAGAGCATATTTCCAACTTCAAGAGTGGCTTGAAAATGATGAAACCAATGCAACACTGTGGGGTTGGAAACAAGTAATTGTAAATAATCAACAAATACTTATGCCTCGCTTCACAGAAGATCCTGTAATCCCCGAAAATCTATTAAGAATAATTTCTTGAAATTGCGGCCATTCAGGTTGTTCAACGAAGTCATGTGGATGCCGAAAACTTGGCCTAAAATGTACAGAATTTTGTCAAAATTGTCCGAATGACGACTGTTGTTCAAATTTATACGAGCCTTTAAGAATTCTAGACGATTCGGAAGACATTGAAGTCGAAGTCAAAATTGAGCAGCAAATGCTTTCGGAGAATTTGGAAGATTAAATATTAGAAGAAAGTAAATATAACATGGCATTTGAAACGAATTTTCCGTTCACGAATCGAATGACGATCAACTGACTTCTGACTCCGTCAAAAAGATCAAAACTGGCGTAAAATTATGTATTCTGTGTAAATTCTTTAATTATATTGTAACTATGACACTATGTAGTAGAAGTAATATATTTATTGTAAAACGTGAAATAAACAAATTATTTTAACAAAAAAATAGAAATTTTATCCATTTATTTATAAAGATTACGTAAAAGTTTAATATATAAAGGACTGTTATATATAAGCATTGTTAATAAAAGGCTTAAGGTTATTAAAATTATTAACCGGTTTCACGTGAAATAAACTTGGAAAAGTTATAAAGTTGAAAATTTTAATAATCAACATAAATCTTCATTTAAATACTACAACAAAATAATCTCCTTAAGCGAGTAGTGAAATACGTTTTCTTACGTATTTTTTCTTGTATAATAGAACGGATGAACTAGTTTGTGCATTTTGTAGTTAATTTAAACAAATAATCAACAATTACAATTAATATTATGGGTCAGTCTGCAAAGCAGCTTCGTAAAAGCTGTGACTCGCCCCTTGGCATTGTAAAGGAATAATGTACTCTCTTTACGTGACCAATAAAGACGTTTATTATTATTATTATTATTAAACAAAAAAACTAAGTTCCAAAAGCGATTTTTTGGGGTTTCCGCATTTTTAAACATATTTTTCCATAGTGGCCTCTATATATTATTAAATAGTTGAAAAGTACATTCAATAAGAAAAAAATGCGATCCAGTTGAGCATTGCACGATCATTCTCCTAGCCACGAGATCTTTTTGAAAAAGTGGGTGTTTTTTTGACAAAAATGGAATATCTTGGAAACTATTGGCTTCTCCAAACTAAAAAAATTTGTAGTTATTCTCGACATTCAAAAGTTGTATTCCACTAAGTTTCATAAAAATTAAATCATTTTTCGAGAAATGAAAAATAAAAAACCGAAAACTTGATTTTTTGCATATATTGAACTCGGAAATTTTTAGGTTATGTAAAAAAGTGCCCTCTACAAAAGTTATAGATTTTTTCAAGACGTACCACTCTTGTATTTAATATTTTTTTATAAGATGTCAACTTTTACCGGAAATCGCCAAAAAGTATTTTTACCCCCTTTCATCACCGCTAGTAAACATGTTACTCACGTCAAAATGGACTCAAAATCAGAAAACAAATGCACATAAGTAAGGAACACGTATAATTTTTGAGTGCATTATATGGAAAAAAAACATTTTTATTAAACTCGTATCCTCATACATATCATCAAAAACATTTCGCTACATATTTTTCGTTACGTATATTGTATGTATATTGAAAAAAGGTAAAATTAGATGTACACAAAAATATGTTTAATACGAGTAATCGAACAAACAGTTACTGTCATTACGACATCAAAATTCATAGCCATGTACTTATGGGTTGTAATTTTCTCAATATGTGATGTACTACACAGTGTTTCATGTCCCTTGACATATATTATCAATAATTCATATAATTCATTAATAATTGCAAAATATATACCAAATTACCGACATCTGCTAAAACCGGACAAATAGCTGTCTTGTATGTTTCGATGCAGTGACGTGACGTAGCTCACTGGCTCGGCAATATTTACCGAAGTTATTAAGTAAAATCTACAGAAAAGTTGTTACTCAAGTCATTAAGTAGATTTTCTAGATTTTGTTAAGCAAATATTACCGCAGTGACTATGTAAATGTTACATAATGGTGATTACTTAACTTTTTCGGCAAATTTTACTTGAGTTTTCGGCAGAACTTACTAACGAATTCTTTCAGTGTATGGCCGCTCAAACATAGGAACAATGTGCTTCAACGATCGAAATTGGGCAAATCAACCATGCATACATTCCATATAAACGAGAGTATATTTACGTTTCGATAAATTTTTGGGGTCAGTGAATGCGAATTTGAAGTCAGAATTTCAAAATTCAATATGGCTGATTCAAAATGGCGGGATTCATATGAAATTTCATAAAAATACATACATCCCAGATAACATTCTGAGCAGAAACTTCAAGCGACTTGCGGCCCTGGTTAATGTCGTAAAAATATAAAAACGCAAAAAGTCGTATATATATTTTTTGACATTCTACAAGAATTCACACGAAAGTAAGAAAAATTTTTTTTATTGTTTTTTGAACCACCCTACTGTACATCTATCAACTATAACCGTTGAGTTCGGACGGGACGCGAACTCTGGTATACGCTTGGGGATAAAAAAAAAGAAAAGGAAAACACAATTCAATTACAACAATATAGATTCTTGAAAATACGTAATTTTAATTTTAATTGAGAATTTTTACATTTAATATACGCGATCACGGGGTCGGCCGCTCGACAGGTGGGGAAAGAAAATAGGGAATGGCAATCGCACGACAAATATAATTAAACCAATACGGAAACGCGTACTGTGCACAGTACCTGGATCGCTCTAGCTGGGTCGCCGTTCAAAACGTCGTTTATTTGGGTAACTCGGAAACACCCGATGGCCTCTTAAACAATACAAAAAAAAACTTAATTTCGCTCGCACGCTTTTGTAATGGTCGCTGTCTAAGGCAAGAATGCAAAATGGCAGCTTCTTCCTTAATGTTTGATCATGTCCGGTAGCTACCTTGCGTGAACCGGAAAACATACACAAAGTAAAGGGGGACCAATTGCCAAGCATCTCAAAAAAAAGATCAACTTTATGACAGCCTAGGGACAGTAATGGAACATTCCCAAGGTTGGCAGCACTGGATTGGCGGTGTTCATTGCTCCGTTCGTATTAGGGGGGGGGGAGCTACAATATCTCTAAGAGTATTACAGGGAAGGGAGTACCAATCATGTTCTCTCCCGGTTGTAACTAACCTTCCTTTCTCCATATTGCGCGTGCGCATGCGACTATCATCGCAGAGTTTGCATCCCTATGTTCACCACGTTGCCTATGCGTGCGACACTGGTCGGCGATGCCATACACAAGTCGAGGGACAGGTATGCATGATACGCATGGAGAGAGGCAATACCGCTACTGACTGGCCGGAACGGCGGAATGCAGCGCACGAGTCAGTATTAACTATGACGGCGATGTTGACATGTCATCGTCAAATGTACGTAGCGCGATTGTGCGATTTTCGCGAATCCTAAATTCGAATACCGAGTGCCCGACGATCCTGGAATACAACTATATATTGATTTTGTCGTTTACTGGGGGGAAAAGGACCCATTACATCCGCAGCTATGGTACTCCATGGGTATTCAGTCGTTCGCTCTCTCATTAAGCCGACTGGAGGTCGTTGTGATACCTTTTGGCGCTGGCATTCTGGGCACTCAGCCACATATTTGGCCACATCTTGGAAAATGCCAGGCCAAAAGAAATCCTGAATTAATCTTTGGTAAGTTTTGTCCACCCCTAAGTGTCCGGATTGGGGATTATCGTGGGGATCTTGGATGGCTATACCACGGGCTTCTGACGGCAAAACTAATTTGCATGCGTCGAAATCTTCCACACCCGGTTCTATTACTGGATGAGGACGATGGTAATAAATCTTATCCTCAACAATTTTCCAATTGGGGTATTTACAAGGGAATTCTCTGATATTACTCATCTTATTCGTATACCACGGATCTACTGAATCACCTAATGCACAGCGCTTCTTCAACGGACTCGTACATTCTCGACAACGCATCCGGCACTACATGGAGGGTTCCTTTCCGATGGAAAATTTCCATTTTATATGCTTGCAAAGCTAATGCCCACCGAGCTAATCTACTCGTAGGATCTTTCAAATTTCGTAACCATTGCAAGCTACTATGATCCATAATTACACTAAACGAAGTTCCCTCGATGTAGGGCCGAAATTTCTTTACAGCCCATATGACCGCTAGACATTCACGTTCCGTTACAGTATATTTCCGCTCCGGTGAGGTCAATACTCTACTAGCGTACACTATGGGGTGTTCAAATCCGTCGATTTACTGCGCCAACACAACACCAATCGCCACGTCGCTGGCGTCGGTCTGGACAGTAAAGGGTAAATCAAAATCAGGGCGTACCAGAACAGGAGTACGAGTCAATAAATATCGCAGGGTATCGAAAGCCTGCTGTTGCTCAACTCCCCACTGCCAAGGTGTATTTTTCGTAAGCCGTTGAGTCAATGGAACTCGATCTTGTGACAGTTCTGGTAGAAAACGGGAATACCATCCCACCATTCCTAGGAATCGACGTAATTGTTTCACATTCTTATGCGGAGGATAGTCCAAAATAGGAGAAATTTTCTCTTGATCCGCTTTCAGCCCGTCTTTCCCTATTATATACCCGATGTATTTAACTTCCGTGCAGAAAAGTTCACTCTTTTCCCGATTAATATCTATCCCTGCTTCTACCAGGGTACGTATTACAAACTCCAAAAATCTAAAATGTTTTTCCTCAGTTTCTGTAGCAATTATTACATCATCCAAATAAGCAAAGACGTGCGGTTCCCAAGCAGGATCAATTAACCTATCCATCAACCTTTGGAATGTAACTGGGGCGTTAGTCCAAAAGGCATTCTCTTAAACTGGAACAAGCCTCTTCCGGGGACAGCAAAAGCGGTTATCGGCCGACTCTGCGGTTCCACGGGAACTTGAAAATAGGCTTGACTTAGATCCAATCTCGCTACATAACGGGCACGACGCATTGCCGATAATATACGTTCCATGTTTGGAATAGGGTACGCATCTTTTAATGAGATTTTGTCTACATTTCGATAATCTATACAGAATCTATGCTTTCCTCCTGCCTTGGGGACAATTACTCATCCATGGGCTATTCGATTTTTCAATTACATCTTCACTCAGCATTTTATCCACCTCAGTTTGGGCAAGATCACAAAACAAATTTCACAAATTTAATTCAGAATTGAGCGAGAAAACCCTGAAACGTGGTAAAAGTTAAATATTTCTCTGGTCTCATGTTTTCCCGCTTAATTCTCAATCGAGCTTGCTTTAATTTGTTTTGTAACTTTACATAATAAATAATAACACTTAATAATAAAATTGAAATATTATGATAGGTTTTTTTTGTAAATAAACAAAATTACATTGGCTTTAAACCGAGCTTCTGACCTACTAGGGTGTTTATAAATAAATATACTTAACGGCTTCCGACCTACAAATTGCATTAGAAAATAATCTATCGGGATGAAACGCCAGAGGTGGAGTTCTCTCATTTTTTCAATGAGCGAATTCTGCTTCATTCGTCTGATGATAAAAAATCCCCTTTTCAATTAAAAATCGGTCAATTTTTCATCGTGATTGATATATGTTTACGCCTCGGGAATGCACGCGAGTCGACCGAGAGGGGGAAAATATAGATTTCTCATTGGTGAGGCATAAGCCGTATTTAATTTGTTAAAAACCGAACCACGTTACGTCGTTTCATTATCAAGAAATATTGTTATTATAGCACATTGATTCAGCAAAATAATCAGTCTCGTTTCCGTTAAAAAAGACAACTCTTCGTCGTGAAATGCCCACGTGGTAACACAATTTCCATAAATATAAAATTAAACAATCATTTTACGATTGAAGCCCACGGTTTTGTACATTATTTAGTCCCGACGCTGAGTACACTTCTGATTGACCTGAAATTTCCACACAACATATACATGGAATCTTACAGATTTTGGCCTCCTGAATCCGAATCTATCGGTTAGATTTTGTTAAAAGTAGTAGATTAATTGTTCTTCACAATTTAGTTGTTTATATCGATACCTAAGTAACAGGGGTGGCATTTTAGCGGCAGAAAGCCGGCATTTTCAGTTGGCTTTTAGCTAGCCAAGAATGTCCACACATATTCGACATGTTTGTGCTGTCTCCTGGCAGACTGTAAAAATGTACAGAATTGGCCGACAAAAAGCCGACTTTTTTCGGCTGGGTTTACGTCGGCAAATAATGTCGGCATAGAGTCGGAGGTTTTCTGCCAACTCCTGGCAGACTATAAAAATGTACAGAATTCGCCGCCAAAAAGCTGACTTTCTCAGCCGGCATTAAGTCGACATCATAGAAAGGTATAAATAGGACAATGAAGAGACATGGGATTTTTTCTATGGAGCGTTTTCATCTCGTCCCCGAGTCAAGTGACTTTTTAGCGAAATATTTTCATTGGACGAAAACTGAAAATTCTTGCTGCGAATCAGTGAAGTCCTGTACATAGCTCGTAAAAGCACTGTGTGTGAAAATGTTAACCATACTATCTAACACGTTCAAATGACTATCAAATCGTAAAGAATACTGTATAAATGCAGTTGCAGCAGTAAAGAATATATTTCATTAATTTTACTTAAAAGTACAATTATCGATTTCCGCCGAGAAACTTCTTTATTATATCATTTTACAAGAATAATCACAATAATATTCAAAAGACCTTATTAGCCATTATATTCCATTTTGCAAATATAAGTTACGATTCTTAATGTGCTATATATCGAAAGAATATCCTAGTATCAATTTTCATTATAATCAATAACTTGATTGAGAATGGGATTGATAAGTGGTTAAAGTGCTCGCCTAGTCATCTGAACGTTCTCAAGGTCTCGAGTTCGAATCCCAGTCGATGCAGGTTTTTTATGTTTGTTTTAAATTTGTTTGGAAAATCGACGAAGTAAACAATGCTCGGCGCAGGTACGAATTCGGGAACGCTGTGCACTTCCGGCGGTAATTTGCCGATAACGTCAGCTACGATTCCGCGTTCGGTGCGTCGTGGGTATTACCTCGGAAAAAGATGGGGTATGACTTACGTCGCACTTCCCATGGCATAGAACGCCGAATATGTTAATTGCGGATGTTGTTACGTTCTGTTCCGACTGTGTCTGTTTGATTTCTGTGTGTTGTCTATCCATTACCTCTCCACTCGAGAGGAAATTCCAAATCCTTTATCCTTTTATCCTTAACAACTTGTGACATTCGAGCCAACCATTTTCGATTCTTTAATTTTAAGGTAAAAAATTTACGTCTAATTTCTAATTAATAGCCTAAAAAAGCTAAGTATCAAAATTCCACGACGAAACATCAAATCCATTACTCTTCAGAATACCCTTCTTTGAGAAACTTATATTGCTAACTTCCATTTTATTATAGTATTACGTTGGAAATCATGAATAAGCACTGAAATGTATTTTTTTTTTCAAATAATGCCTTTTTTTAAGTTGAAAATAAATACTTCTTTATCTTTGTCAAAAATTAAATGATTTTCTTCCTAAACGATATACAGGGTGTCCCACAACTCGCCGACTCTTTGGCAGGTATGTATTCTGCATGAAATTTCAAGCAAAAAAGTTTCTAACCAAAATTGGAACCGATGCTTGCAATTTGATTAACGCATGATTGAAGTTTAGAAAAGAATCACTCTTATTGAAAAAACAAAAATTGGCTTATTTTAAAGTCACTATCAAGCTCTACAATTCATCTCGGTTGCCTCTTTGACCTGAAATTAATATTTCTCTTGCTACAGACATAAAAAGGGTAAGAAATGCACATTTTTTGTGTTTTTTCGTGCTTATCTCATTTCGATAAATGGCTAATGAAACAGCACTATGTGAAAGTCGTACATGAAAAAATGAATAATTTGACCCCTAATCCGCTGCGATTCGTTAAAAATAGAGCCCATTTTTGCTTGACACTTCACGTAGAACATGCACTCGAGAGTAGCTCGTTCAATTTTCAGCTGTTACTATAAAAAAACATTTAATAGTATGTTTCTGTTAGCGAAAATAATTTTTTTTTCATTCCTGAACCTTTTTTGAAACTACATGTTATTTTTTCATAAATGTACTCATACTGTATGTTAAAACAACTCACATCAGTTATATGAAAATTTGTTTTAAGTCGAAAAAGACAAAAACCGCTTCTTAATACAATTTTTTTTTAGTTGGTGTACGAAAAGTCCTTATATGGTATCGATATTATATTTATGGAATGAGGCAGCTAAGGGATATATAGTTATGTACAGATAAGCCGGAAATACGATTCGGGTTTTTATGAGAACTTAGAACGAGAAGAAAACGATCCTCTTGCTACATGTAATTATATATTTGAACAATATGTTGGATTAAATAACATTTTCAATTCAATACTATATTTATTTATGTAGTATATAAATGGATACATATATTAATAATAGAGGTTATCGACCTATCTAAATCCTAAACAGTGACAGGCGGAGTAACTTTTAAGAACGATTTATGACGCATTTCTTCTTACCGTATTTTATAAATAAATAATTTATTTATGATAAATTACATTTTGTCACACCTGCACAAAACTGCCACTTTTCCGTGTAGCTTAAGCGAACGGAAAGTGAGCCATTCAACTGCGACAAGGCAACTGCCCGCTCTTCTCATTACCGACCGCTGCTCGTTACCGCCGGGCGCTAAGGTGGCATTTTTGTAGACAGGTGTGACAAAAAGTATCGTGTGTACCACGGGCGGAAATGCATTACACGCTCGGGCGAGGTCGAAAAAGTCACTTTCTCAACCTAATATCTCGAGAACGGAACTATCAAAATAAATGAAACAAAGTACAAATGAAAGGCATATAAATGGGGAATAAGAAAAAACTATAGAGAAGATTTTTGTTATTGTAGTTCATCGGGAAATTTCGCTTAAACTCGGCCAAAATCGTAAAATTCATAATGAAACCCCATTATCTGTCCAATGGAATGATCAATATTGATGAAACCAAAGCCAAATGAAAGATAAATCAGTATAAAGGACGGTGAGGTACACTAGATTAATAAATGCAACATGTACATTGGGAAATTTCCTTCAAACTCTGTCAATATCGTAACATTCATAGCACAGCTCCATAAAAAAGAAGCTGAATGACATGTATGGGTTTTTCGAGTTGCTGAATTCGAATCCGGTGTCCGTTGGCCCTTATCTGGTCTGGGTCAAGGTCAGTTGAAGGTCAAATGTCGAAAATCAATGCAGTATCAATGTAGACTAATGTATCTACCCTTTTCTGGGTTTGATGAGTTCGAATCCAATGTCTATTTAATCCAAAGAAGTCTCGGTTAAGGTTAATTCAAGGTCAAATGTCGAGAATCAATATAATATAAAAGGAAACCAGTGTAAAATAAATTTTACAACAAATATTAGATAAATTATGTACTGAACATCAATTCCTTCAAAAGATACAATTGAAAATTGATAAAAATAATCTGCAATTTTATATACAAGATTGTATACAAGTTTGTCTACTATCTACAAATCACCTTCACTTTCGCTTGTGAAGACATCTTCATCTCTCTCTGAACCCTCGCTATTAGTACTACAATATCTTGCATATAAGAGTATCCCATAAAATACAGTTATGGAAACAACCCTTATATCAATGAACTATCAACAATAGGATGGTATGGATTTAATGATATTCTACAATCCATAGTTTAACATGGTATGAGAGGAGGGGGTGGAAATTGGTTTAATGACACCCGGTTATTTTAGGCTTAGTTATCAGAGCTTTTCTTACAAATTCAAGTTTTTGCAAAAGTTTGTTGCGATATTTCTTCGATTTGTAATGTGACTTATAATAATTTAAAATAAGGCTATTGTTAAAGCCCAAGTAGGAAGTAATGTGAATTACTACGGAATTTTTATCGACACAAAACCATCTCAAGCACGATTGCCCTGTACGATAACATGTTGCAGAATTACAAAAAGATAGGGTTGGAAAGAGTATTTTTATGTTAAACGATGTACTTTAGACCTCCATTCAATCCGTTTAAATTTTAGCCTTATATCCCAACCCGCGAAAAAGTTAGTTCACCTTTCCGGAATTTATTTCAATTACTGTATCTGAAACAATCATAGTAAAATTTAAAATATCAATATTGTGATTGTGAGTGATCGCAAAATTTTATATTCAATTTATGTTCTTTAATAATTTGCTTTCATTCCTTCAACATGGAAGAACTGAATGAATCTTGTACGAATCTATTTGAGATTATGAGTTAGAATTGCAAATGACTAAACGAATCTATGAAGAATTAACAATCATAATCTAAATAATTATCTAAACGACATTTTCAGTTACTATCACTCAGTGAAGAAAAATCCAAAGCCTGAAATTACTTCTAGCATTGTTATTATTGACAATACCCGCGAGAAAATGTCTGTCCAAAAAAGATCTTGTGAGATGTATCTGGATCTGACTTCATATCTGTTAAGATACAATTATTTCTTTAATCTGGCGCATTTATGTAAGAACTCTTGAATGTTCAACCTCTTGTAAAAAAGAAGCTGATATATATGGTCATATCTCTGAAACTGTTAATATTTGACTTCAGATAAAAATAAAAATAATTATTCAGTGCATACTAAATACACTTATTTTCTTACGTTTCTATGTTTACAAAAAGTAAGAAAAATGCGGTGCCACCCATTTTTTGTCATTGTTATCTGTAAAAATGAAATATATTTACAACTTGTAGCTAGCACGAATTTCTATTACTCTTATTCTTGACCTGTATTATGAAAATAAACAAAAAAGTATGTAGCACTCATTTGTTAGGATTTTTATGAAATAAGCAACATAGACGTAGAGTATGAGGGGAGGGTACAGGCACAAAACCAGCTTTGTGAAATACATCTTTGAAAAATTTGAAAAAGTTATTCCTTTAATAATTTTTGCCGTGGAATTGAATAATTCTGGAATAAAAAGTGTAACCAAATTTTTTTACCCACAATAATTTTTTACTCATCCTCCGTAGTTATGTAGAAAATGAGTTTTTATGTTCACCCTTTTTAAAAAAATGTTTAAATTAATGTAGAAAAATATGGTAACATTAAAACAAAAAACAGATTTATTTTCGACTTTAAATTTATTGGTCAAACAAAATATTTACACGTCTTATTCTAGCACCGTTCGATTCATCGCAAAAAATTACTAAATAAATAATTCATAAAAATTTTGTAAAGGTGTACTCCATAGAGCCGATTTTATTCCTGTACCCTCCCTTTAAAGACATAAATTTTATGTTATTTTTCAAAAATGAACAAAATAAAGTTTATGAAATTCATTGTTACGAGTTGAAAGCAAATGTGAAAATCACGTTCGCAGGGAAAATATTTCTGTACATACCTATATTATGTATATTTTATATTAGGAGAGAGAAAAAAATCACATCAAAGTGCGATTTTCGCTCACTAGTTATATAAAAAATAACCTTGCATATGAATATATAGATGCAACATTTCCTGTGTATATTTCTTGAGGTGTAAATTACCAGGAGCACTAGTTCGAAAATCATTTCAAGTCGTTGAAAAACTCAAAGCCAAGTTAAAAGGTTATTTTTTTTAAACGATTGGCTTACAAATGTGTAATTGAAAATTTTATAAAAAAAAGTTTGACCTGAAGGGACACACTATGTTACTTCACGATGTTTTATAGTGTTCGTTAACATATCTTCAACATTTTTAATTAAACAGAATGTTAAAAAAGTTATCGAATAAATATTCCCGCAAAATCTATTTTCGAAAAAAAACCGTTCCCAACATTGTTGTACTTTCTAACTCTTTCTTATGTATAGACACACATCATTATTCAGCATTTTTTGATTCATTAGGTAATAGCGAAACTATAAAAAAAAATTTGAAGCCATTACTGAATGTGTTAAAAACAGTAAAATTTAAAAAAAAAATTTATAGACCCACAGTTGTATTCTAAAAATTGAAAGGCTTTGGCACTTCTTGCACTTTTAAATATTACAGAACCGGCTGTAAATTAACATGTCCGACTATTTAAACATATTTACTAATGTTTTATATAGCTTTTGTATAAAATTTATAATAGGAATCGTTTTTATCCACCCAGCGTCACAAAAATTCAAATAAATTACGGAGATATGCCCGTACATACATTAATATGTTTACAGCTATGAGAACTTCAGTTCATGTACTATTTGATAAAATTCGTTTTTTGCGGGTAGTATTTTATTAGGGTATGATCACGGTTATGAAGGTTTGCTTACATATTCTTGAAATACTTTCGCATCATTCTTGGAAACTTGTTGTTATTAGCCTTCTTTTTTAATCTCTCTTCGATAGATTGTAGGGAAATGAGCGGATCGCTCATATATATCCCTCGGTTAAACACGTCCAGTAGTCGATATTTTCGGCTCGTTTGTCGAGCCTGGGAAATCATGTCGCGTCCGTGAAATTTATGCCATGCTTCCAAAGCGTCCTCTGCATAATAGTGTAGTGGCAATGGAAATATGCGGCCGATTTCGCATCCATGTCGAAGCAATTTATGCATAGTGGGGTTCATGCGTACCCATTTGTATAACTGAAAATGCTGCTTATATACACTGCAACAGAATTCTTCGAGTTTATCCTAATCCAGATCCATTTTACATTTAAAAAGAGATAGAATAATGGCGGTGTTTTAAACAAATTGACGATCCAAACCCAAAGCATCGGCAAACTGTTCCGGATTTTGGAAACATTTCCGCGCTACGTTACCGGTATTTGTGGATCCATGTCCCTGCAGAACCTGGTACACTCTAACACATAGTTTATTATATACTTCTTGTTGTACTGTCATTTTTCTCTTATTAAATAATTCTGAAAATGCATTTAATAAACCCATAAAAGTAATGACATACAATTTTAAGATAAGAAAGTGAAATTGTATCTGTAAGTGTTAGTTTCATAATTAGCAAACACGGAGAGAAAAATTCCGCAACTTCCACATTGATAACAATGCAGTATTTGCATGACACGCTCAAGTTGCAACTCTCGTGGATGTAAAACGGCGATTACTATTGAAAATCGTTAAAAAATAAGTTTTTACGAATAGGTACACTTTTTATATCATAAAGTAAAGTAGGTAACTTAGAGTAATTGGAATTTCATTTACAAACTAACGATACCCTTGAAATTCCTTTTCAGTCACGTCATTCAAAAACTGCATTGTTCTCTGTGCAGAGGGTGCAGAACATTTCTCTTCATGAGTACACGTTCATTTCAGTGATTTTCATTGTGTCGAATTGAGAATACATTGAAAACAGAACTTTGGGTGTTTATATGAGTTTTAGAGGTAGACAGTATTGTTGTGGTAACCAAAATGTTGCCACACATCCCAAAGTTTTCGTTCAGGGTATTGTACTTTGAACGCGAAGTATCAAATCTTTATTTTACCTTTTAAATCTTTCTTGACGTCCCATGTTTTTGATCCTTCAACATTTCCACATGTTTAGAGATTCAGGTCTTGCTTCGAACCGATCATTTACGTTGCCGAATTCGTGTGACGACTTCCTGCACATAGGGCACCGGACTGTTGCTGGATTTCCAACAATTGCGTTTACGCATTTTCCATCAAACAGCGTTGTTGAAAGCGTATATTTAATTACAACAGTTCTCCCTTGAAAGTTGAACGTGTATGGAGACAAGTTGTCAATTTCATTTTTCAACCTGCAGTATTCGGCTTTAACGGCAAAGTCATCTACTTTCTAGACCGCTAACCGTAGAGGCCTTCAAAACGGAAAACTTTGAGGTGTTGGGTTTAGCCAGGACTTGTTTGATAATGATAATTTCATTAACAACATTTTAGAAAAGAATATTGAATTTTGGGCACTTGAAGTCTTGTTCCGTTCATCTTCATATTTTTGATGCCGAAAAAAGTAAATTGGTATCTGAGGGTAAATTTACAGAAATTTCCACTGCCAAAATCAACTTGACCTTGAATTGACCTTCAAGTGCATGGTCAAGGTCATGATCAAAGTCACACCCGACGTAAAATGTTCGGCTCTTTCCATCCCTAATATCAAAAAAATGTGCTTCTATTAAAAAAAATATATTGCACCCTGAAACGACATTAAAAGTCAAATTCAGTGTCAAATTTCAGATCATGACTCAAAGGACAAAGGACAGGAAATTTTCCCCTGCGTTAATGACGAATATGTCTATTTGTGGGTCGGCTCTCGGGTGGAGAGGTACAGGACAGAGACAGACAGTACAAGACTGAACTATAGGCACACACAACACCCACCCAGAGCCAGTCCCCCCTACCCCAATATCGGTACCACCAGCAGATTCGGCGGTCTGTGCCTTAGCGAGTACGACGCGGGGCTTATCCCATCGTTATCCGAGATAAGACCCACGACGTACCGATCGCGGCTAAGACACTGACGGTACCGATAACTGCCGACGGGGGTCGGCAGCGGTCCCAAATTCGTACCTTCGCCCAGCAAGGTTCCCCGGTTATTCCACACTGGACATAAGCAGAGAAAATTGCACGGACGGGGATTCGAACTCGGGACCTTCGCGACGTTCAGTTCGGGCGGATTAAGACTGACGCCTTAGCCCGCACGAACATCACGCCGACCAGATCATGACTCAATAGCCAAGAAGAAAACCTACAACTTTTGTGTGAAACTTTTTTCCCCAAAGTGCAATCCTCCAAAGTTATTTGGCCATTTCTATACTTTTGGGGTCTATTTAAAAAATAAACTTGACCTTGGAATAACCATCAAGCTGATGTTCAAGGTCGAATTCAACGGTACCGTTAAATAGCCAGAGAAAAATCCTTAAACTTTTGTCTGAAACATTTTCCCCGAAAATGCACTCCCGCTGAGTTAATTCGCAGTTCCGGGAGTTTTAAGTTTGACCTTCAAATGACCACGCCGGAAAAATCGATCATATCATATTCGGACGTAAAATTTTGTGCTCTTTCCGAATCCATGAAAAAAAATAGGGGTTTCCATTTGAAAAAATAAACTTGACCTTGGAATAACCTTCAAGGCGATGTTCAATGTCAAATTCAATGATACCGTTAAATAGTAAGGGAACAATCCTTAAACTTTTATCTGAAACATTTTCCCCAAAAATGCACTCCCGCTGAGATATTTAGGCGTTTCCATACTTTTGGATCACCCTGTATACTGTAACGAACCGTTTAACTCGACCGCGCGGAAGAGAAAGAGCGGCGGAGAGAAAGAGGGCCGTTACAATTTTTGTATGGACGTGCTTTAAATGCGAAATAACGAAGTAGATACCAAAGACGAGATGCGCGCTTTTTCCGGCCGGTCGGCCATTTTGGATCCCAAGCCCACGTTGGATCCGAGCGCGCATCAATGGACATGCGCGCGCAATGACATGGCGCTGGCGCTGGTGCGCCTCTACCTGCGCAGAAGAGGTGCAACGGCGCCCTGGTCGCGCAACCTGAAAAGTGGGCAACAACGGGCCGAGTTCCAAGCTCGGAGCGCATGTGTCGCCGCAATGGGGCGCATGCGCTCCAAATTCAAATGAGGGGCGGGCTGTCAGACTCAAATTAAGCAAATTAGATTCAAATGTTTGACAGTTCCCGTCCCGATTCTCAGGAAAAAAGGAACTCGGCGACACGAATGGACATAGGGATACTTACCGAGGTATTATAAGACCTGGTAAGTATCCCTCAATCTCCTCTCTTCCATTTGGACACTCTCTTATATTGGACCTTCTTCTTATTGGACTTCCTGGTGACGACTCGCTGCCTCAACTCTGGAGAACCTGGCTGCTCCAGATAAAAAGTGGGCCCACGCACTTCTACAGCCAGCATCAAATTCAAAAATACAATGGAGGCGGCGAGGATATAATTTGGACAGAACACCATGAATTGACGACGGCACTCCGTTCGTCAAGGACACAAGAGGCTGCTGGTCCTCTCCCTCGTAGTCGCGAGGGAGTGAGACACCTAAATAGGTTCATGCGGTGACAGCAGCCGAATCATAATCACAAGACGGATGGAGGACCGAAACAAGGAAAAGAAGGACGCCACAAGAAAGAAGACAACGTAGGCCTTTTTCTCTTCCGTTCCTTTTAGAATGACAATATTAATATGTGCGTTTAATTGATTATGTTATGTGGCAAAATGTTTATATATATGAGTCATTCTTTGTCAACGGGACCCCCCTGCTCTCCAAAATTGGTTTGTGTTTCAATTAATAGTTATGGGCGAAAACTTTAGTTAAAAAGGAATACTTTTAAATGCCGAGTGGCAGTTTTTGAAAATCAAAATGGCGGATCCAATATGGCGGACATATTTTTAAAAAGTTAATGGATTCGCTTGAAACTTGGTACTCGGGGGTTTTTGGGGTCGCTGATTACGAATCAGAAGTCAGATTTCGAAAATTTAATATGGCAGATCCAATATGGCGGACGTATTTTTAAAAAGTTAATGGATTCGCTTGAATCTTGTTACGCGGGGTTTGTTGGGATCGCTTATTGCGAATCTAACATCAGTTTTCCAAAATAGAAAATAGGAAACCTAAAATGACGGATGAAAATAAAAAAATCTAACTTTTTGCATCAAAATTCCCACTTTGTAGTTATTGAGGTTGCTAATTACATATCTGGAGTCAAATTTAAAATATTCATTATGTCGGATAACGTATGTAAGACGAATTTCTTTAAAACTTATAATTTTCATAATTTTAGAAAATATTTAAAAAAGGTCTCTGTGTTTTACAGGGTTGACACTGTCATCATCTTAAAAATGATGCCCACATTAATTTTTTTTTTTTTTTTTTTTTTTTTTTTTTTTTTTTTTGTTTTTAATGGTTTTCTTAATTTTTTTTTATTTTTATTGATTTTTAATTGCCTAGTAGGAAATCGTTTTGCCGTTGGAAGAATTTGAATACATTTTGATTAGCAAACATTTATTGCCTGTTACCGTGAAGGAATGACTTTTTTGAATCTGAGGAACAGCAGGAGCAGAATTAAATCTTGCATTCAATGATCTCTTGACTTTTTCGTATTCTACTTTGCGATAGAAAAAAACATTTATCTTTGCAAACCTATCCTTAGCCCAATCGTAAAGCTTAGAAGCAGTTGTTATTGCTTCTGTCGGTTTAGCTAAGAGACTAGCTCTCGCAGCTTCTCTTTTAAAAGCAGCTCCGATGCCATCACATGCATTTTTCCCGTGAGCGGTTGCATGATAGTGCCAGTCAGCTTCAATACCAAAGTCCTCTTCGTGATGTGCCAAGTTGCTAATTTGGTATCTGTTTTTGAAATGCTGCTTAGCATCACTGAAGTAAATAATTTTTTGAATATAAGTTAACATAATCCATAGAGATTAACATTTTAATTGAAATTGATAATAAGAACAATTAACTGTGCTTCCAGATTCTGAGAAACTTAAAGAATTTGTCTAGAAATTAGATTGTTTTAAACGATTTGCTAGAAAAACAGAAAAGATGAAAACTTCTATGAGGCTTTAAAGAAAACAGCAGCCAAATTTGTGGATTTTCTGGGATTATTCCGAGCATCAATTCCAGAGAAATTCACGAAGATTTCACAGGAATTTTTTTAAGTGATTACTTTTAACGAATTTCAACTATTGTAGAAAACTGAAATGTGGACCAATATGCCACTCAAATACTCATACTGCTAAAATTTCTTTAAAAAAAAATTCTTATTTAAAAAAATCAAAAACTTACATGAACAATCTTGAATACGATGACATTGTCAACATTGTAAAACACACCTTTTTAAAAATTGTTGAAAATTTGACTAAGATTTCAAATTTAAGAAAAGATGGTTCTTCATTTTGGCGTCGCCACTTTGTGTTTTCGAAATCTGACTTCTGATTCGTAATCAGCGACCCCAGAAACCCCCGAGTACCAAGTTTCAAGCGAATCCATTAACTTTTTAAAAATGCGTCCGCCATATTGGATCTGCCATATTGAATTTTCGAAATCTGACTTCTGATTCGTAATCAGCGACCTCAAAAACCCCCGAGTACCAAGTTTCAAGCGAATCCATTAACTTTTTAAAAATATGTCCGCCATATTGGATCCGCCATTTTGATTTTCAAAAACTGCCACTCGGCATTTAAAAGTATTCCTTTTTAACTAAAGTTTTCGCCCATAACTATTAATTGAAACGCAAACCAATTTTGGAGAGCAGGGGGGTCCCGTTGACAAAGAATGACTCATATATGGCTATGACTCATATATATATATATTAATTTATTTATGTGTGTGTGAGTGTATGTATTGTATGTGTGTCCGCGTTAAACTAATTTATTGCCGCGTAACTTATTCTGTCGTTGACTACAATAGATACAATTTTATTGACACTGACTCATACCACGTCCCTATCAGGACGGGCAACCGCAAAATAACCGAAAAAAATATAACCGGTCGATAACCGTCGTACAACCGTAATTACCACGAAAAAACCGGACTACGAGAAAAAGGCGTATGGTTAAAATTTATAAAATCACCGCAGAATAACCGATAAGAAACCGCTCTTCAGGAGCGTCAACCGGTCATTTCCAGAAAAATTACCGCAAAATAACCGATAAAAACCCGATCTTCAACAGCGTCGACCGGTCGTTTCCAGCCAAATTACCGCAAAATAACCGATGAAAAAACTCTCTTCAAGAGCACCGACCGGTTGTTTCTAGTGAAATTATCGCTAAATAACCGATGAAAAACCACCATTCCAAAGCGGCGACCGGTCGTTTCTTGCACAATTACCTCAGAATAACCGATGAAAAACTATTGTTCCAAAGCGTCGACCGGATGTTTCTAGCGAAATTTATCGTAAATAACCGATTAAAAACCGCTCTTCTAGAGCGTCAACCGGTCGTTTCTCCCAAAATGACAGCAGAATAACCGATGAAAAACCGTTCTTCCAGAGCGTTGATCAGTTGTTTCTCGTAAAATTACCGCAGAATAACAGATAAAAACCGGGGTTCAAGAGCGGCGGCCGGTCGTTTCGGACCAAAATTACCGCAGAATAAACGCTGAAAACCTGCTCTTCAAGAGAATATAATAGTTAATAATTATTTGCAAATATATTTATATATGAGGTTTTTATTTACTTATTTTCTGTTTTGTTATGCATATCTATAATCATCTTTTATAGATCTAACAAAACTGCTCAGTCGCTGTAGTAAATGTGTATGTAGGTACCACGATAAGAGAATTCACAAACGTGCATGGTGAAAACCCGAACGGTCAGGCTTATTATACGAATTACGGCGCTACTTTGCTAGAGGATTTCGACGCCACCTAGTGCTGGCCGAGAAAACTCTATTTGAATGAAGGGTACTGTTTGTCGGGATGTATCGTGTCGAAATTACCGCTGAATAACCGCTAAAAATCTGTTAATCAAGATCGCCGACCGGTCATTTTGCGAGAAATAGATTTTTAGCGGTCATTCAGCGGTCATTTCGACACGATACGTCTCGACGAACAGTACCCTTCATTCAAATAGAGTTTTCTCGGCCAGCGCTAGGTGGCGTCGAAATCCCCTAGCAAAGTAGCGCCGTAACTCGTACAATAAGCCTGACCATTCGGGTTTTCACTAAGCACGTTTGTGAATTCTCTCATGGTGGTACCTACACACACATTTACTACAGTGACTGAGCAATTTTGTTAGATCTATAAAAGATGATTATAGATATACATAACAAAACAGAAAATGAGTAAATAAAAACTTCATATATATACATATTATTGCAAATAATTATTAACTATATTCTCTTGAAGAGCGGTTTTTCAGCGGTTATTTTGGTCCGAAACGACCGGCCGCCGCTCTTGAACCGCGGTTTTTCATCGGTTATTCTTCGGCAATTTTGAGAGAAACGACTGGTCGAGGCTATGGTACAACGGTTTTTCATCGGTTATTCTTCTGTAATTTTGAAAGAAAAGACCCGTCGTCTCTCTGGAACAACGTTATTTCATCGGTTATTCTTCGGTAATTTTGAGAAAAACGACCGACCGCCGCTCTTGAACAGCGGTTTTTTGTCGATTATTGTCCGGTATTTTTACGACAGAATTAACCGGTCGACGCTCTTCTACGACACGTTTTATCGGTGATTCTGCGGGAATTTTGTAAAAAACGAACGGTCGTCCCTCTGGAACAATGGTATTTCATCGGTTATTCTTCGGTAATTTTGAGAGAAACGACTGGTGGACGCTATGGTACAGCGGTTTTTTATCGGTTATTCTACGGTAATTTTAAGAAAACGACCGATCCACCGTATGGTACTACGGTTTTTTATCGGTTATTCTGCGGTAATTTTACGAGAAACAATTGATCAACGCTCTGGAAGAACAGTTTTTCATCGGTTATTCTGCTGTCATTTTGGGAAAAACGACCAGTTGACGCTCTAGAAGAGCGGTTTTTAATCGGTTATTTATGATAAATTTCGCTAGAAACATCCGGTCGACGCTTTGGAACAATAGTTTTTCATCGGTTATTCTGAGGTAATTGTGCAAGAAACGACCTGTCGATGCTTTGGAATGGTGGTTTTTCATCGGTTATTTAGCGATAATTTCGCTAGAAACAACCGGTCGACGCTCTTGAAGAGAGGTTTTTCATCGGTTATTTTGCGGTAATTTGGCTGGAAACGACCGGTCGACGTACTTGGAGATCGGTTTTTTATCGGTTATTCTGTAGTTATTTTAAGAATACTAACCATATGCCTTTCCCAGGTTTTTTCGCGGTAATTATGGTTGTACAACGGTCATTTTTTGGCCGTTTTTGACCGGTTATTTTTTTCGGTTAAATTAACCGTTAAAGTGCGGTCGCCCGTCCTGATAGGGGTACCAACAACTCGATATTACTTTTAATTATGACTCTTATTGTTTTATCCGCGATTTTGACTACAAGTATGTTTCGTATGTGTGTGAACTATTATGTTATTGACAAATTCAATTACTTTATAAAATTCAAAGTATTAAATATATTTTTAATTGAATGACTAATATAATAATGACTATGATTTCTTTCAGCACCTTACGATTCCAATCTATAATTTTATAATAATTTATTTATTAATGCTAATGACTAATAATTGACATATAAGGTTTTATGTTTGGACGATTCAGAAAGTCTTACAGATATTACTCCGATTCGTTTCAATACTTTTTATGTGCTCATTATGTACTCCATTGCAAAAGTTTACGTTCTTTCAGTATTTTAACTAATAGAATTTTGTGCTACTTTGATTCATTCTTACTTTATTGTACTTTATGAAGAGGTGGCTTTTTCCAGTAACGGTTCTGGTATAAAATATTTTTATGTGTGAAGGAAGTTGGATTAAACTCATATCGTGTTACATATTACGATCATTCGAAGTGACAAACGCGGTACCTTCAATATCGATTAGCTTTTTCTACAGCAGGAGATTCAGTTGAAATTATTATTTTATTGCGTTTGACAGTGAAGTAATTAGAAAAGCGATTTTAATTTTAAGTAAATTTAATTTATATGAGTTAAAGCGTGTCGATATTCGATATTATGCAAGTTGGAAGTTTAACCTATCGGGAAAAGTGCAATGCAACCCGAAGGAGAGAAGTATACGTACAATGTGAAAGATTTTTGGAGTCAACAACTTTTACCCACTTACCATATTTCTTTCTACGAGATTAAGTTGAGCGGTCACTCTGACGATCTGTATGCATGTGGTGACATAATAAATTCAGTTAAAGGAGGACTTGATGAGACATAAAAAATACAGACAGAAGAATTTTTTGACAAATTTTTTATGCTTGTTGCATTTTTTATATAATGGGCCATTTGTAAATATTATCTATTTAGTCATGTCGCTCGATTGTTATCGCTGATATTTTTTAAGTAAACCCATTGACGGCCAGAAGGACGCAAAAGTGTACCACAACTGTACGGCTATCATTTTGTGTAAAAGGGAAATTTTTCAAGACAATTTCTGACGTAAAAATGAGCCCTTTTTTAGATTCTGAAGTTAAATAATAATAATAATAATCACGTCTTTATTGGCAATTACAAAAACAATACAGGATATAAATAATACAAAAATGCCAAAGGGCGAGCCACAGCAATTGCTGTTTTACAGACTGACCGTTTCACAAATTTCGGTTACTGTTCTCAAACAAAGTTATTGCACATTTTATGCAAGATATTGGCAAAAATACAAGGAATCGGGACAACTATTTCCCCTTGCTAACTCAATCCTGACTGAAATAACAAGGAATTCTGGCTAAAACAATATGGATACCTTGCTACTACAATAATATAAATTTTTGACACTTTAGAGCTTACATATTTGTTGAAATAGTAAGGAATCCTTGCTATTTTAACGAGAATTTCTTATTATTTGCCGAAACAACAAGAAACCTGAAATACAACAATATAATTCCCAATTATTGTAGTAAGTTTATCTTCGCTGCTTTATCAAGGATTGATGTAGTCGGCGCCGAATCCAATAAGGAATCCTTAGACATAAAGTGGAATTCGCCATAAAAATCTAAAATATCGCGTCATCGAATAGTCAGATATCAAAATGCATGGTTACATGTTGTGAAATTCAATATGGTAGATATGAAAATGGTGTCCAAGCGTCAGCAAAGAATGTGTAAAATAAAAGAATGTGTGTTTATTATCATTTCATAATTTATGGAGAATACGATTAAATTAAAAAATAAACGTCCGCCATTTTTAATGTTCCAAAACCGACATATCTAATTCTATGTATGCTTACCAGTTCTCGTGATTGAAAATACCCGGCTCGAAAATGGTTTGATGTAAGGTTTAGAAACTGCGACTATTCTCAGAACCGAAAAGATACAGAGTACTTTTTATGACATTTTACGTAAGCTATTTAATAACACTTCAACCCTAGAAATCCGGATCAACTACAAAACGACTGTAAACCAACTGGTTGGTTTTCGACTCTATTCCAACGATTAAATTTGTACTTTCGACTATTAACCGACTATAATTACATTTTTTATTTTTTTGTCTGTACGTTTTAAATTTTTTTAAAATTGATTTTTGTTTTGTTTTAATCGTTAATTTAATTAATAAAAGTAAAGTATATATATATATATATAAAGTATATATATATATATATAATTATAGTCGATTAATAGTCGAAAGTACAAAGTTAATAGTTGGAACAGAGTAAAAAACCAACCAGTCGGTTTATAGTCGGTTTTTATTCCAATAGTAGTGGATTCAGTAGTCGAAAGTTTGCTAGGGAAAGAATTTAGTTTTTATTATTAATGGTATTCTTGATGAGAGAAAGCATTATTGTTCCTGAAAAAAGAATTAAAACGTACAAAAATAATTTGTTTATCAACTTTTGTTAATGACTTAAATTTTCTTCTTACCGCCTTACGAAAAATGCTTAAAAATGAAAGAATTTTAACGAAAGACAGTTTATTTTTTCGAGAAAAAGTTTCTCTAGAATTTCATCGAAAGATTTTTGTAAGTGCTTTGTCTGATCACTAAAGTTATTCAGAAATTGTAAAAAGTACTGGCATTTTTTGTAAAAAAATAGATATATTTTACGTTAGTTTCAAAATTTTAAAAAGATCTTTCGATAAAATTGTACAGAAGCTTTTACTCGAAAAAATAATCCGTCTTTCGTTAAAATTCATGGATTTTTAAAATTTTTTCGAAAGGCGGTGAGAAGAAAATTGGAGCCATTAACAAAGATTAAACAAATTATCTTTGTACGTTTCAATTTTTTTACAGAATAATAATGCTTTCTCTTTTCAAAAATACCATTAATAACAAAAACTAAATTCTTAGAAGTGTTATTAAATAATTTTCGCCAAAATATGACATTCCGAGTAAGTACTACCTTAAATAGCAATATGGTCAATTGCCCTGAGACTTACGCACTTAACATACTTTGAAGGATAACTTTTTAATCTAAGCGTAAAAATGTATAGAAAAATGATCAAATTTCAGCGAAATGTCCCTAAATTGGACGCACTGTATTGAAAGTTCAAAAATAATCATATTTTTTTGTAAAATATTTAATTTAAAGGACTAATAGTACATTACGTTCGCGCACGAGCGGAGTTGGTGCCCGAGCGTAGCGAGGGTGCCATAGACGCGAGTGCGGGGATCACCTACTTAGCGCACTTGTATCGTATACTATTTTTTTTAACGTGTGAGCTAAGTGAGCACTTAGCGCACGTAGTTAAAAAAAGGTAATTTTCGTGCGTTGCTGCATGATGTGTCCAAGAATACGTAAATATTTCAAATATATTTGGTGTCTCGCAATTCCTGCTATCTCTTGTATTTTTAGTGTTTCAGAAATCCAACTTCCCCACTGCCAATATTGAACTACGAATTCATCAGAAAACAGAATAAATTTTCTGTTAAACAATGGTGACACTTCGAAGCTTCTTTGTAGTTTCCTTGCGAAATGAAATATGAGGTTATGTTCAAAAATAAATATAATAAATGAATTAGTGTTTATAATTGTTAAAACATAGGATCAGTAGTAAAGAAAATATATATCAATATATAATTTCTTCACTTGAACGAAGTTAGGAAGAGTGTAATAGCCAAAGTAACGCAGATTTTGCAAATGTGACGCCAACAGTTTTACCTTCGCATCACATTTACGAAAATTGTATGAACTTCTGTGTCACCTTTTGTTTGTACAGTTGTCAGCGCAATTTGCTATCTGGTTACTACTCATATGACAGACTTCCGTTTCCTTGTGTAATCTAAAGATATTAAATGTATAGAAATACAAATTTTTATTCAAATTTGTAACCATATACAACCTAACCTAAGCGTTTGTTTATTTCCACTTACTGTAGCCATATATACACTGTAAAAAAAATCAGTGTTATTTTACTATGTGTGACGGTGGAAATAAATCGACCCATGGTTTACCTAGTACAAGTGCAAGCAGTGTGCAAAATAACCTCACGATACGTCCGCGTAGCAAATTTACAATCAACGTGCAAAAATAGTACGTTCAAACTTGTAAAAATACAACGCGTTATATTTCTACCCTGCTATTATTTTTACAGTGTAGGTACTAAGATCTGGCATATGAATTGCATTTACATTCTATCAATGATAACTTTTCTACTATTAGTGTCTCAAAAGCGTTTGTGAGCTTAACCACAAAATTTGCAGCTCAGAGATCGATGTAATTGATTCTAGCTTCTTACGTACAATTTAAGATCATCCATATAGAATAGATGGGTGATCTTATCTACACGTTCACCAGGTATCCCACACGTGTACCCTTGAGATTGTCGGAATACAACGGATAGAGGAAATAGTGAGATGCAGAATAGCAGAAGACGCAGCGAATTTCCATGATAGCCATCTCTTTGGGATTGAACCAGTCAAGACGTGGTTCTACGTTTGCCCGATATCACAATAAAGCGTGTTTTCTAAAGAGGCATAAGGCCCTCTACGCTTCTCACTATATTTAGGCGGACATAACTTGTTTCAGCAACAAGTTTAAAAGCTCGTGCGATGTTGAGTCATACGCCTTCATGTAATCCAGCCAGGCTATCGACAGGTTACGCTTGTACTGGACTGCGTCTTGACAAACACACCTGTCGATAAGCAAGTTGCCCATGCAGCCGGATACACCCATTTTGAATCCTCGTTGTTCCGCTATCCGCTGCCACGCCGGTTTCACAACTTTCTCAATACGTTCGTTTAAGATATTAGCTCAAGAATAGTAGTGGACGCGTGATTGGTCTATGATTTCTCGGATCAGACAAATTTCCCGATTTTTTTATTAGTGCCGTTCGGCCTTCTAACAGCCAGTGCGGAATGGGTTGGTCTCCAGATATGTAAGAAGTAAATATTCGGGCTAGGTATTGATGGATCAAAGTAAACTTCTTCCGCCAATAGTTCTTGTTTCCATTCCATCTGAGCAAATGGGATTTTCGTGAAAACGTGTCATAAAGTCTAAGGAATATGAAGCGATTACGATGAAAAAGAAAAATTTGAAAATTCAAAATGGCAGACACAAAATATGCGAAAAAATTTGAAGAATTCGAGCTACGGCCATGAAAATGGCTACTAATAGGTTTTCGAATGCGCTGAACACGAATCCGATGTTAAAAATTCAAAATTGCGGATCCAATATGGACGAACCAAATTTTGAAAAATGATATTGTATGAAATTATGTACATGGTTATAATAATAGATTAAACTGAACACCCCTAACCCGAAATAACGCAGGTAATAAAACTTTAAACTCAACATTTCCAACCCGAAATAATGCAGTGAATAACAGTTTAAACTTTAAATTTCTAACCGGTATTAACGCAGTGATTAACATTTTATACTCAAAATTTCAAACAGAAAAGAACGCAGTGAATAATACTTTAAACTTATTATCTGAATGTATTATACTGTACGATTTATTACCTGAATGTATATTCATTTAAATTCGGAATCAAAAATACTGTATACAAAACTGTAATTATCAGCACAAACATACAAATAGCAGCATATATACTGCGCAAATATCTCACATATTAATAATGATTTATTCATAGTAACACCTACTTTATATAACAAACAGCTCTTTTTATTATTTGTTTAAAAAAATATTTTTTTTCGACTGCATTCGGAGTACGGTGGTTAATTTGATTCCTATATTTCCAGTGAGATATAACTGATTTAAATAGAGTCATAAAATCTGTTGTGGTTATTTTAGTTAAGTTATTACAATTTTTTAATTAAGTCCTTAATACATGTTTCTTAGTTATGTACTTATGCTACATTAAAATTTTATTTCGGGTGAAGTTAAATACCGACGCACTATTTTAATCAAATTCGCTGTTACCGACACCGTATATTAATTTAAACGCATATGTTTCAAGAAGAATTCACAGTGAATTACTATTTAAGGGCAATTTTTCAGAGGTAAGCTACGTTATTTACGTGAACTGCAAACGGTTAAAACAATAACGACAGAGAATTTACATGAATAAATTTTGTAGGTTAAATAACGCGCACTGTATTTGTAAAACAAAAATGTATTATTGTTATTTGTCGCTCATTACTGAATCGATTTCGCTGAAATGTGATATTCATAAAAAATACGGAAAATTGCCCTAAAATAAACTTAAGGGGGTTCTAAAGTGCTCCGCCAATGAAGTAGGAATTTACCCTAAAATATGTAAATTAGAATTGACTGAATCGATTTTTCAAAAAATCGGCTTCCACGAAAGTAATTCCAATGATTATATAATATCGAATAAAAAATATAAAATAGATTAATTGAGAATTGACCGTGTATTTTATGAAATATATAAAAATCTCTTATTCAGAATATTTTTGCGTAAATTCCTACTTTATCGGCAGATGACTGTCGAACCCCCTTAAGGGGGTTCTAAAGTGCCTACTTTACGGACACGTGTATCAAAAACCACATTTTATGAACGATTCATTAGTTCCGGTAGTTTTCATCTTGTTCTGACATTCATATGGTTAAACGCCCGAAACGCATTTCAATTCCGTCCATACTATTTTAAATAGGGATACTTTTGTTAATATCAGTACATCCAGTTTAGTACAGTTTTTTTATTTATTGCCTTCTTTTGTGACATTTGGAGACATTTTACATAAACTTGGGTAAGTAAACCTTCGAATTTAATGTTCACCAAGAAAAACTTCGTTATTCTTTGTTTTTCAAATAAATATGTATACATAAAAAGAAGGATAGCTGCGGGGTTTCCCCGTGAGAATTAAATTCGCTGGATGAATATATCATTACTTTCCTTTATTTTGGCGGAGGCTCTCTTTAACCAAATATTTCATTGTACACAATATTATTAGTGCATTCCAGGCCTTCCACCGTTTCTGCACTATCGCACGAAAAAGTGTAAACAAACACCGTCTGCATGCAAGTCGCTCGGCCAGAAATAGAGGTTAACCTACAATCTATCGTTTTCGTTTGAAAATCAATATTTTTAAGATATAATTTATTTATAAAAATATGTGTTAAGTCTAACGAAGTTTTCATGGACACAGGTGACTGATACAGATTCTCAGTCTAAAGATTAACGACATTTTAATATCGAGACCTTATGCATCAAATGCAGTATAAAGAATGGGAATGAACTTTACAACATCTGCTGAAATTTTCATTTTTAAAACTGCTGTCATATTACCACGTTTAACGTTGTAATTTATCTGTCTGTGTTATATAAGTATTTATTTCTATGATTGTAAGTTTCTAACTATACGAGGTTATGTAAGTAACCTATGTTGAAAGTGATAAAATTACAACGCGCTATATTTTTGTCACGATATACGTTGGTCAAAATCGAGTCCATGCTGAGAATGGTAAATTTACATTAGAAAGAAAAAACAACATTCAATATAGGAAAATCACGATGTTAGACATATTTAATTTACCACGTTCAGCGTTGGTCATAATATTGCAATTTTTCATTTTTTACAGTGTAGCCAGCGATGCGATGTAGGGGTGGAATACGTGCACCGTTACACTAGTGTAATAGTGCAAAAGCGGTGCAAGGTCTGGAATTCGCTAAATGAAAGCATTTACTAATTTTACTAATAAAAACAAATACTTCGTAACAATAAAACAAATAATAATAAATACAATTATTTACCTTCATCCAAAGGAGAAGTGCATTACAAAATTAAACGAATGTATATAATGAAAGGTAACTGAATCAATACCTGACTACTTAAATTACCTCTTGCATTTAGTTTTGAGTTCATCCATGGACATTTCAGGCAAAATAAATGTTGTACACTTTTTATTCTAACACCAATGAATTCCACGTCAAAAATTATTAAGAAATAATTTTTTACAGGTGTATTTCACAGATATATTCAACCAAGAAAACAACATTCTTAATATGAAAATTGAGTTATGAGTAAGTAAATAAAGAAATTAAAAAATACTTTTTAAATTCCTTATTTGCTTACTTTTTTTAAATTAAATTTCTTAAACATTTTTAAAATATTTTTTACTTTTTTTGAAATTAAAAATCTTTCTGATCTACAAGAGGCAATAAGTATATCTCTCTCTATGACCACGAGGTCCTTTCTTATCTTCCCGTTTTGATATTGTTACTCGGTTTTAATCCGTTTGCAATCGAAATGAAAGGAAATAATTTCAGTTATATCTAAAAATATATTTATTTAACATTATAATAAAAGGGGTGTTAAAATACTTACGTTTGACTCTACACAAATGTCTACATTTTTACTCTACACAACAATAATATATTACTATACTGTATATACATTACGATGCATACGTTTGCAGGCGCAGTTCTTAGTCGCAGTATTTCCTACACCAACAAATGCGCGAAAATCATATAATCGCTGTTTTAAATATTTAGTACACTAATAAATTATTATTTTCACATTATTTTAATTTCAAGCGCTGCACACACTTTCTTCTTTTGAAAGTGTTATGTTTATAATTAACATAAAACATTAACATTAAACCTAACCACTTCCCTATCAGGACGGGCGACCGCACTTTAACGGTAATTTAACATTATTAAACATATTTTATTTAGTCACTAATATTGTCAGTTCATTTTTAAACTTGACGTTATTTATTCAGGGTTAGATGAGGCGAATTTTGATCTTTTGAAAAAAACGTCATGCGTAGATAAAGAGACAATATGTACGTGGATACAACATTTACCCACGATGAATAAATGTATTAAGAAGCTACCAATTAACGATATTCTTGAAACTCTACCAATTTTGAAGTCCTCAAGAGGATATATTTTGGTAAAATTATTATATTGAAAATTTAAAACGTACCTGTAGTTGTACATTTGATATGAAAGATCGAAAATTTAAAGAAATAATAATTCAACCACGTACGATGTTCGTCGCATACATATTTACTATAAATAAATACATTTTATTATGCGATTATACCATACTAGGTCTCGTTACGTAACAATTATTTCATTGCTCCGTGAAAATTTAATTTTTTTCGAGTTTTATTACTTTAATTCATCCGTGGATTTAGCCGAAAAGTCAAATGTACACCCAACTCCATTAATTCGCGCAGGGAATCCCCGTGGTTTTCTTTGTTTCTCACATAAAGACGTATAGGCAAGAACAAGGACAAAAGTGGGGATTCCCTGCGCGAATTAATGGAGTTGGGTGTAGATTAAGGATTATTAAATTTCTGGGCTTACGCTTTGTTTGCTGCAAGTCACTTATTTCGGCATGTTTAGCAATTCAATTACACGATATGAAAGTGCTGAAATGTTAAATACTGTTCTTTTACAGCTTGAACGGAGTTTTCAAATATTGCATGAATCAAGCACGAATCAGTTTCTCCAAGAATGGCCGCAATTGTGTAGAATCATACTTCAAATAGCACAATCAAAACTGAAAAGAGATAAGGATATTCGTTGTATTATGAACAACTTTGTAGAAGTGGCAAATTCTGGTTACACATATTTCCTTTGACATTTATTGCAAACATTTTACTTTCCAGTAATACTTGAAATAGTATAAATTGGGTTAAGTGCAGGGTTTTACAAATTTATAAGTACAAAATTATTTTTTAACTGTAAATGCTATATTCATTTATTTGTCTCTTCCGTAGGATCTGATATTGTTGGATTATTGATGCTGCCTTTTCTTTTCAATGGTTCGAAGCTCCCGGTTAAAAAGTTAAAAAAATCTGAAACTGCGAAATATTTCGTCCAGTACATTAAGGTGAGTGGCTTCATTTTTATTTGAAAATTGCTCGAGGTCCTCGGTCCTCATACTTTCATAATGTCGATTTCAGGTAGAAGGTAACGAAAAAATACTGCCAAAACTACGAGAATCGCAAGTTATTATATCTCAAGATGCGAATTTACATAATTGTGCGGTACATCCTCGGGTGGTCATAGTAGGAAAGACAGTAGCGTCTTCGAAATCATTCGTCGTCTTGAGTAATACTGCAATTTATGAAATCGAAAACAGTATTCGTGCAGTCGATACGTGCTACAAGTGCATCAAAGCTCTTCAATTACTTGATATTAGCAGGACCTGTGGCCACTTATGGCAGTTCTTAGAGGAATACTGCTATAAAATCGAAGGCCAGCAGAGCGTATACGCCATAGTGACGGAATTAATTAGGGAAATTTGTGTCGCAAAAAAAAGTATTACACTCTGAATATCTGTTTCATTCGTATGTTTTTCTCTAAAAGTTTAATTTTGGCAGGACCAAAAATCTTTGTTATAGTATCGATGTATGCGATTTTTGCATTTGAAGTTTAAGACTCCAACTAGTATTGAAGGTATAGTTTCTTAAAACTTATCATTATATGCAGTGCAGTATTTACTTAAATACATAATAGTAATTTCATGTTGTAAATGTATATTTCATAATATCTACTTATCAGGCATTTGTCAATAGAGACACTCTTGTATTTGTTGTTTACGAGAAACAATTCCGATCTCTCATTCACTTTGAAATATTTATATTTCAACTGGAAAATGTTTTCTACAATTCTTGAGTACATACATTTCATTAAAATATCGGAGCTTAAGAAGAAGTTCTTTCAGAAGATGTGTTTGCTTTTCATCTCTTTTCCGTATGGTTTTCATTAAAAAATTCGACCTTCTCAATAATAATAAGCTTTACGAGCTGGCCAACTAAAGTTGTCAAAATAAAACCGAATTAGGTGCAAAATTTGTTGCGTTTTTGTTGATAACTTATTGCTTTTTATTTTAAAAAAACCTCTTCTCCGTGGTCTGTTAGCCTCAGTAAAAGCTACCCAGCCACTAATTAAAAAACGTATATACACGCACAGAAAAATAATCAAAAGCATAGGAATTTGTTGTTTATTTTTTGCTACAGAGAAACACGTCAAAAATAATTGCACCTAGTAGTGACTGTGTACCAGTTTGTGACATATCTAAATATGATAATAATAAATACAGGCTATAAAAAATGGATCAACAAATTGTTTGTTTTATTTATGTCGCTAGCGACTTATTGTCCGGTCATCTACGAACATTTTCCGTACCATACGATTTGGGTTTTATGATAGAGAACGCAACAGTAGCCACCAACAGTAGAAAAAATACATAAAATTGATCTTCTTTATGAATGAAGTGACACAAATATGGAGCAACAAATTCCTATGTTTTTACTTTCCTTTTTGGATGCGTCTATGTACGTTTTTTAATTAGTGGCTGGGTACCTTTTGCGGAAGCTAGCAGACCATATGTTTTATTTTAAATAAAGCGAGCAACAAAATCGGGAATAGAGCAACAAATTAGCAACAAAAAAGCAACAAATTGTGTACCTAGTACGGTTTACTGTTGATTACTTTGGTTGGGCAGCTATTCAGATAATAATGTTGATACAAACAATAACAAATTCGGAATTAATCGTCGTTAATGGAATAACATACCTGACAAGTCGAAGAGTAATGATAGCCTCGGCCTCTCACACGTAGAGAAGTTTGAAAATAATTTTATATAAATATTATTACTTCCATATGAATATAGATTGATGCCAAGATCAAATGAAGGGAGATAACCGCGTGGCCGTCCCGCCGAAAAGTCTAAAACGTCCACTAATACAGGAAGGAAAAGATTTACTTCTTCTGACGAAGCAACGAAAAGAACAAAGTATTATAGAGCACGAGAAATATTAAATATATATGAAAATGATAAACAGACTATATTATTAGCTGCCAAAATTTTAGAAAAGAAAATACGGCGTGATCCTCCCTCTAATGACAATGAAGAAAATATAGATGATAATATTAGTGATGAAAGTAATGAAGTTCTAAAAGAAGAAAAGCATACCCCATAATCTGCGTTAGCGTTTTATATTGAAAATAATTATTCAAAAACAAATTATGAGTTATTACTTCAAGATACAAAATCAAAAAACGTACAGATATATCCTTGTTATTCACGTTTACAAGAGGAAATGAAAAAATGTCAATCCGCTGGTTATTTAGTGTCAGAATCAGAAATTCGGGTTCCTTTACAATTTTTATTGAATAAAACCGCAGAAAGGTTATGTCAGGCGGTGGCAACAAAGTGGAACAATCGACAGATTAGAAATCTTCATTTATCAGTTCAGGACACACGAACCCGCAACAAGCGTTTTCAGACTTGCATTCTGTAAACATGAATCCCCATCATTCCCTTATGGTTACGAGCATGATTATAGTAGAATTTAAGAGTTCATCTGAAAATGCTACGTGGATTAATCCACATCCACAGACCATAAGATTTTGCAGTCCACTGCGTATAGCTGTCGAAAAAAGACAACAAAACTAGCACCGAGGAATATAATCGATTACGGGCTGAAATCAACTATTTAAAACCATTTCAATCCAAAATTGAGTCGAAAAATGCACAAGTGACATATGAAGTTTATAAAACACTATTCGATGGTAAATGCGTCAATTACATTGTGGTAAATCCAGCGACAAGTCGATGTCCAATTTGTCTACAGACAACACACCAATTTCGTAATATGTCGCAAAATTCCACGCCAAATGAATCAGCGTTGAAATTAGGATTATATCTACTTCATACTGAGATTAAATGTTTCGAGCATGTTGTCCATATATCATATAGGAAAAACTTAGCATGGGATATACGACAAGCATTAAAAGGTAATGAAGTAGCATAAAATGTAATAAAGTGTAATAAAGAATTACATCAATGTTTAAGTACATAGGAGTTACGCGATATTCCAAAGTACTATGATATTTACAAGCAAAAGTATAAATAAACAATGTACTATTAATATAGTGAGATAAATCGCTAATCTCCTTGATTTTTAAACATCCGTTATATAAAATATTGTAAAATACATATCGGTGATTCTTCGGTAACTGTAAAAATTAAATAATTTCGAGATACGAAGAGAAATTCTTAAATGTCGGCGACATTCATTCGCAACGAATGGGTTGTTATAATCAATTTAGGTTGCAAATATTTTCACTTAATAATATAACACGGCGCCCGTGACGTCATGATCATTGGATTTCTTTAAATTGCGAAATCTATTTTTCTAATTATCGCATTCAAATGAGACTACGCGCATTTTGTTCATAAAATTAAGTACTTTTATTGAAAAATAAAATAGTTTCAAAAAAATTTCATTTTTCCAAAAAACTGACCGAAAACATTTTTCAACTTAAATTTTGGTATTGAGCTCGTGTTTTTTTTAAATGTGCTATTTTATCTTGAAGAAAATGATTTCACCTATCATTTCCAAAAATAAAAATGGCGGAGGCTCTTCTCGTTTTTAAGTTATGATTTTTGAAAGAGCGCAATTCACCGTGCTCAGTTATCCGATACGCGCTATTTGACGTGCAATCATGACAGATTGCTCTCGCAGGGTTAAGAAATTTTCGAAAATGAAATTTTAAAAAGAGAAACACTGTATATAAAAAATGTAATTAATTTTAAACTAGTTGCTTAAAAGGATCACGCAATGATCATTCAATATTTATAAACTAGCAATTTACATAGTAATAATGTTGAAAATCTACAATCTTCTATTATATTAATTGACTTCCTTCTGAAATTTCAGGTCATGTATTTCACGTCATTTTCTACGAATTCATCCCTTCCATAGGATTCCTGTTTTTCAGAAGTGTATTGTAATAAATTCCCTTCCGACCCAATGGCAGGCTCAGTCATAGTGGTTGAAGTTTCGTTATTGGTTGAAGTAGGTGTATCTTGAGTAGAATGTTGGTGGGGTAGACTGTAAGATAATTAGTGATATATAATATTAATCTATTTTTTTCTACGAATCTCTCCCTTCCATATGAAATCCGATAGTCAAACGTCCCTTTCCTTCCGCCGATTTTGGCATGGAGCAGCTACCTCGGAAAAGGCTGGTAGGAGTATATCCTACCCTGAACCAGCTACTTGGGAAAAGGAAAATGAAACCATGCTGTTTTCTTTTTTCTAAAGGCTTCCCCTTCCCTTTCATTGTTCTTGCTTTTCCTTCTATATCGTTTACGGTTCCTATATAAAGTGTTTTCACATTTGATTTCATTCAGTCTCCAATCTCCAACTAGCATTCTGGCTAGCTAGGCAGTCATCCATATAGATCGGATAAGAAGTACGAAATTACGCTGGGAGTACAAAGTACGGTATGTATTATATTCCGTGTCCGGGGTCATCGAACATGTAGTCCAGGTAACGCGCCCCGTAGTTTTTAATTTTTAACATTGAAACCATTTTTACCTACTTGTGACTTCAAAATCCAGGTAAAAGTAGTTTGAAAATATAGTATTTTTACTTTTTTGTCATTTGTTACTTGGTCTACTATATAATAGGCTGCATATTAAAGCATGTTTACTGGCTTAAAAAAAGATAAAAATAATATATAAGCAATGAATGTCATGTCGGCAAATCTCCCAAACTGCCGGCATTTTGATTAAAAACATAATTAATTTTCAAAAATATTAGTGGAACAATTTAAAGTAATGTAATTTAAAAAATTTTCGGTTGGCGCGGAGTTGGGCCGCCTACGACATCATTGGTCCGACCTTGATAACCGTAATTGGCCTAACCAACGAAATGATAACCACAAATTTCATTTGACATACTTTATTTTCTATGGTTGGCACTACATTGGTTGCCACGGTTGGACCAACTTTGGGATATTTTATAAAATGAAACTGACGGTCGGGTAAGGCAGGGGACAGAACTGGGCCAACAGTCGGTGGTACTCGCATAAAAATAAATTACCATAAAAGGCCCAACGGTAGGACCAGTTGAGGGGAAAAGTGGGGTTAATAATTCTGAATTGTATAATTTAAATCTATTTGTATATATTAACTATTTGTATAAATGCACTGAAACACAAACGTCTTACATTGAGACACAACATAAATCATCCATTTTATAGTGAAACACGATTGATGTTTTAACAGACATGAAACACGTAAGTGTCTTATTCTAAAACACGAACTTGGACCAGTTTTTGCAGTGTAAACTCGATATTTCAGCTCGACCTGGTTTGCTTTTGAGATAACATTATATTGAATTTTAACCGAGATGGCATTATATTGAACTGAATTATAGAAAAGTCACATATAATATTTTACAACCAATTGGAAATATTTGATATTCATCACTTTGCCCCGTTTCCCCCGCGCGAAGTACTTCGCACACTCAAATCAGTGCGCGAAAAATTTCTCTCACGGAGTCAAAAAAAATAGTATACGATACACGTGCACCGCAGGTGACTTTCGCACTCGTTATACTCGTGCGCAAATCACCTACTTCGCGCACTTGTATCGTAATATACTATTCACGAAAAAACTTATGGCTGTATTTTTTATTATTTTGAACAAACTCTCGCATGGATTTTCAAATTCGTCGCATTTTTGCCGAAAAAAAATTCGTTAAACCCCATAAATAATAATGTCATACATATTAAAGTCCTAGGTGCCAAAATTTTACCGGTCCCTCCCCTTAAAAATAACTGCAAAAATTACCTCTTTTGCCTGTTGTTGCCCCATATTAATTTTGTTGTTAATTTAACCAGCAATAACCGATAACTACGAAATACAATATTCACTGAATTCATAAATGCGAATTGTAAACAGCTATTGTAATTTAATGCGAAAACATGTCAACAAATATTGCAAACATTACAAATATTATCACTCAATTATTAATTAACACCCAGAGATACACATGCACGTGCACGCACGCGACCGCGCACGCACGAACACGCCCGCACACAATTTAACCGTGTCTTTGTGTGCCTTAGAACCGGGAAGTACTATATGCGTACAAATTTTCTATATAGATGAAAAGGAAGTTTTAATTTTGGAAAATTGATATATGATGGATTTCACGTCAAATGTCCAGACAAACAAAAAATTTTCTTCAATCGAGCGCCAATTTTTTTTACGAGTTGTACTATAGGTTAGTAATTATTCAGGAAAATATTTTTTAATTTTATTAAAAATTGGAGGAGTGGGAGGGGGTGAAAGTTTTGAACTTTTTTATGTCACGCGCTACTTTGTGTATTTATTCCACTTAAACAAATAAATACAAAATTTGTTGCAGGTATGATTTTGATAGGATTTCTCATGAACTTCCGATTGGTGTAGTCCATCGTTTTTTTTTTTATATATTTTTAACAGAAAGCTGAGGGTTTTTCCTACAAAATACTTGAATTTCAAAACATCGTTTTTTTTTTGTTTTCGAGAAATTGAATTATAAAGATTGCGCGTCACGGCAACTCGAAGCACCAATGCACCGCGCTGCTACGCTAACGACTTTCGATTATTGCCGACAGGTGGCTGAACTCGTGGCATGTTTTCTCATACGTGAAACGTTATAATACACAAATATGGTAGGAAATATGATATTTACTAAATCCCTTTATCACTCAGATTGCACTGTGTCTTTTATCATGCGTTAAACTGTAATTATCCATTTATTTGATCTGAAAAGATAATTGTACGTAACTGCACTTTTATTGATATTCGCAAGATATTTTTTGTTTTAGATATATCTTCTTTTTTTCTTGGGTTTAATTTTTTCATTTATTTTTGTTTTATTAAAAAATGAATGTTAAGGCAGGAAACATGTGGAGAAGCAGGTGGATCAACCCACTAAAAAAAAACTATTAAAATAACAGGTTTGATTAGTGTTTCTGAGAGTTTACGAGAGAAATATCCTGAACTTCCAGAAGGTTCAAAAATTTGTACAACGTGAAAGTTTGCACTTAATAACTCTGGAGAACTCAAAATTCAATCTACAAATGAAGAAACAGTTTCCCAATCTACCGATGAAAAAATTGTATTTGATCCTATAGAGGAGAAAATGGGTTGGAGCAGACAATGGCATATAAGCAGTCGCGATAATCTTTTAAAACGAATTGGGATTCTTTTGTTAAATACTCAAGATTGATTTCATCGAGCATTAATTTTGCGTTCTCGTGGTACACGTAAACACAAACTGTGTGAGTTCCGCTGCTTCCTGCAAAAACGCAATTTAATGGCCTAAGTTGTATAGTTTAGTTAACCCTGTTTTAACTGTTTGTTTCTCTTTAAAAACTTCATATATTTCATTCAAATTAGCAAGTAGTAATCGTTTTTGAACATGTTCACGTTTTCCATTAATTTGCTTTATAGACACGAAATCATTCTTCCCTGGCATCAAACGACTTATATCATCACGTTCATAAAAATTGTTTACATCAGCAACAGTCTCATCTGTTGGTAAAGTTTTTCCTTTTTCATTATTTGGGTAGGTCAAAATTCCATGGTCCTTCACCAATTCAACAGCACTTCTTGCTTCTCGCTCAGTTGCATTAAATTCTTTAATTAATTTTGTACGACCCCAGTCTTTCGGTGCAATTGTAAGTAATGTTATTCTTTCAGACCCAGATTTTGATTCTAGAAACTTTTGTTTTATTTTATTTAGGGTTGTTATTCCTGCTTTACAATAATCATTATCGCAGCTTTCTAATTCTTATTTGTTATATCTTGTAGTAACATTAAAATCCGAATCACCATGACCCGTTTCTGACTTTTCATCAGAAAGAATTTTCTCCTCTATAGGATCAAATACAATTTTTTCATCGGTATATTGGGAAACTGTTTCTTAATTTGTAGATTGAATTTCAGTTCTCCAGAGTTATTAAGTGCAAACTTTTACGTTGTACAAATTTTTGAACGTTCTGGAAGTTCAGGATATTTCTCTCGTAACCTCTCAGAAACACTAATCAAACCTGTTATTTTAATAGTTTTTTTTAGTGGGTTGATCCACCTGCTTCTCCACACGTTTCTTGCCTTAACATTCATTTTTTAATAAAACAAAAATAATTGAGAAAATTAAACCCAAGAAAAAAAGAAGATATATTAAATATCTTGCGAATGTCAATAAAAGTGCAGCTACGTACAATTATCTTTTCAGATCAAATAAATGGATAATTACAGTTTAACGCACGATAAAAGACACAGTGCAATATGAGTGATAAAGGGGTTTAGTAAATATCATATTTCCTACCATATTTCTGTATTATAACGTTTCATGTGTGAGAAAACATGCCACGAGTTCAGCCACCTGTCGGCAATAATCCAAAGTCGTTAGCGTAGCAGCGCGGTGCATTGGTGCTTCGAGTTGCCGTGCCGCGCAATCTTTATAATTCAATTTCTCGAAAGCAAAAAAAAAAACGATAATTTGAAATTCAAGTATTTTGTAGGAAAAACCCTCAGCTTTCTGTTAGAAATATATAAAAAAAAAACGTGCACAAAGTCGAAAAAACTTGAATTATATTTTTGATTTTCAAAAATCCTATCAAAATCATATCTGAAACAAATTTTGTATTTATTTGTTTAAGTGGAATAAATACACAAAGTAGCGCGTGACATAAAAAAGTTCAAAACTTTCACCCCCTCCCACTTCTCCAATTTTTAATAAAATTAAAAAATATTTTCCTGAATAATTACTAACCTATAGGACAACTCATAAAAAAAATTGGGGCTCGATTGGAGAAAATTTTTTTTTTGCCTGGACATTTGACGTGAAATCCATCATATATGGAACTAATGCACGTCTTGTAATGAATGAAAAACGAATTTTTACATAATTTTTTGCAATTTATGAAAAAAATCCCTATATTGTACAATTGTATAAAGATCACGTATTCTCATGAAATATTTTTATATTAGGCTCAAATACGTCCAAATATTATGACATAATGAAATTACGAAAAAAAAAAAATGTAAAATTTCCTTGAACACATAATTTAAAGGAAAGCATGTAAAATAGCAAAAAATTAAAAAATTTCAATGTTTCGGTCGAAACAAAATTTTTTTAGATTCTTTGGGTCATTCTGTATAAGAAATGTCTCTTGTGAATTTTTCGTAAAAATTTCCAAAAAAATGTCATTTTTAATAGTTTGGCAATTTTTATATCCGAAAATACGCATTTCAGGAAAAATTCAAAAGAGACAATTCTTGCAGAGAATGACCCAAAGAATCTAAAAAATTTTGTTTAAACTGAAAAATTTAAATTTTTTAATTTTTTGTAAAAAATGACACTATTTAGCGATTTTTCACGAGCTGCATTAATTTAAAAGAAAATTTTTTTCAACGATATTTTATTTAATGCTTTGATCGTTACCATCGTTATTTCAACTATAAAAATTGGCATTAACTGGCTGCTGAGTCGACATCATCATGTCATTTATTATACCACAAATACATTTTTACTTCAATGGAATAAAATAATAGCAACAAAATGACTAATAACATGCCATTAATTGGTTATCATTGGCTGAATCACCGCCATCGTCATATGAATTGGCTGACAAATCGCCACCAAAACTATATTTTTTTAAAAATATCATTTCAATAGAAATCTTCAATATATAATTGGTATTAGTATCGCCACCATGCAATTCATTTCAACTAAAAATTCAATACTTCCTCCAAACCTGTGATGTATGCTCCTGGTGATATTATCACATAAAAAAAGAATGTGGCATGTCGATACCTATGCAGTGATATGGGAAATCGACAAATTTATTTTTGAAACATATGCGATATTTTGAATTATCATATTTTACTTCCATGTTGCGAGGGGTTTTTCTTCTTCCTCACTTAATTTATTTTTATTAGTTAGGGATACGAATTAAAATTAATGAATACACTTCATTTAGTTTGGAACATTTATTATATTTAACTAATTAAACAACATATTGACGAATACCGACTCGCGAGACCGAAACCGGAGAAAACTGACACTCAATAAAACTGACAGGCGATTCGGACTTACCGCCTTCTTTGATGTACAATTCTTCGGGACTCTCTATTATATCTGTCGTAGCGACGCACAATGAAAAATAAAAAAAAAGATAATAATAGATTGTCGGGCTAACTTAGATAAATCAAAAAAAGAACAATTTTCTTTATAATAACATAGACGCTCGATGGTCCGCAACGAAGTGCCGAAATTTCCGCGAGACTTTTCGCGGATCGCACGTGACGCTCCGACACTCTTCCGAGCCCCTCTCATCATCGGCCGCCGCTATCGCCTATTTCCCGGGCGGTCTCTCTCGTTCGGTAGAAAACATAGTCGCTGAAACAAACATTCGAAAACGCATTTGTCAGTCGCACGCAATTTAATTCTTCGGCGATCGGGAAATCGAAGCTTGCGGCAGCGAACTGTTCGCTACTAAGGAGCGCCGAGTCATGTGGCGAATGATCCGTCACAATGTTTATAATCGGATAGCTCGCCTTCGGCTCGGGCCACAACACGCACATTCGTAGAAAACAATTTTACACCCTTGTATATTTTTTTTTGTAAAAAAAGAATTTTACTGTAACAAAAACAATGTTAATTTTGAGGTGCTCGGACAGATGCATGTGTTCATTTCACGTAAACAAGGAGCACATATTAAACTTCGAAAATCGACACTCTAACAACGAATATAGTGTAATGTCTATATTCGTTGACTATAAGAAACGCCAAACGCTATATATGGAATTGTTCAATAAGACTCTCGATAATCTGGAACACTCCATGGTCACGTGCTTCGTAGATTATTGTCCATAAGAATTCATAATGTAAAAATTCTTGAATTATATTTATCAATTTGAAAATATTCACATCCATTATAATAGAAAAACACCGAACCGGTCACACTCCGAGCGAGCGTTAGCGAGCGAGGACATACAGCTAGTTGTGATTAACATACTACATAGACATTTCTTTGATAGCAATTGTATAACAATGATTTTTTTTATCGATGCCATTAAAACGAAATTAAAACATAATAATTAATATTATTATTGCGTATTACTATTTCTTATAAATAGTACTATGCGTGTTGATTTTATATCATTAAAACTAATTTTCGGTTTTTGCTCGACCCAGGGCCAACCACGTGAAGGTACCGAAAGTGTGGCCCCATTTTTTTGGCTTTTATTTTTTTATTTTAATTTTAATTTTTTTTTCTTTAATGTTTTATTTTTTTTTTATTTTTTCATTTAAAAATTTTAAAACTGCACAAATTTTCTTTCTGAATATTTACATTAATAAATTCTGGTGAAGAAGAAATTGTTATCTCGAACATAAGTTCGAGAATTTTGTTTAAATTAATTAAGGCAACCTGATCTTCACCAAAAAAATTTGACTCGATCATATCTATTTCATCACCTGCTTTTGTTTTCAATATTTCATTCACAAGGTCATAAGGCTGATTTGAGTTTTCAGGCAATTCTTTGCTACTCTGCTCTGGTATGATGATGAGCAGGTAAATCATAAGAAAAATCGTCAGCGGCTTTATTACAGCTTTTAATTGGTGGCATTAATCGACAAGAATCACAAATTTCGCAATTTAACCATGTATTATAATTAAGATTAAACTTTTTACATAATTCATTATTAATCATGCGTAACTGTTTTCTTCCGACTTTTGATGTATGTCCCTTTTTCTTGAAAGGATTACAACAACGACTGACAGGAGCCATCACAATTTAAAATATATATTATTATATAATAACTTGAATAATAATTGCTTAAAAATAATTACATTTGTTTAGAATTATGCAGAATAATAAGTAAATAAGGTAAGACAATATTTTTGTTTATCTCTATGAAACGCCGTAAAAGATATTACATATACATTTCTGTAAATAGCCATTATACGCAATATTCACGATGACTGACATATATACAAACGGAATCATATTAACTTGCGAGAAAAAAAACTCGACGCCGATATGTTATAGAATAAAAAATATTCAACATTGAATTGAGTGCTGCGGTGCGTATCGGTTAGTTGAGCACAGTGAATTACGCTCTTTCAAAAATCATAACTTAAAAACGAGAAGAGCCTCCGCCATTTTTATTTTTGGAAATGATAGGTGAAATCATTTTCTTCAAGATAAAATAGCAGATTTAAAAAAAAAACACGAGCTCAATACCAAAATTTAAGTTGAAAAATGTTTTCGGTCAGTTTTTTGGAAAAATGAAATTTTTTTGAAACTATTTTATTTTTCAATAAAAGTACTTAATTTTATGAACAAAATGCGCGTAGTGTCATTTGAATGCGATAATTAGAAAAATAGATATCGCAATTTAAAGAAATTCAATGATCATGACGTCACGGGCGCTATTTTGAAAATTTTCGAAAAATATTTTACCATGATATTTTCCACACCTACACCTATCAAATATTTTATTTTCGTTGAATTCCGCGACCCCCACCACAACTTTGATATTGTTGACGTGGAATGACCCATAACTGTAAGTAAGCAAAAATAAAACTTACGCCAGGAGACAGTCACGGTATTGACATCTGAAGCATAACATGATCGTTTGCATAAAAATCACGCAACATTTATTACATGTCTCGCATGGAAACATTAAAACGTAAAGCTTTCAACTATGTTGGTTACTATTAACGTATTTGTCAATATATAATAATTTCGACCGCTAGTCAAAAATAACAGTTACAAGAGAATCACCTGTATGTGAAAAAGTTTTATTTTTGGGCCTGACAGTTGCCTAGCGTTTAGACCTCACACTCGCCTGCGGCTTGTTCAGAAAACGATTACCTTCCCAGATAAAAACACTTTAATACTAGTGTTATAATATAATACTAGTACGCTACGATTTCAGATTATACTACTTCCCGTGTCAAAAATTGTCACCTTACGCTAGATATGGTATAGTAACTGCACAGTTATCGTAACGTTTAACTAGATTCGTCAAACTATGACGATACTGTCCAGAATCTGTGCAGTGAAACCATATTTTCTCCTGTGTAATTCTGTATCGTACATGAGATTTCACTTATTATACCTTATTCATAATTGTGGATAATTAAATAAAAATTGTATAAAATATTAAAGAGCTTCCGTAAGCACCATTAAAAAAATGCCCGTTTTAAATACGATTTTTCCGTACCTTGATTTTTGGAAGTTTTTAATGCCAAATGGTTAGTTATGATGACTCAATAATCCCTGCACAATTTCACGATGAGCATATGTGTCAGTTAAGAAATATAGGGGGCCAAATGGAGTCAAATTGAAATATAAATACGAAATTACTATATTTCTTCAACTTTGACCCCCTATATTTCTTAAACAGGGCATATGCTCATCTTGAAATTTTGCAGGCATTATTGGGTCATCATAATTTGTAAAAAGCTGCTAAAACTATTCCTAAAGATTTTGTTGTTATCGAAGGAGCTAAATATGCATAAGAGTTAGGTATCGGTGACTGGAAGTAGACTCTGTACTTTAAAATAAAGTTTTGATTAAATTTACTTCTACGCAGGCTGTTAAAATTCCTCCTAAAGGTTTTTTTGTTATCGAAGGAACTAAATATGCATAACAATTCAGTGTCGGTGACTGGAATTAGACTGTACTTTAAAATGAAGTTTTTACTAAATTTACTTCTATGCGGGCTGTTAAAATTCCTCCTCGAGGGTTTTTTGTTATCGAAGGAGCTAAATATGCATAAGAGTTAGGTATCGATGACTGGAATTAGACTCTGTACCTTAGAATAAAGTTTCGATTAAATTTACTCTACGAAGGCTGTTAAAATTCTTCCTCAAGTTTTTTCTGTTATCGAAAGAGCTAAACATGCATAAGAATTAAAAAATTTGCTGAAATAAAAAATGTAAACAATTTTCTTGACCCATAAATTATAGCACGAAACAAAATTTGTCTTTTTCTGAAAAATGCTACATTTTTCAAAATTAATTTAAAGATTAATAAAAAATTAGGTAAACTTAAAAACACTTTTTTATAATAATTTTAAAAATCCCATTTTTTTTCGAGAAAAAATGTCGTTACACGATATCGTTATACGTTACGGGTCAAAAACAATTTGTAATTTTTTATTCTAGCACCACTGAAGTCCATGTGAAATATTACTAAAAAATGCAATTTTCTTCACCTATACGTTTTAGCATGGAAAAAAATTTTTATTTTTACAAAAAATGCTTTTAGATTTTACTAAATTAAACACATTTTTTAAATAATTACGGATAGATTAAAAAAAAATTCGATTTTTTCCAGAGATTCCACTAGGGTCATTAAAAAGAATCGATTTTTACATTCGAGCAGAATATCAAAAAAAAATATACGTGTTTTTGCGTTTTATTAAGGGGACCGGTTCCCGAATTTTCAACCAGGTGAAGTAATAATTAAAAAAATATTTAAAGAAATATTTTTTTTCTGTAGCAATGTTGGGTAACAAATGCACATGAGAAACAAAAAAAACATTTAAGGGGTTTGTTTCACATTATTTGCTAAGGGAAAAAATATTTTTTAAAGTACAAAAAAATATTTCTTGTTCCGTAAATTTCAATATTTATTGAAATCGACATTCTTGCTTAAAATTATACACTGAACCTACTTTCCTTAAACATTTTGTTAAACTTCATCCGACATTACAATCTTTGTTTCAAATTACAAGAAAAAATTACGTGCGATTTTTTAATAACGACAAATGAAAAATTTAGCAAAACCGTAAAAATCTCGTTGTTTGTTTATTCGGATGTTTCTCCAAAAGCATTAATAAAACATTATATAGAATACTTACTTCTCAATTCTTTCCGATTCCATAAGTAAAATATATGCTCTAACTGAGTTGAAAACGTTGAAAATACTATTTCTTGTTGGATTACGTTTTTGCAATAGTAAGGACTCGAGGTAAACTATTTTTATTGAAAAAATTTAAATACTTTTAATCCTCCTCATAATAGCCTTCATCATCTATTCGCACAACATCTACCGCTCCCGGTTTGTATTGTTTGCCATTAATTATGACGTAATTGTAAATTTTTGCAAATTTAATATGAGGAACCGTATTATTAATTTCCGTGTCCGTATGATGAAGTACAGTCCCCAATGTAACAATTACTTCTTCCATTTGCGGATTTTCTTTGAAGCATGCTAAGCGAATCTGGTCCCAGAATGCTATCGTCCTCGGAAGATTGATACGGCATTTACTTGTGAAGATAAAATTTTCCATATCCTTATTCTTCCGCTCGAAGGGCATGCTCCAAAAATGCACGGCGGGTCCGTTCAACCTCATATTTTCAGCAAGGTGCAACAACAAAATGCATTTTTGGCTTTAAGTCACCAAAATACTTGATATAGAAAGTATTATGCTTCTCCACAAGATTTCTATTTTGATACAAATCAGCTTCACAAAACTGTGGCGCAGTGATTATGTCTACGATTTTTCTCAAAGTGAGATACAATTTCCAATGCTTATTGTCCTCAGGAAATCTAAATAACGACATAGGTATCCTTGGCGAAAGTTTCGGTTTGATTTGGATAGGAAAAATCCTTTCCGTTCGAGTACGTCGTATTCCGGAATCTGTTTCCGACCCGAACCGAGCTATTCCGACCGAATCCATTTTGACAAAATAAAATATCCGACGTAAACCGACCCAATACGAATATAATTACTACTATCATATCCGACTGAATCCGAATAATCTTAAATGAAATATCCTATCCGTCAGAATTCGAGCACACCCAATAATTTTAAATGCTCTATCCGACGGAGTCTGACCGAATCCGAATATTCTGAAATTAAATTCTCTAACCGACGGAATCCGACCGATTCCAAATATTCTAAAATGAAAATGCTTTATCCGACCGAATCTGAATAATCTGAAATGAAATAATTTATCCGTCCGAATTCGAATAATGTTGAGCGAAGATGAGCCTAAATTATAGATACCTCAAATTTTCCAGTTTGTCGGAATCCAATGCAATACGAAGTAACTGGAAAATACTCATTTTTGAGAATCCGAGAAGCTGAAAAGATCTTCATATCCGATTGTATCGAATACAGGAAATATGAATGAGTATGCCATTAAATATTGAAACTTGTAAACTAATTAATTTTGTATTAACTTTATAATCTGTAGTTCAACAATCTTAACAAACTTAAAACGAGATTAGATCAAATGAATAAAGCTACGTCTTCATCGGCGTCATTTTTTCTTTGTGTTAGAATATTAATAATGTCAATGACATCTTCCCCGGTTTCACCTGTATCAATGACATCTTCCCCGGGTTTACCTGCATCAATGACATCTTCCTCGGTTTCACCTGCATCAATGACATCTTTCCCGGTTTCACCTGTATCAATGGCATCTTCCCCGGTTTCACCTGTATCGTTTACTTCTGATCCCGGTTTATCGTTCTGCTCAATATCGAGGCTTGTGGGGTCTGAAAATATGATGATGATTGATAGTCACATTTTTTATGATGATAATCAATTGTTTTGCTTATTTACGTTAAATGTTGCGTTAGATAACAGTACATTAAACACCAAGGAGTAGAAATGGATCGTTTTGGAACCAGTTTAATGGTCATGCCGTTGGCACGTGCGCAATATAGTGACGAGCGTATGCGTCATCAAGCGACAATCCATTTCATACCGCAAGGCGTATACGATATTTTATACAACACAGGTGCAATATTGACATTTTAAAAATAAGAGAAAGATTCTAATGAAAGTTTAGACGGGGTTCGAACCAGAAGGACGTTGCGAAGAAGTATTATTAGTGACAAATAAAATACTTTTTGTAACGCAGGCACAAAAAACGCAGTTTCTCGTGCCTGTTTTTCGTGCAAAAAGCTAGTCGTGATCGCATTCATTCGAGAAGACGTCACTTTTTGCACACTTAGCGTCGAGCGTCCAACTTACTTTTCGCATTAAAATTAGGCATTGTAAATTGCGTTTCCTGTGCATTGTTAGAAAAAATATCGTTCGAAATATACTATTATTTCCCCGCATACGTCATTAGGTTATCATGACCAACTTCTATTCCTGTATAGAGCGGTAAATATGACTTATTATCGCGTGTGTGTTATATAAAATCCATTTTTATACCCTTCTAGAAAAAAAATACGTTACCCAGCTTTAAAACGGCCAAAAAATCATTTTTTACAATTCTTTCATATATGCTTTTTATGCAATTATTGCATATTAATATATAGATCGCCATAAATGATGTATGATTGAAAACTTTGCGGAGTAGCTCATCAATGTTCGTTACCGACTTTTACTTTGCAAATATAGGACTATATTTTCGAAACATAACAAAATACTATGTGAAGCATGTCCTTCTTCTGGTAGAATTATATCTGTATCAAAATCAATTCAATTCCCAGTCATAAATGTTAACGGCGACTTACCAACAAGTTTCGTGCGCCTTTTCTTCGGAGGATTGCGAAGGTCATCGCAAAATTTGCCTATGTATGAAGGAACTAAACTTCTGAAATGCGCAATGTGGTCCTGTGAGAAGGGTGGATGCACTTTCTTTGTGGCCCAAAATTCGAAAGCACCTTAAATAATAATAGCAGAATTAAAATTAGTTTTAGGCATATTTTATTATATACTCATTTCTCCTTTCAACTTTTTTTATTCAACTTTTTGCAGCTCTAAAAAACGTGTAATTTGTCGTCGGTCATTCAGCATCCATTATAGAAAAATCATATTTTTCGAGTAAAGATTATGTAACATATCTAAGTTTTAATAAATAAAGTACATAACGATTTTAAAAATATAGACCAATTCACCCTTTGAATAACGCAGTTTTCCTTTTATCAAATGTAGATTAAATTTATTATTCCAGATTTTGTGGGTTCGCTGATTACGAATCCGATATTAGTGTTTTGAAATTAAAAATGATGGATCCAATATGGCGGTAAAAATGTTCAATGAAACTTTATTTGGACAATATTTGTTATTCGAGGGAGTTTCGGGGTCGCTGATTACGAATTCAAGGTTAGTGTGAAATTAAAAATCGCTGTTACATCCAAACGATCTCTATTTTCGTTTTTTGTTGCTCGATTGGACGATTTTCCGATCACACTGCTAGTTTTTAGAGTTTCTTCGCCAAATACGCATCGTGCTAAGTTTCTCGCAAACAGGGAGGCACTGTTGCTGGAATTCACCATGACTGCGTTCCACTTTTCTACTGGAACCCACACATTTGAGCCCATGTGTATCTGTTTTAAAGGCGTATTTTTTTATAGAAATTTGAATATGAATTTAGTAATGTCATAAATAGTACGTATTTTTACCATTCCATTTTCTTTATCCTGAATTCCAACGGGCCTATTTATTGTTACCGGAAGTGCATTTTTCTCATTTTCATCATTGCCTGTAAATATATAACATGTTATATTCTCATAAAAATATGACAATAATGATAATATAAGTAGAACTTACCGCCTATGTTTACACCGAATTCTTTTAATAAGGTCGATTGCAGCGCAATATTTAAATTATCAATTTTTTCATTTTTTTACTTTAAGTTTACATTTTTTGACCGCAACTTTTCATTTTTGGACATCAGCTTTTTATTTTTGGACAGCAACTCCTCATTATGAAATTGCAACTTTTCATTTGCAAAGAACATGTTTTCAAATTCACGAGATTGGTTGCCATTATGAAACCACGAATGTTCGTTTAGAGTCTCTTTTTTTCTGCCATTGTTAGTAGATGTTGTAGCCGTTACAACAATTTCTTCATTTTGTATTTGTAAATCGTTGCCCTTTAAAAATATTATGTCAGTATTATATCGCACAACAACGCCAGGTTATTGAAAGAACATAATACTTTTATGGTGAAACAGTAAAAACAGTAAAAGTTTGATTTTGAAAATATAAAGATTTTACCAATAGAACGAAATAAAAATAAACGAAAACATATAAAAAACTTTTTTATCAAAAAACATAGAAATTCCGTAATTATCAGAATTGAAAAATCGAATTTTCCAGAAATGTACTTTCCACTTTTGAATATTTAAATTTTTGGTACATAAATGGCGGTTACTTAACTAGAATGTCGTATGTATGCATGAGTTTGCCTATATACACAGATTAATAACAGATAGCCAAAGGTCTCCTGAAATGCGAGTCAAATCTGCTGCGTTTTCTTTACCGACCCTACTTGTACATTGCTTTATAATTGCACTGTGTATTTACTTATTGAACAAATTGTTTGATTTATTTCATTTTATTTCTAAAATACTTTTTATTTTTGAAGACGTCGTACCATCTGATATATAAGAGAACAAATATTATGCGCGATGTAAAAGAAGGGTCGGTAATAAAAAACGGGTCACGAATTTAGAGGGACCTTTGCTTATCTGTTATTAATATGTGCTATATACATATGTAATAATATTGTTTTTCAAGAAGGAACCTTTCAGTTGCCCTCAAACGTTCAAACAAAACGCTTTTAAGTCTTGAAAGTAATTTTCAATTTACTTTTCATTTTAACAACAAATTAAAAAATGTTTTCTTTTCTTAATTATACAATTTTTTGTAATACATCTTATTGAATAACTACTGTTATTCACATATATTTTGTTAAAATTTTACAATTATTCAATCAAACACGTGTTTTACAAAAATGAAGAAGAGGGACCTTACTTATTACTTATTACTTCAAGAAATTAAAAAGGTAAGATGTATCTTTACTTAAAAAATAAAAAATTCTTTTAATAATAAACATAAAAATTAAACAATTTTATTAACTTGAAAAGTATCCTTCGAATGAAATTTTGTAAGAGAGTGTGTTAAATTTATATTCATGTGTGTAATTTTTTTATAATTTTGTGAAAGAAAAAATTTTTTCTGTGTAATCCTGTAATGGAATTTTTTAAATTTTCTATAACTTCGTAATGTTACGTTTCGGGGTAACATAAAATATGTACGGGAATATTATTTAAGTGGTGGTTTTATTTATGTACGTCCAGCACCCGTACATAAGTATCGGCACGCTAAGTCGAACGAACGGGGCGCGCACTTGTGTTTCCCGACGTTCAGTAGCCTCGGTCGGCTACAGCTAAGTCGCTAATTGATAATCGCGAAAACCGCCCAAGTCCTCGATGGACCTCGACTCTCGACCCTGGAGTAGATTGGAACTGGACGAGCGCGAGGTGAGATCTCCCCGGGAGTCTAGCACCGAATTCCAAAGTGTTCACGTCTTTTTGGATCCGTCGACGGAGAGTTCGCGGATCGTCTGACGTTTCTCATGCCTGGTCAGCAATCCTTCGCCCTGGGAACCTGATAGCCTTGGCAGGTAACCGACGTCGCGGTGTATATTGCACGAATTCAGCTGAAACGGAGTTTCCGTTCCGTATGTATGTATATGATCCTATATAGGTATACCGGGCGCCGGCAGTCCGTTGCCGACTCCGCCGCCGCCGCCGTTCCGAACCGTTGCCCCTCCCCGCTGCGCGCGCAAGCCCGAGCGCAGTGGTATCCGACTGCCGCCGGAGGGGACGGCTATAAATTCGAGCGCTCCGCAGTACGCGGCAGCATTTGCTCGTTTGGTCGCCAGACGAACAGATCTCCGAGCGAACTACCCGTGTTCCGACTCCGCTTCCTGATTTCCTGGTCAGGACCCCTCGTCTTCCCTGCAAGGAGGCCTTGCACCCGCGAACCCGCGCATTTATTTTTGCCGCACCGTAGTTGATAAGTAATTAGCGCCCCGCACCCACGCGTCGCGAGTACATATTTCCCTCAGGTGTAAAGTACATGTTTAAGTTACCGATTTATAATTACCGAATACCGAGTTATGCAACGTATGTTTATCTTTGGCTATAGCTATGTCTAATTTACATACCCGATTAACCCTATTAATCTCCGAAGATAACTACGTTTGAACTAAGTAGTAGAATAAATGCACATTAATCTTTATAACCACCCCGCCTCGTCATTCAACCCTCCCCTCTTAGCCAAAAGTCTCTTCTCGTCTTATTAAACCCTGACAATCTCGAGTTAATCCGACAACGAGAAGAAAACTCCGTTACATGGCGCCCGAACAGGGACTCGAGCATTAAACTTACTTTTAATGCAATTAATATAACATATGCGGAGTCCCCGTACTTGGCTAAGAGACTGGGATGAATGGTGGGAGCGCCTGGGTGCATAAGTTAAGAAAAGCAAACATTGAACTTTTATTAGTGCGTCTCGGGGCAAACCCTGAGGGTGAACTTTTTGCGTTGCGAAGTGAACTCCGCCGTTACCTCTGGCGTATGAAGACCGACGGGACCGACAGCAACACAGAAGACCGAGAATCCGAAACAGCCGAAAATTCCGAACCACACACCGCCGTGAACAATGTGGACCAGAACATCATCCCTGCTATGGACCATATGCGCCGTTGGGGATGCCACTTCCAGGGAAAGGACCCCGTGGCGTTCCTAAAAAGGGTAGAAGAGCTCCGTATTGCTCACAACACTACGGAAGCGCAGCTTCTAGCCGGCCTCCCAGAATTGATCCGTGGCGATGCCTTGCTATGGTTTAGAAATAATCGAGAGCAGTAGGAGGATTGGCAGGCGTTCCGAACAGAGTTATTGGCGAGTTTCGGTGAACCAGACAATTTCGAGCGAAGTGTACGTGATAGAGTGCAGGTAGAAGGTGAAAAGTTTCAAACATATGTAAATGATTTACAAACATTGATGCGCCGCGCCGGAAATTTCACCGCTAACGAACAATTACGCCGCATATACGTGAATATGCACCCACGGTACAAACTGTACGTGCGAAATCCGGACGTTGCAACACTCGCGGAGTTGCGTCGACTTGCAACCGAATCCGAGAGCATCCAAAGGTGTGAGAAAGAGCTGACCCGAAAAACTAAACCAGCCCTCGCGCATACGGCAATGCTCCAGCCAGTGCAGTGGAATAGGCGGGAGAACTGTTGGCAGTGCGGCCAACGGGGACATGATCGCTTCCAGTGCCGAGCCGAGCCAAAGACTTTTTGTTCTCGGTGTGGGAAGCATGACATCATGTCTCGCGACTGCCGATGCAATTCGGGAAACGACCGGGGAGCCCGGGGACAGCCGCAACCCTCGAGCTCCAGGATGCCGACCCGCGGCCGCACATACCAGTAGAAATTCACGGATCGGTATACCAAGCGCTGATCGACACAGGCGCCGCTGAATCTTACGCCAGTAGCCGTATCGGAAAACTATGCGTCAACCGTGGCCAGCCGCTTTGTCCGTTCGAATCTTCGGCCCGAATGGCCGATGTACGATCCGTGTCAATCGCCGGTACGTTGCACCTCGATGTGCGGATTGGGCAGGTAAGACCAAGTATCTGTTTTCGGTGCTGTCAAACCTACAGAGCGAGTTAGTCCTAGGCGTGGACTTTTTAACTGCCCTAGGGATCCAACTGTATTATCCGCCGGACTTACGGCACGACCTCCCAGATACCGCCACGCCGTTATGCTCCGTGACCCAGCTCCGAGGTTTGAGTGCTACTCAGCAAAACCGTTTACGAAACTTTTTAGATAGAGAGTTACCGTTGTTTGATAACGTTGTCGGTCCGACCCCGACCTGCGAACACGTTATCCGTCTACAGCCCGGGACGTTCCCCGTTAAGCAACGTTAGCGGCCCCGTAATCCCGCTATGCAGGAGATTATTGACCGAGAGGTCGTCTCTATGGAAGCAGCCGGAGTGATCGAGCCAGCATCCGGACCGTGGAGCCAATTTTTCGAAGATTGCGAAACCGCTCGCTGCACTCCTTCGCAAAAATAGTCGATGGACGTGGGGTACAGAAGACGAAAAAGCGTTCCAGACACTAAAAAAACGTCTTACCTCCGCGCCGGTGCTCGCGTGCCCCGATTTCCAACGGCCGTTCACGTTGCAGACCGATGCATCTAACGATGGACTGGGATATGTGTTGGCACAGACATTCGATGATGGCGAGCGGCCAATCGCGTACGGGTCAAGGTCGCTACGCGGTGCCGAACCGAACTATAGTGCGACGGAAAAAGAGTGTTTGGCGGTGGTATGGAGTATCCGACAGGCGCGTCCGTACCTGGAGGGGTACCAGTTCACAGTGATTACTGATCACCAAGCCCTCAAATGGCTGGAGAATATAGATAATCCGTCCGGTAGATTGGCCCGCTGGGCGCTCGAGATGCAGCAGTATGACTTCGAGGTACGATACCGAAAGGGTACGTCGAACTGCGTCGCCGACGCCCTCTCCCGACAACCGCTGTGTGAAATCCGCGCCACCACGACGTCCGGATGGTACGATACTAAGTACCATTTGGCACAAGATAATCCGGTTGCCGACCGAGAATACCGCATCATCGACGCGAAGCTATACCGACGGATGCCGCATTCGATTAATAAAGAAGATGGCGACGAATGGAAGTTGTGCGTGCCCCCGCAAGGGCGTTTAGAGGTGCTACGAGAGTGTCATGATGCGCCGACCGCTGGCCATCTCGGAATCACCAAAATCATCCACCGCGTGTACCAACATTACTATTGGCCGGGAATTGCCCGTGACATAGCGAAGTATGTGCGCGCGTGGCCGGGAATTGCCCGTGACATAGCGAAGTATGTGCGCGCGTGCCGTACGTGTGCCGAGTTTAAGTCCTCGCAGCAGGTACTCCGGGCTTGTTAAACTATACCGAAGTGACCGGACCGTGGCAGCAAGCATCCACTGACCTGGTAGGACCATTACCGCGGTCGAGCAACGGACATACGTGGTTGCTGACGTATCAAGACCGTTTCTCGAAGTGGCTCGAGGTACAACCCCTACGCCACGCCAACGGCCCGGCTGTGACGAACGCAGTGTATCGATTTTTTCTACGACACGGTGTCCCGGAAGTCCTTGTGAGTGACAATGGAAAACAGTTTAGATCGAGTGACTTTCAGCAAATGCTCAGTTATAGCGGTACCCGATCTCGTTTCACTCCACCGTACACACCTCAACGCAATCCTGTGGAAAGGACGAACCGCGTCATAAAAACCATGATTGCACAGTACGTGGACAAATCGTAGCGCACTTGGGACCAGTACCTTCCTGAACTGCAATTAGCTTATGATACCGCGATTTCATGCCGCCACCGAATGTACTCCGGCGTATTTGAATTCCGGCCGTGAGTTCCGCGTCCCTGGGCAATGCACCAACGCTCCCCGGGATTATCCCGCGCATGACCGTCTCGCGCGATTACAAGACAGCATCGAATTAGTGCGAACTAACCTGGTGCGTGCGTTCACAGCCCAGGAAAGACACTATAATGATCGCCACCGCGAATGGAAAATAAAGGTGAATGATCGTGTATGGCGTCGTGAAAGAGTGCTCTCCAAGAAAGCCGAACATTGTAGTGGTTCCCTCCACGCAAAGTATAGTGGCCCCTACCGCGGGATAAAGTGTCGTTCACCCGTGATTGTGGACATACGGGACAACAAGGGGAGGATACACTCCAATATCTACATATCGGATCTAAAGCGAACCAATGGCATGGGCCACCCACTCCGCGGTCCGCCCCACCGCGGCGCATCCTCGACGCAACGCCAAATACGAAATCGCTCGTTCAGTTAGCGTTGAGCCTTCGAGCGAGAAACATGTCGCACACCGAGACAGTTTGGACGCGAAAGCCAACGCAGCCGCGGAAGGTACCGACAGGATCATTCGCAGAACGCACGCCGACACTAGCCCGCCCAGAGCCGAGACTTCCGTCCGCCGATCCACCCGTATCGCGGCGAAAGCTCCCGACAATCACCAGCGATATCCCGCTGACGGGGAAATACAAAATCCCGATAGCCGCGCGGTTGCCGAAACCATTCCCGCAGCACCGGAACGTCCACATGCCGACCCGCGGCCGGCGTTTGATGTACCTGACGCCGACACCCTCACTCGGAACGGCCAAGAAGAAGACCGTGTCGCCGAAACCCACACGCAAGGTACTAAGTGTACCACGGGTACAGGCCGACCACGGGGAAGACCCCCCACCAGGCGTACAACCGCGCACTCCGTTGCCGACAACAGGGGCACCCAAAACCGTGCAGCCGATACCCGGACCGATCGAAGAACCCCGAATCCGCGCCGACCTCGGGGACGACCAGCCGCACCTCCCCGTGGACACTCGACAAACCGGTCGTAACGCCGCCGAATCCGTAATCCGAACTCCCCGCCGATACCATACCAGAGGGAGCAACCTACTCCACCGGGGATTGTGCCCCCTCCGACTCTCGCAAGCCCATCGAGAGGCATTTTCTGATCCGGATGGGTACCACGTACGTAGATGTGCCGAGGCACATTCCGCACACGACCCGCCGCTACCGACACCGAACTGCTACCGGACAGTACACGGCCCGATGGAACGTCCAAGGACGGGTCACCATAACCTTCGCCCCGAGACGATAGCAGGAGAGCAGCGTCGATAATTTGGTTTTCTGAACTTTTATAAAGATATTTAGTTTGTAAGTTTTTCTTTTTTTCTCGGGCCGAAAGATGTTATTTTGTTTTCCAAACGTCGGAAATGTAACGACGTTCGAAGCGCCCGGACTGTTGAGGTGGGCTCTGCGTAGCCCAAGTTCTTCGTTAAATAATAACGCTGCTTGAAGCCGTCATTGCTACTTTTTTCTTTTCCGCCGAAATAGGACTTAAGAAACCGTTTTCTCCTCCTGCGTTTCCGTTCGCCTCGAAGAAAGAAGATGGTGAAACGGAGTTTCCGTTCCGTATGTATGTATATGATCCTATATATGTATACCGGGCGCCGGCAGTCCGTTGCCGACTCCGCCGCCGTCGCCGTTCCGAACCGTTGCTCCTCCGCGCTGCGCGCGCAAGCCCGAGCGCAGTGGGATCCGACTGCCGCCGGAGGGGACGGCTATCAATTCGAGCGCTCCGCAGTACGCGGCAGCATTTGCTCGTTTGGTCGCCAGACGAACAGATCTCCGAGCGAACTACCAGTGTTCCGACTCCGCTTCCTGATTTCCTAGTCACCTCCTTAGCGGCGAGGACCTCTCGTCTCCCCTGCAAGGAGGCCTTGCACCCGCTAACCCGCATTTTTGTATATCGCCGTTAATATTAAGATCCGCACGCAATACCGGTGTTTCGCGTCCGTCTCCTTATTCCTGGTCACCTCCTTACCGGCGAGGACCCCTCGTCTCCACCGCAGGGAGACCCTGCACCCGCGAACCCGCGTTTCTTGTATATCGCCGTTAGTTGTAAGATCCGCACACAATACCCGCGTTCCGCTTCCGCCTCCACATTCCTGGTCACCTCCGTACCGGCGAGGACCCCTCGTCTCCACCGCAGGGAAGCCTTGCACCGGCGAACCCGCGCATTTATTTTTGCCGCACCGTAGTTGATAACTAATTAGCGCCCCGCACCCACGCGTCGCGAGTACATATTTCTCTCGGGTGTAAAGTATGTTATTTATAATTACCGAATACCGAGTTATTACGGGTTTATATCATTTATAATTACCATTAATTACCGAATTATAGTACAAGGTATGTTTATCCTTGGCTATAGCTGTGTCTAATTTACATACCCGATTAACATGCATTAATATCCGAAGAGAAGTAGTTAACGTTTGTACTAAGTAGTAGAATAAATGCACAGTGATCTTTATAACCACCCCGCCTCGTCATTCAACCCTCCCCTCTCAGCCAAAAGTCTCTTCTCGTCTTATTAAACCCTGACAATCTCGAGTTAATCCGGCAACGAGAAGAAAACTCCGTTACACAGCTGAAAGCTCGGCAGGTTCCCAGCCGAAAAATGCTTACGCTTTGAGGTAAGAGAGTCGCGTTCGCGCCTTGCTTTTTCCTCGGTCCCACGAATATATCGTTTGACCGGAACCTATCTTATAATGCTATTGTCATGCATGAATATTAAATACTGAAGTATATTTCGGAATAACTTATAATAAATGCTAATTAATATGGCTAGGGCTGCCTACGACCAACCGGTCGTAACACCTCCATCTCCCGAAAAATCGGCGGTCCTCCGCCGTACTTACACACCCTAATCCTAGTTGGCAGCCGGATGATTATTTAAGAGAACATAAATGATATCGTATTGTAATCGTTTCGCGTTAACGGTAGAGGTGGTTGTATCTACTAATATACGAACGTGGGTTAGTATTCCCTATTATTCGCGTGGGTGCTGGCGTAAAATGGTTAGTGTTTCACATACTTTTGAAGATATTACATTTCCGCTTCTACTATTACCAAAATCTTTATTCTTTAGACGCATGACATCCAGGTCCACTCTCTGTTGTTCCGCTCTCGCGCACTGTTCGGACGGGAAGTCTCCCGCCTCATTAACGTTTCCGATATTCACTTCAGTGTCTTGTACGTTGAATTTCACTTTACGCCCTCTGGTGCGTCTTGATGATGTAGAAATGACATGTTTGTTTCGTACTCCGAAGTTGAATCTGCGTCGACTGCACGTATAGATGAGGACTAGTGTCACGATGATTATCAGGAATGTCAGCGATGAGCCACCCTATATTGTGGCGCTTTCCATCAGGCGAACTCGTTCGTTTATGCCTCTTGTTCAGCTTAGCTCGCGTGCCCGGTTTATAAGTTCACCGAACTTGATATTGCTATCCAGTGTTCCCGGTGCGATGCAAGGGTCCCTAAGTTTCGACTCCTCGCGGCGGATAATCTCTTTTAGTCCACCCATTTCTATTGTATCTTTTAGAATTAAGTCCGTGATATTTAGCATGACAGATCCATAATTTTCCAAGGTGAATATGGAGTGGATGGTCTTGGATGGTGTCAGCGTTGTTTTAGTCGTGTGAGCCTTGCCAAAAAAAAAGCAAAAATGCCCCTATGGACTATTTCTTATGGCAATAGACCAACCCACCGTCCACCGCATTTCATCACACCAGTGATAACAACATAGTTCTTACATCCTGACGAAGTTACGTTAATTATCGCATTCTTATATAATTGGCATTATAACACAAAACCAGACCGGGGATCTAGGAAATATGTTGTTGGACCTACAGTTTTAAGTGGAATCCGAACCACTATTCGTCTCTTGGGCTTCCCGTCGGGTCTATTTCGGTAATTTTGGGCGTGAATCTTCCCATTTCTTTTCTCTAAGTTGGTAGTTTTCTCCACACTTTTTATCGATATTATTTTACAGACATTTCAGAGTTTGAGGCTTATTTGTTGTTATTCCGATTTCGTTTGGTTTGCTCGAGCCTTCTGTTCTTCGCTTGATCGTACCTTACTTAATCGGATTCAGAGTCGATATAATTGTTGTTTTGCATGTATGCGAGATATGTTTCGTGTTCATCGTTTGATTCCTTCTCTTCGATGAGTTCTTTAGCCAAGGAGGTAAAAGAGTTCCACATTCTCCTGTCCTTCAGTATCTCTTTTAGGGTGACGGTTTCTATGTTGTGCTGGTTTTTGAATCTTTGTCTAAGGTGGTCGTACTTTGGGCAGTCTTCTAGTAGGTGCTTGGCGTTGTCTTCTACGCCGCAGGTGCACTCTACCGTTCCGTTTCCAGTGTCAATTTTTATGCCAACCTTATTTTTCCAGCTGTTAAATTTTCCGTGTCCCGTGATGAGCTGTGTTGTCCATCTGTTGGGCTTTATCCAATGATATTTCAACCTTTCTCTTATTACTGGTAGACAGTCGAACGTGGCTCTCCCCCCTCCGTTTCTTACCATTCATCTTGCCATATCTTAATCAACTCTTTTTCGATCTGTTTGCTAGCCTCTTTTAAGTCCGGGTTTTCATCCGGCTTAAATTCATTAGTACCAATAACGAAGTGACTTCTTTTTCTGAGATGGTATTTGGCAACGTGTCTTTTTATTTCATGTTCTATTGGAAGTACTCTAGCAACTACTGGCATAGCCATCGTAGAGGTGGTTCTGAAAGATTTAGTGGCTGCAATCAAGGCGTATCTTTGCGCTGCTCTTATCTTGGCTTCGTCAGCTTTCAGCATTCTGTCCGTCCAACCAGACGCCGCATACGTTGCTATCGGGACGAAAACCCCTCTGTAGATCCTCATCATCGTCCCAAACCTGAGTCCCCAGTCCATTTGCTACGGCACTTAACGCTCCAAATATGGTTCTCGTTTTGTTCTCAATATGTCTGACGTGACCGTTCACTCCAAGTCTTTTTTGGAATATTACCCCGAGATATCTGTATTCTTCGGTGGTCTTTAGTCTAACGTTCCCGATTCGGATCCTGTATTTATTTTTGTGGTGGAAGTCTGGTCCTTTGACTTGAAGGATCTCACATTTTTGTGCTGCAAGCTGTAGCTTGTTTCTTTCACAGCATTTTTGTACATATGAGGGCTTTGTTGGCTTTTTGTTCCATTTGGTTCTTGCTTGGGCCATTTATAATTATTACTTGGTCGTCAGCATATGCTACTGTGCAGATTTCTTTTTCTTTGAGAGTTTTCAGGTTCGAGTCGAAGATAAGATTCCACAGGGTCGGTCCGAGCACTGATCCCTGAAGACATCCTTTGTTGGTTTCTTTTATGATCTGATCTCTGCCATTCTGTATCAGAACTCTTCTATTTTTCAGATAGCTATTCAGCAGGTTGTACATCTTTTTTGGGCAATTTAGTCGTTTTAGTTCTTGTAGCACACTTGGCCACCAGACATTGTCAAAGGCTTTGCTAATATCAAGGAATATGGCTATAACGTACTTTTCCCTGGAGCTGTTTACTTCTTTTCGGAATTGATTTATTGCGTCTTCAGTCAATTTCCCTTTTCTGAACCCATATTGGGTGTCTTCCAGTTCACCAAGTAATAATTTATCAAGTTTTGCGAGTATTAATGTTTCTAACAGCCTTCCTAGTACAGGTAGTAGGCATATTGGCCTATATGATTTTGGATCCGTAGGGTCCTTTTCCTTGCCTTTCTTGATAGTCACAACACGAGAGATTTTATACTCATTTGGAAAGATTCCTTGTTTCAGGCAGGCGTTAAACAGTTTCAGGATGTCCTGTTTAAGTACTTTCATCATCTCTTTGATGATTTCAGGATTGAAGTTGTCGGGCCCTGGGGCTTTCTTCATTTTTATTCGGTTTATTGCCTGGTTTAGTTCTGCTTCAGTAAAATCTTCCATGACTCCTGTGGGAGGAGTTCTCGTGTTGTTTCTAATATCGCTTTGTTCTGGATTATCATTTTCACTCCTGTCATCCGGGAAAAGCTGCTCCAACATCTCTTTCGCTGTACTTTCCCAACTTGTCGTGTATCCGTTATTGATTTTTATATTACTGGCTACCTCTTTATGCTTGACTGTGTTAGATATCATTCTGTAAACAAAGCTCCATGGGTTTTTGTTGCCTTTGATCGTTACGTATTCTTGCCATTTCTCTTGCTTGGTCTGGTTTATTAGCTTCGTGTACTCATTTCGTTTCACCCTGTATTGCTCCAGGCGCTCCCGCCTCAGCTCCGGGTCAGTCTCGTATTGGTATTTCCTTCGTGCTCTGTTTGTCTGACGTTTCATATCCGTTAGCGCATCTTTCCACCATAGGACTGTCCTGCTCTTGAACTGCTTTCTAGGTGCCAAATCCATGCAGGCTATTCTCAGTGTTTTATTGATGGCTTTAACCGTTTTAGTGATATTGTCTCTAGAATCGAGTTTGTATTTCTGAGTTTTATCCCATTCGCTTTTAAGCCTTTTGTTGAAAGCAACCCAGTCGGCCCTACCCAAGGCGTACCCGCAATATGGTTCCTCGCTCTTCCAATATCTTTTATTCCTGTTTGTAGGATTCTGCACTCTGAACGTTATGGGCAGGTGATCGCTGGAGATTCCCCAGTCCTCCACGTTCCATTCCCTTATCTCAGTAACCTCTTTTGTTGTCAGAGTGATGTCGATATTGCCTGTTCCCTTTTCATCTCTCAGTGTGGGGCCACTGCCGGGAGTGTTGGATATTACGAGGTCCCAATTTTGGATAAACGCCTCAAGCAGTCTGCCGTTTCTGTCTATGGTTTTCGAACCCCAGAGGGGTGACTTTGCGTTTGAGTCGATGCTTAAGATCACTTTCTTGCCTTTTAGTAGGGTTAGTGCCCTATCTAGATGTTGTAAAAAGGGCTCTATTGGTTTGCTCAGCTGGAAGTATCCGCTGGCAACGTATATACTTATATTTTTATATTTGATCTCAGCAATGACAATGTGCGCGTTGCATAGGTTAGTCAGCTGGGTTGCTTTGATATCATTATTGATAATGGCAATTGCTGCCCATGGGTGCTCATCTTTGACATGAACAATACTCGTTCCAAAGCCCAATCCACATACCTTGTGCGAGGCAGTGCTTGCGTACGGTTCTTGTAGTAACATCACATCAATATCTTTGGAGTCAGCCTGGATCTTAATTTCGGGCATAACTCTGATGCACCGTCTACAGTTCAATTGAAGGACATTAATAGATGGTGGTTTAGTCGCCATAGTTTGTGGAGCCCACTAGTCTGTCATATGCCAGTATGTACGATGGGCATGTTTTATCATTCATCGAATGATTAGAATTCCTCTTCTGTTTAGAGCAGTTATGGCATTTCTTTATCTCAGGCTCTGCCTTTTTTGGGCAGTTTTGCCTGCTATGCCCTATTTCAGCGCAGTGCATGCACACATCTTCCGCTTGACAATGCTTGGAGACATGACCGAAGCCTTGGCACTTGAAGCACCTGGTAACAAGGATGAAGTCATGTACTTTGCATGACGACCATCCAGTGTACAGCCTCTGTTTTATCAGGATCTTTTTCCTGACTTCTGGGCTCACCTCTATTACCCAGTTGCTTGTAGTGGAATCTTTTTTTCCAGTTTTGAATTTTGCCTGCAGATGTTCTGTGCAGTCATCTTGGCTTATCTCAACATCATTTTGTGTTATTATTGCCTTGAGCAGCGCTTCATCATCCACTTCCCTTGGCACGTCGTACACTATCAGCCTAGACTGTTTTTTCTTAGGTTTTTCAGTCGTGAAATATTTGGTTACATTTTCGTTGGTGATCAGTTTTTTGAGATCTTCTTCCGTTGGCGACTCCACTATGAGTCCGACTCTTGTCTTTCGGACACTGTTTATTTGCACCTTTGCTTTTAAAGGGTCAAAGGTCTTGTAGAGGAGTAATTTGGCTTTGTCCTGATCCTTGCTCAGTTTCGGATCTTTTGGTTTGAGGATAATGACTTTATTGGCTGGTTTGATCGTTGTTTTTAATTTTTGTGCCTTCGGGGCTACCAAGCGTCTCGCTACTGCAGCATAAGAGGTCTGTTCCTGATTGTTTCCAGAGTCTGTGCTCTGTTTTGGTTTGCTCTTTTCATTTGCGTATGCGCCTTCCAATTTTGCATATTTCACAGTCAGCTGAGTGATCGTGTACATTAGCTGATCTAGTGCTTGTTGAGCTTTACTTTGTATGTTTTCAGATTCTGTTTTGTTGATCAATAATTGTAGTATTCCCTTTTCTGCGTAAATTGCTTTTGGTATTTCCTCGATCTTATATGCACTTTAACTTCTTCTTCCTCTTCTTCATCAGAAGAGGCGTCCGAGTCATTATTCTTGTCCTCTTTTTTCTCTATTTTCTCCTTTTTTTTCCCTCGTTTTGTTCTTTCTAACGTCATCATCGCTGCTGCTATCAGTGATGCGGTTAGTGCTTCTCTGTCTTTTGCGATTTGGTTTATTAATCTCCATGTCCGTTTCGCTCAGGGGAGTCTCCTCCGGCATCGGATCTCTTTTAGCTGTCACCTTTTCTTCAGTTCCAGTCAACTTTGGCATTCCAGTCCTTTTGTTACTTATTTCTTTTCTTCTAATAGTTGTTGCTTTAGCGGTTGTTTCTTCTTTATCTTTTTTGTAGTAGTTTATGTCTAGCTTCTACTCTCTGTGCGTTTGTTTTGCGGTAAGTTTTTGGTTTTTTGTGTTTGTGTTATTCATAGTAGTCCCACGAGTATTGAGGAACGTCCGACCGGCTGTGCAGAGCCTCTTGCCCAGCCTAGGGAATTGCTTACTCAGAGTGATCCCCCGGGCCCCTCTGAGGGGTTTCAGTTTTCGACACTACTGTCCAAGTATCATGCATGCCCTTAACACGGCCCAAAACACTATTGCATTCGGGTGTGTACAGCCTTAGTCTGTTCTCATCACCTTCTGCCATCCCGGCATGGTTATACCTGCTGTTGTATAAATAATCATAGATGGGTAATATATATTTATAACATGTTTCAATTCTTTGAATGCAAGAATTAATCCATTTCAAAGTTTTACACTGAAATTCTTTCAAATGTTCAGTGTAACCAAAACATTGTTTCTGCCAGAGTTGTGACGTTTTAAATTTTAGTATTTTCTCATATAACCCCCAGATACTATGTTTCACGACAATTAAAAAAAAATGTTTAAACTTGTCCGCCATATTGGATCCGACATTTTGAATTTTGAAAATCTGACTTCTGATTCGTAATCAGCGACTCAAAAAACCCCAAAAAAGTATGTTTCATGCAAATTAAAAAAAAATTGTTTAAACTTGTCCGTCGGTGTAACACGTTGTCAATGTTCGCTGCGTGTTTTTACGTTTTATTTTAAATTTTACTGTACATAAATGTCATGTGCTGATGTTCCTTGTAAAGTATGTGAGCCGTCTTACAAGTTTGTATACTTTTTCGTCCAAATTGCTGCAGTACTTGAGGGATATTACTCATTGGAGTGTGTCGAATTTTTATTCTAACCTCAACGTGTCACTGTAAAGTAGCTGTCAACGGTTACTTCGTGTCTGGTCCCGTGTCGATAAGTCACCTCATCCACTTATGATCATTGTGGGCTGAGCTTTCTAAAACACTAGGATCAACGGCCGGTGAGTTTTTTATTTTCATAAAACTCAACCATCAAAAATATTTGAGTGCGCCACGTCAGGATCTCGCGCATTTTTTTCGCGCCAATTCTCCGGAGCCGGTATCTGCTGCTTAGACACTGTCCCGCACGAGGCAGCACGTCCCGGGCGAACTAATTGTCCATGCAGCAGGAGGAATCGGCCACGCCTTCCCACTCTCCACTGACTACGTCAGCGAGTTCGACTGGGCAAGGGGAGGAGTCGTCAACTGCAGTTCACTCGTTACCATCAAGAGTAGGGCGGCCTTCGACAGCGACAAAGTGGCTCGACTATAGAGATACGCACACTAAGCCTATTTCGGACTTCTTTCCGCGCTCCAAGCGGGCTTGTACGCCCGAAATCTCTTCGCCCGCCGAATTTGAAAACTTGCCGCCTAAGCGTCACTGTACAGTCCCAGCTGTTCTTAAGGAGCCACAATTAATTGTCGAACAGCCCAAACATACAATGGACGCCCAGCTCAAGGACTTACAAGAGACCATAATCAATGCTCTGTGAGCCAAAATCGACGCCAAAGTAGACGCGGCGACTAAATCGAGCCTGGATGCGATTTCAGAGCTTAGAACTGAGATCCTTAGTGAGGTAACCTCGTTAAAATTGCAACTGGAGGAAAAAGATGTCCAGATATCCCACCTGACCACTGAATTGGAGCACCAGAGCAATATAATTAAGAAGAAGAATCTGAAAATTCGCGGACTGAAAATTTCGGGTGATCCAAGTGCCTGTGTTGAGAAATTTTTTGATGAGGTTTTTGGAATTTCCAATGTGGTCGATACAGCCTTCCTCATACGGAATGACCCTCCTATTGTCATCGTTGAACTGCTGTCCTATCGGTCCAAGCTTCACATCATGGCCCAGAAGAAGCGCCTCCTCTTGGGCAAGGACATTTTTATTGACGCTGACTCTACGGCTAGGGAACGCCGTATCGACTTCCACGCCAGGCAATTAGTGAAGAAGTCCATAGCAGACCGAAAAAGGGTTGAGCGCAGGTACCAGAAGGTGCGAGTCGATGGCGTTTGGTATGGCTGGTCGGATGCTGCTGACTCCTTTATACCGGAAATGTCAACACCATCAACTGGTATGGAAATTGACGTACCATCTTCTCAACCGATTTCGTCAGCTCCTAGCACATCCCGCCCATACGCCCACCGCACTCTTAAAAAAAAACGCCTAGATGCAGCTCCGTTCACCAGCTCAAGGGGCTGCCGAGTCTCACAACACTCCATCATACATCGACTTGGCTCTCAACCCTCTCCGCCGGCATCATCAGCTCGCAGAACTCTTCCTATAGTGGCTCCATCAAGTCGGCAGGACCTTCTGCTTTCTGTTGCCTTTTGGAACATTCACGGTCCCCACAATTACTCCATGGCCTCTAAATTTCCACAAGGCAGGATCATGAATTTCACCGAGACATGGTGTCCAGAACCATCTACACTTCCTGCGGACCTTGGTGCAGTGAATTTCTCAGTCCCAGCCTCGCGTGAAGGCTCCAGGGGAAGATTTGGCGGTGGCTTGTCAACTTATGTTCCGTCGTCGGGGTCACCGGTGCTGATTATATCCTCCTCGCACTGGCTTTTTCTTCTAATTAAATCATTTCCGCTTTCTCTAATTCAAGGTTCGTTCTATTTCCCGCCAAATTCTGATCTCACTTCGTTGCTATCTTCGCTCCAGCTTGTTCTTGATTCCTTTTCGGTTAAATTTCCTGATAGTATGATTATTTTAGGAGGAGACTTTAATTCATGGGCCGGTGACCTCGACTACGAATGCGACTTCCCGAATTTATTCGAGGAGACCCAATTTGTACCTGCGAGGCGAACTCGCTACAGCCGTTATAATGTTCGCGGTAAATGTTTATACAGCTTTATGTTCGATAACAACTTCGTGCTACTTAACGGTCGTTCGCTTAGTGATTCACCCGCGCAATTCACGTTTTTGGATGTCAAGGGGCGTAGCATTGTCGATTTGGTCTGGGTCTCAGCAAATCATTTATATTTGGTGAATGACTTTTTTATAGGCCCTGAGAGTGGAGGCTCAGACCATTTTCCGGCAGTCGCCACGTTGTCCCTTACATGTATAAATCCTCCGCCTATGTCTCATGTTTCGTCTAACGTAGCACCGAGGTACATAGTGTCGTGGTCCCCCGAAGGGGAGGCAAAACTCGTCAAGCGTTTACGCGAAGTCAACCCATGTTGAGAAAGCAAACTCCGTCTCTCGATACTTTTTGCTCGGGTTTACTCAGCCTTCTAGTGCAGGAAGGCGTAGTAAAATTGTCCACTTACTCCGGCGGGAAAAGCAGTTCATTGAGCTCTATACCTCGGTGGTACGATGAGTCCTGTAAGCTCGCCAGAAAAGCCATGAACAGAGCCCTGCATCTCCTTCGGTCGAATAACTACGAGATTTCCTGTGAGCACTCTTACCTCGCTGCTAAGAAGAAGTTTAAACTTGCAACGGTTGTGGCAAAAAAACTCTATGCCTCGCGTACAGCTGATGCCTTTGCTGGGGTGAGGGACGCCAAGAGTTTCTGGTCCGAGGTTCGGAGACACAGGCGGGCTCCTTTAGGTAGTTCGCCTGTGCCCTTGGAGGCCTGGTCCGGGCACCTGGAGCTCCTCTACCCTCCAAGGCTATCATTGCCACTAACATTCTATGGGGCTCTAGACAACGACCTTGACGGCCCAATTCTGCCGTAGGAGCTGAGGGAGAGCATGAAGAGATTAAAATCCGGTAAAGCTGTAGGTCCTGACGGTATTCCGGCAGAATCGTGGAAGCTACTCACGGGCGAGTGGTTCTCCTATGTTTTGGAGTTATTCAATTCGATTTTAACCAACGAGCTGCCTCCTGAGGGGTGGATGGTAGCTAATCTCTTCATGCTCTTCAAGAAGGGCAACCGAACCGACCCAGAAAACTATCGTGCGATCGCCATAACCAATGCGTTCACGAAATTGTTCACGCAGGTGCTTATGGTGAGACTCGAAAACTGGCTTTCCCAGCGTGACATACTCCCGGATGAACAAGCGGGTTTTAGAATTGGACGCTCTGCGTAGGACAACATTTTCATATTAAATGCAGCTGTCCAGATCCAGCTCAGGAAAAAAGCCTCTAAGTGTTACGTCCTTTTTGTAGACTTCCGCAGGGCGTTCGATTCTATTCCCCATGCAAAACTCTGGCACAAGTTATATAGCATTGGGATTAGTGCCAAAATGGGTAGGGTGCTTAAGGCCTTCTATGACTCAGCTGTATCTTCTATCGTGTGCCCATCTGGCTCTACGGATCGAGTTAGGGTGACCGAGGGGGTTCTTCAAGGAGAAATCTTGAGCCCTCTGGTCTTTATTTTATATATCTCCGACATCGTAACATACTGTCGGGGCCTAGGCTTGAGGGGCATTGACTTCACAACTACGCTCGACCTCATGATGCTCCTCTTCGCCGATAACTTGGCGATATTCGCTTATTCACCTGCTGACTTAAGAGCTAAACTTAAGGCGCTCGAGTCTTATTGTAGCCTTAATGGCCTAGTTGTAAACATCGCTAAGAAAAAAATCGTTGTGTTCAGAAGAGGTGGTCCTCTTGACGTCTCTTAAAGAAATTTTTACTATGGCAATCAGCAGGTGGAAGTTGCGACCACTTACCCATATCTAGGTACAATCGTCTCCTCATTGGCGAGTGGATTGAAGGCAACTGAAAATGCTATAGCCAAGACTCGCCAAGCTACGGCGTCTATCTTGGCTATAATGGCTTCAGCTGGATGTGATTCAAGCAGTGCTGCCCTCAAGCTTTATGGGGCCTCGATATTATCTACCCTGCTGTATGCTGCTCCCTGTTGGGCCCTCGGCCATCTTCACTCTATAGAATCGGTACAGGTTGACTTTTTTAAGAAATGGCTTAACCTCCCTAAATCGACGCCGCCTTATCTTCTGCGTCTGGGATTGGGGCTCTATCCAATATCCGTCGAAATAGTGCGTAGAGCGTTAAATTGAGTACTAAAGTATTTGCGTCAACCAACAAATAGCTTGGCGCGCCTGGGGCTAGCCAGGCTGCATGAGCTCAGCTCTGGTGGGACGACAGATATGGTAATGAACTGGCTTGTGCAGCTGAGGTCGGTCCTCGGCTCGCCGAGCTGTGATGGTCTATGGGAGGATTTCTCGGCAACTAACTGGGAGTCTAATATAACGTCAACCTGCGAAACCTTTGCCATTCTTCAGCGTAACCGTGACCTTCAGCGCTATTTCTTATCGGAATCGATCCAGATCCCAATATTTAGGCAATATTCCGACGGTCTGGCCTCTCTGGCTCCTGATCGCTGCCAGCTTTCCCATTTGCGCCTAAAAATACAGATGAGAACGGCCACTATATTCTCGCGTTCGCTCTGCGTCGGTAGTATTAACTACGCTTACAACCCGAATGAGCCGTGTTCGATAGGTAATACGGGTGAAAGGGAGACATTAACTCACATCCTGTGGGGCTGTCCCCTTTCTGCCCCCTCAAGATCTAGACTCCGTCGTAACAGCATCATGGTCAACTGTTCCGACGAGAATGTAATGGCCGTTCTGATCCATTCTGCAGACCCTCGTGCGCTGAAGGGACTTTTTGGTTTCGTCAGCGCGTGCTTTGCTAGGAGACAATTTGTATTGGACTTTTAGGTTGGCCTGCGAATTTGCGGTTGCTGCCGGGCAGTGCGTCTTTATTAAAGTGCCTAGTTTTGTGTCCCTGTCGTTATATGCCGTCAACTGTATAGTGCGTTCCGTTAGTAATTAAGAGCGTGTTTACATACATATACAGGGTGATCCAAAAGTCCCGGAACAGCAAAATATCTCAGCGGGAGTGCATTTTCGGGGAAATCGTTTTAGACAAAAGTTTAAGGATTTTTCCCTGGCTATTTAATGGCGATATTGAATTTGACCTTGAACATGACCTTGAAGGTTATTTCAAGGTCAAGTTAATTTTTTTAAATGGGAACCCCTATTTTTTTTCACGGATTCGGAAAGAGCACAAAATTTTACGTCCGAATATGCTATGGCCGTTTGTTTCGGCAAGGTCATTTCAAGGTGAAACTTAAAACTCCCGTCACGGCGAAATATCTCAGAGGGTGTGTATTTCTTTGGAAATTGTTTCAGACAAAAGTTTAAGGATTTTTCCCGGGCTATTTAATGGTAGCACAGAATTTGACCTTGAACATAACCTTCAAGGTTATTTCAAGATCAAGTTTGTTTTTTTTAATGGAAACTGCTATTTTTTTTCACGGATTCGGAGAGAGCACAAAATTTTACGTCCAAATATGCTATGGCCGTTTTTTTCGGCAATGTCATTTCAAGGCCAAACTTAAAACTCCCGGAACAGCGAATTAACTCAGCAAGAGGTCATTTTCGGGTAAAATGTTTCAGACAAAAGTTTCAGGATTTTTTCCGGGATATTTAATGCTAGCATAAAATTTGACCTTGAAAATTACCTTGAAGATTATTCTCAGGTCAAGATTATTTTTTTTTTTAATTGGAACCCCGTTTCATTTTCTTAACGAAGTTATGAGGATCTTCCGGTATTGAGAGTGGTTAAATTCATTTTGTTCAGTCGATGCTATTACTGGACGATCTGCTCTAGGGAGATCCTTTACAGTGCCGTAAACTTCGAAACAATTTATTGTTCTGCCAAAAGTCGATTTAGGAATCAGTTCCTGTCCCTCGCTTGTCCTCTAATTTTGTAAATAGAATAATAAACTGTTTAAAAAAAGTGTATACATACATCTTACGCAACACTTGTGCAAAGTGAACTTGGGCGCGCGAACAGCGACAGAGAGCACGAGTCACCAGCGAAGTAAATAAACAACATACATTCACATTGAATTTATACATACGTGTACAGTCTTATAAGGTTACATTTTGGTCTTAACTTTATCGTTTTGTGAGATACGTGGATTTCCTATCTAAACGCCTTTCCTATCTAAACGTATTAAGCATCATTTCAGTAACAAAATACATACGTATATTTCGTACAAAGAGCAATGGCTGCGCTAAGTGAACGAGAAAGAATAACTATTCTCATGATGAGAGGCTGGGGTGATAACCAGCGATCTTTAGAGAATGTGCGAACCTTATTTAACGCATCATTTAGAGAGGGACGAGAACCGATTTCTAAATCTACTGTTAGCAGAACAATAAATCGTTTTGAAGTTCACGGTACTGTGAAGGATCTCCCAAGAGCAGGTCGTCCAGTAACAGCATCAACTGAAGAAAATGAGTTGAATGTCGCGCTGTCAATAACGGAAGATCCTCATACTTCCATCAGGAAAGTTAAACAGCAGCACGACTTATGTTACGGTACAGTACAACGGATCTTAACTAAAAACTTAAAATTTCACCCATACAAAGTTAGACTCGTACAACAATTGAATGAAAACGATCCTGATAGACGCCTACAGTTTGCGGAATTAATGATGAATCGAATAGATGCTGATGCCGGTTTCTTGAATCGCATCGTATTCTCTGATGAAGCTACATTCTTCTTAAATGGGGCAATCAATAGACATAACATGTCTTATTGAAGTGAAACCAACCCTAATTGGATGGTCGATAGTCGTTCTACTCAATATCCTGGAAAAGTAAACGTATGGGCAGGTATTATAAACAATGCGGTAGTTGGGCCCTTCTTCATCGAGGGTACCCTTACTGGTCAAAAATACCACGATATGTTGAGGGACGACAGGTTATTGTAGGCGAGGATTTCGATCAGACTTGGTTTCAGCAAGATGGTGCAGCACCCCATTATGCAACAGATGTTCGCAATTATTTGAGTGATGTATTCGCAGAACGGTGGATAGGTCGAAGGGGTGTAATAGAATGGCCACCAAGATCTCCGGATCTTACGCCCCTTGACTATTTTCTATGGGGTTATCTCAAAGATAGAGTGTATCGAACGAAACCGGTGAATATTGAGGAAGTAAAACAACGAATACGGGATGAGATCGCGGCTATAGAACCAGATATGATTAAAAAAGTCGTATCGACTTTTTATAATCGCTTGGGATATTACCAAGAAGTTCATGGCAATCACTTTGAGCATAAGCTTTAGTAAGATACATAATTTCATCAAAATCTTAGTATACCCATCTTGCCTTAACTGTCTGGGGACACCCACACACACACACACGCACACGCACACGCACACGCACACGCACACGCACACGCACAGGTGACGGCGAGGGGAACCACCTGAACAAAGCAGCCCGAAGAGGTGTAAACCCGACCGTGCTACCTCCACGCGGTACATCTTGGGTAATGCTAAAGCCGGCGGTAGCATTGGAAACAATGTAAAAATGTTACCCATACATACGGTATTTATAAACGTATCGGATGTAAAAAAAAAATGTATATTTTTATCCGGGAACAATGATAATGCATTGCACTCTGGAAACTCTGGAAACATTACGAAAATAAAACGGGGTTCCAATTAAAAAAAAATAGTCTTGAACTTAGAATAAGCCTCAAGGTAATTTTCAAGGTTAAATTCAATGGTGCCTCTTGCTGAGTTAATTCGCTGTTCCGGGAGTTTTAAGTTTGGCCTTGAAATGACATTGCCGAAAAAAACGGCCATAGCATATTTGGACGTAAAATTTTGTGCTCTCTCCGAATCCGTGAAAAAAAATAGCAGTTCCCATTTAAAAAAATTAACTTGACCTTGAAATAACCTTCAAGGTCATGTTCAAGGTCAAATTCTGTGCTACCATTAAATAGCCCAGGAAAAATCCTTAAACTTTTGTCTGAAACAATTTCCAAAGAAATGCACACCCTCTGAGATATTTCGCCGTTACGGGAGTTTTAAGTTTCACCTTGAAATGACCTTGCCGGAAAAATCGATCATATCATACTCGGACGTAGAATTTCCCGCTCTTTCAGAATCCATGAAAAAAAATAGGGGTTCCCATTTAAAAAAATTAACTTGACCTTGAAATAACCTTCAAGGTCATGTTCAAGGTCAAATTCTGTGCTACCATTAAATATCCCAGGAAAAATCCTTAAACTTTTGTCTGAAACAATTTCCAAAGAAATGCACACCCTCTGAGATATTTCGCCGTTACGGGAGTTTTAAGTTTCACCTTGAAATGACCTTGCCGGAAAAATCGATCATATCACACTAGGACGTAGAATTTCCCGCTCTTTCAGAATCCATGAAAAAAAATAGGGGTTCCCATTTAAAAAAATTAACTTGACCTTGAAATAACCTTCAAGGTCATGTTCAAGGTCAAATTCAATATCGCCATTAAATAGCCAGGAAAAAATCCTGAAACTTTTGTCTGAAACATTTTCCTCGAAAATGCACTCCCGCTGAGATATTTTGCTGTTCCGGGACTTTTGGATCACCCTGTATATATTTACTTCGTTATTGTATTTTGTTTTCTCTTTTTATGTGTATCGTACCGGAAGCGTGAATGTAGCGTACCTGTATCTCCCCGGGATTCTAGCACCGAATTCCAAAGTGTCCACGTCTTTTTGGATCCGTCAACGGAGAGTTCGCGGATCGTCTGACGTTTCTCATGCCTGGTCAGCAATCCTTCGCCCTGGGAACCTGCTAGCCTTGGCAGGTAACCGACGCCGAGGCGTATATTGCGCGAATTCAGCTGAAAGCTTGGCAGGTTCCCAGCCGAAAAATGCTTACGCTTTGTGGTAAGAGTGTCGCGTTCGCGCCTTGCTTTGTCCTCGGTCCCACACACAAATATCGTTTGACCGGAATCTATCTTATAACGCTATTGTCATACATGAATATTAAATACTAAACCGAATACTAAAACGACCAACCGGTCGTAACAGTAAAAAAAATGTTTGGATTTGAAAATTGTTTAAAAATTGTACATTTTTATAAAACAATATTTGTAGTATTATTTTTTAGAATTAAAATACATTTTCTCAAAAGGACTGTAAATTCAACAGTCGAGACGTCACTATTAAACTATTTATTTCAACCTGTCGATATTCTGGTATATTAAAAAATATAAACAAGAAAGGGTATATTTTCACTTAAGAAAAAACATTGTAATTGGTGAAAAAGATGAAGCCGAGTAGTCTGTATATATGGTAATGAAATGAATAGAACGGGTTAGTGTAAAAATGGACCCAATCATTAGTGTCTTAATAACCAATCATATTTACAATGTATTAATGATACAGTGGATTTACGATACAACAATATAAAATCATTCTGTAATAAGAAATCAAGGGATCAGGATACTATTTTTCAGCGAGTCAATTGTGAAACCAAGTGGATTGCTGTGTTCACAAATAAAATAAATATCCCTAATTAGGAAGAAAAGTTAAAAATATGTGTATTTTAACAATATTATATTCAGCAATATTGATTAATATATAAGGGGAATAGAAATAGTATCTTCAATGACCGAACTCACGCAAGCATTAAGAATTTACATCTGCTTATCCGTTTCTTATGGAATGATTGTTTTCTTTTACCGTAAACCGACTACATACATTTATATATTGTGAATTTAATTAATTATTAAGTTACCAATGCTTATTGTGACTTCTCATTTTTACAATATAACCAGTTCTATTTACTTCATTACTGCATGCCGCAGTCCACTTTGTTTCTTCGATTTCATCTGTTACTGTGTTGAAGTTTTCATAATTTATCTTAAATTATATAGTTTTAATAATTACAAAAATAATATTTCGTTTCAAAATTATCTGGTTGCTGATTTTTATTTTTCATATAAAATCTTAACTCTTCTTGGTTTAATTGATTGATGTATAATCACTGACAAATGTCCTAAAAATGAGCAGCTTTCAGTCAACTCGTGGAATAATGTACATACAAGCCATATTATACATGCACTTAGGAAATAGACATATATGGTCAGCTTACCTTTCTTTTAACATAATTTACAACAACTATTTGCACATTTTTTATTTTTGGAAGATTCTTGTTCTGAAACAAAATAATAGTACATTATGTTGGGTAGGTGAAGCTGGAAGCGTACTATTTCGCTAAGAAATACAATACTCACGGTCCATCTTTCAATTTCCTTTCAATTTGTTTAAGTTTTTGTTTCAAAATCATATCGAATTCCTACAAATAATTCAAAAGTACATGTTTTAAAATTATCGATTGGATATAAAGTGGTTTTGGATTATTGACTCCGTTGTAAATATGTTACGTTATACGAGAAGAAGTAACCACGCAAAGAGAATTAATTTGAATATTTTAGCTGAATCGTGTAGATTTTTATTTTAATTTTTCCGTATTCTTGCATACTATTTTTTCAAAAGAAAAATATAAAATCGCAAAAGGCAAAAAGTTTGTTCTTTCGACATATAGCTGTAGCGAATACATAAACAAGAATACAGGAATATAAGATTAGGAAAAATAAGAATACAAAGTAATATATAACTCTTTTCTTACATCATTTTCTATTTCTCTATCAATTCGCCTGCTACCCTTATCAGTTTCGGATGAAGAAATATCCAATTTAGAAGGAGGGATAAGTGTTCTCTTTTCATTTAGACGTTTCTCTACTTCTTCTAATGTATCTACAAATGAAATTATATATAAGTTCAGTGAATATGTGGACATTAACGAAGTTGTTTCATTAATTTTGATGAATTTAATGAATTTAACGAATTTTTATGAATTTTTATGTTGTAAGTTTTTAAATACTTTTGTAAATTTATGCTAAAATATTATGAAATTATAAACACTGTAAAATCTTTTCAAGGGGGCACATTATATTGGTTCACATTTCAAATAAAACTTTAATGTATTTTTAATTAATAGTTACAACATTTTATGCAACTTTAGTGTTTATTCCTCTTTACATTTTCATAGAAAATATTGTACAAAAGAAACTTACTATACTCTACTGAGAATAATCACATGATTTTCGTATGATTATCATATGATTATCATATGATAATCATATGAGAATTTGATATTACAAATCATATGATTATCATATGATTTCTAATATGATTTTGTTGTGAGAAATATACATATTTTTAAATTTTATATCTTTAGATCTTAAATTAGAAATCATATAATTATCACATGATCATAATGTGATTATCATATGATTATCCTATGACTTTTCATATGATTTTTCATATGATAATCATATGAAAATCATGTGATTATTTTCAGTAGGGTACAGAAGAATGGCAAACTTAATTACTTATAAAAAATTGTTATATTCATGCGATGCAAAGAAAGACAGGATTACAAGAGGTTTACAAAATTGTGTTGAAAAAAGAAATTTATTTCATCATAAGGCTAGAACAAAAGTAAAGAACTGCTCTAATGGAAATATGTAGAAAATACTGCAGAAACAAAACAACACATTGCAGCAATTTTTAGAACTTTTTAGATATAACAACAAAATAGGAAAACGCTCTCCGGAATTAATTGTCTGTAGATATATAAAACTTGTTTGTAAAAGAAAATCACGAAAAATATCTAAGATTCAAAAACAAAATATTACTAAGTCGGTAAAGAAAAAAAAAAATCTGAGTATACATAATGAAATTAGTTTATTCTTTTTTTTGTTTATAAGGGAAAAAGTATATCTTAATTAAATCACTATGGTAAAACATCTGTAGTAAATAAAAAAGATTATTAAGTAAAACAAAGCTTACCACACACATAAGCAATTTTGCCCAGACACGTGCTTGCAGGTCCGCATTTCTTGTGATAATTTTTATTTCGCTTAAAGTTCGTTGTAAAATTAAGAATCTCTGCTGTATCAACTGGTGCAGTCATTCCATGTCGTGAGCACGATACGGCAAATTTCATACACGCGAACGGCATTTTGTTGTCTTTTAAAACTTTTTGGCACCATCCCTTCTTTTTTTTTTCATTCCATCCCCTCCTTTCCGCGGCGCTACCTCGGCGATTTGGCGGATTTTACGTTGATCGGTCGAGGCGTGAGAAGTCGATCGTCGGGGCCTGATGCCTCGATATGCTATCGACGCGGTGCGCCTCGAATATCAACCGCTTTTGCCTCGAAGAGGCATTGGGGCTATTTACCTTGTAACTAGTTGACGTAAAATCGTTCAAATATTCTCTCCGTGTGTGACAAGGTGTCACCGATCGACCCCCTGGCAGATCCGTCGCGGTGGATGCCGCGGTTCCCTCGCGTGTCGAAAGTGTCCCAGAGCTCAGGATCGCCTTCCTCAATCCTTTTTTTTTACAAATTTTCATGATTTCGGATACCCGTCCGTCAGTCGCCGGTAAAGCGCCTGAACGGCTTTACCGTAATTGCTCGGTTGCGCGTTTCGCCGGGAGCGTCCCCACCTTCCGAGCACTCGAAACGCCCGAGCCCCTCTTTCCCCTGGCTGTCCCTCTCGGCAGCGCAGGAGGTACCACCCGATGGTAGCAGTCATCGTGGCCGTCGAGAAGGGACACCGCCCTCTCTGACGCGCCTGCATTGCCCCCCCCCCCTTTCTGTCGCAATGCGCCTGCATTACTCAGGCCCAGCACACTAAAAAGCTGCCTCCTCTTCCCCCACAATTCCCCCGTGTATGGCGACCTCACTCGCCTCCACTAACTCGGCCGTAGCCGTCCAACCTTGGCCACCTTAAAGCTACTATTTTGTAGCGTGGCTGTTCACACCGACGTTGCGTCATGCATCGCCTGTCTCTCTCGCTATCTCTGCGTGGAAGTCGATGAGACGAAGACCGGTAGTACTTTCTCTACACCTGTGATTTGGTGGGGAAAACCCGTATCGAACCCCGCTTCTCTATTCCTCAGCCCAACTACACAGTGGGTTCCCCCGTATCAGCCCCGGTGATTCTCCGCTCCTGGGCACTGGAGATGCGCGTACGGTTCCCGCGCGCATCTACCAAGCGCGATAGCGGCCCCACTTCTTCACTTCGTTTTCGGACGCGTTACGAGACGGACCCAACCTTTTGGAGCTGTGTGGACTCTCAAGAGTTTGCGTGTTCTTTTTTTTTTGGTTGCGATCGATTCCCGGCCTCACATGTTGCGCCGTTTCCGCTTCCGCGAGTGTGCTGGTGCCGCGAATCGAGTGATTAAGGATAGGGCTTTGGTGCGACGACAACCGACCCTTCTGCCGAGGACTTCACAACCTCTAGTGAGAATTTCGAGGAGGACATCCCGAGCCGTCCGCCGACGAGTCCCGGATCGACATCCTGGTCCACCGACGCTGCAAGAGACGTTAGCGCCGACACCGTAAGTCCCTCCGTTGTGCATCTTTTGTGCCCCCCCCCCTCTCGTTTTGTAATTTTTTTGTGTATTTCCGGTCGTACTGTAGAAACTCTACCGTCGCGTGATTGTGAACCTTCGTACACTTTCGGGCCGAGCGCGGCCACCCGTGGAAACCTTAGTACACTTCCGTGTGAAAATATACCTCATTTTATTGGTTCTACACTCATTAATCTATTTCATTTCTTGTTGTGTCCTGTCTTCTCAGAAACGCTGTAAAGGTCGGGTTATAAATGGGTATCTTATTGCGTATATAGCGAGTCTTATTGCCTTTTTATAAAATTCTTGTTCTGCCCTTTTCCAATCAGGAAAAAGGCTTACAGTGCCTATACTCGAACAGTCGCGCGTATATAGCAGCCGACAATACACGAACGCGAGCTACTAAAGGTGTAGGTGGTGGGATTGTGTTGGGTTGTGTTTCGAGAACCAAATTCATGATTTCACGAAGCGCCATGAAGCGCGCGAAATATGTATCTAGATATTTCCCCCACTCCGTTAAATACCTTCTGCCGCCAGGTTTCATGAATTGGACGAGAGAAGCTGTGGAGGGGTGCTAGAGCGAGGAGCTTGAGAATCTCACTGAAAAACATTTAGTGGTTCGACAGTTATTTAAGTTATTGTTATTTAAAGTTACTTTAGCTATTGTTTTGTGGTATATACTGCAGTAAAGTTTGCCGCCGCAAAGTGCAAACGTTTTTAAAGTGAACACAAAAAACAAGATTATCAAATATAGCCTGTAATGGGATCAAGAAGAATTATGCGAGATAAAACCCTTTTTAATCTTTTATAAGAAAGTGGCAAACGATCGAAAATCTTTGTTTTTAATTAAAGATTAGCAATTTCGGAAAACATTTCGTGATAACACCAAATCAATCCGCAATGTGCACTATTAGCGAGTTTATAAACTATTCGGTTATTCTGATTTGCAAAATTATGTTTAATTTCTTCCGTAGTACCTTTTATGTAAGGAATACTAACATTATTATTATAAATTCTATTATCATTTTTAACACTAAAAATATTATACAATTTAGAAACTCTCTTTCTAAAACATTCATTAATAATATAATCAGGATAACCATTATTTTTCAAAATGTGTCTTACAACATTCAAATTCTTTTGCCTAAATTTAATATGTGCAAGTCTAGTAACTCTATCTATGAGCACCCTGCTAGAAATCCAAGATTAAAAAAGATTAAAAAGTATTAAAATTGAATACCAATGAATACTTTTAATACCGTGAATCATTTTCATGAGAAGTATAAGATTGAAAATTAATTACTTTCAATCAATTTGAATACTTATCCACTTCAATTCGCTAAATTATGATTTATTTTAATCAATTATAATGGCTGCTTTTTCGCGGCCAAAATTTATGGTTTGCCGTCCACCGCCCGTGAAGCGGGCTTTGGGGTTTTCTCGGGAAAACCCCGCGCCAGGTGGACGACTCTCTTTTTTTTTTGCTTTCAGCCCGGCTGGCTGGCAATCTCCGGTAGGGCACGAGCTCGCCCAGAGGAGGTCGGCTCCTGCCTCCTTCCGCGCCTGAAACGGGGATCGCGAAATTCCATACGGCGGCACCGCACACCGCCCGCACAAGCTACGGCAGGGGGGGTAGGCAGGAAAACAATAATAATAATAATTATCTTTATTTTAATTAAAAAAGGATAGGGGGCCTTCTTGCCCTTCCAAGTTTATTTGAAGAATATTGAGTTGTGGCCAACGGCCGACTTACAATTTGTTGCTCCCAGATTTGGCGTTTCGCCCGCTCGCCCTCGGTATTGGCGTCTCGTCCTCGCTAAGACGGCCGGTCTCGTTCTCGGCTGGACGGCAGTTCTCGTCCTCGGGCTGACGGCACTTCGTCCTCAGGTTCCTCGGTTTTGCGGCCCGTTTCTCTCTACTCGCGATGACGCGCTCGACAGTTGATTTCACTTCTCTCAAATTCACGCGATGCTCTTACGTTCGGACTGTTACTCACTACTTCGCTGCGATACGTCTTTCCTACTAGAAAGTTTCCTCGAGACTATCTGACTGCGGCGCTCTTCGCTGCCGCGCATCTCCGAGCGCCGTCGCCGGCGGCGCTCGGGCATTTTCGGGGCCGTTCGTTCCTGAAACGATTCTATTATCGATCGATTCGGATTGATGTATCACTCCGCGCTCTCGCGACCGCGGCACGGCTGCTGGACAACGTAACGCCCCGTTACACAATATTAATAATATTGAATCCCCAAAAAAGGTAAATACTTTTCAATACCAAAAGTAGATATAGTAATTTAATGCAACGCAATCATTTTTAACGCAACAAACTTAAATGCCATTTAATTCTCCAATAGAGCATATGCATGACATCATATTGAATACACATTTAATCCAGATTATTCCAATCCTTTTCAATTTTGAAAACCAAGATTGGAATTAAAGTTTCCTAATACTTTATCAATCACGGGCAACTTAATACTTTTTAAATCGCATATTCAGTCATTAAAATTTAATCTCTTTTTATCCCAAATATAAACTGTTAACTGTAATTATTTTAAATACTCGAAATAAGTATCGAAAATTAATGCAGATCAATCATTTGAATCCAGCAAACTTAAATGCCATTTCATTTTTCAATACAGCTTATGAAGGACATCATATTAAATTACACAGTAATTAAAAGAGATTAACTTTGAAAGAATGAGATTAACTTAACAGTGATTAACTTTAAAATGTCAATATAATGATAATAGTTAATGTATGTAATAAAATAATAATAAGCTAATAAAACAGCTTTAAAAAGAAGGATAAAATCTGAGAGGAAAATGCTTGCTGTACTCAGTTTCAGACAGTCAAAAAGAAATAAATTCTAAATGTTAAATTATATCAACTTTACAAAAAAGAACAAATTTTAAATTTAAAATGACTCCACAAATAAATTGTTCAAAGTAAAAAAAGAAATAGTAAAATACAATTCAAATCAATCTGATTAAATTTTATCAACCTAAGAATGGGGAATAGAAATGAACAATTTAATCGGCTTTAAGTCATTTGCAGTTAATCATTATACCTGTTTTGGTATTGAAAAATAGTAAAACTTTTTTCGGTATTCAATATTATTAATATTAATTAAAATAAATACTAAATTGGCGAATTTAAATGAATTTGTATTCAAATTGATTAAATGTGATTAAATTTCTATTAATGGTGTTAAAAGTATTTGATAGGATTCAATTTTAATACTTTTTTATTTCTTTTTATCTCATAGATCAGATTGAACAATAAGTATTACGAACTATTGATGTTTTAATACTTTTCAATCCCTGTATTCTGGATGTGGATTAGATAAGATTAATTTAATTCGTATTACAATTTAATCTCATTTAATACCCCAAATTGTTATTAAGAATCGAGATTGAACAAAGTATTAAAAAGTGTTCATTTTTAAATCCTTTTTAATCCCTGATTTCTAACAAAGCAGAAAAGCTACACCAATTTAATAATTTGAAGGATGATCTGAATTAAAATGTAGGTACCATCCAGAAAAATTAGTCTTATGAAACCAATCTGTAATTAATGCATTATTCTCATCAATGACTACAGCATCCTAAAAATTTAGTTTCTATTTTCCTCTTTCTGTAAAGTAAAAGAAATGTTATTATGTAACCATTTAATTTTAGTAAAGGTATTAAAAATAGGTAAAATATGTTCTAAGAAATCATTACGAACTGCAATAAAACTATCTACAAATCTATAATAATACGGTAATGTAAACGATAATTTTCTTATTGAAAGTTTTCTTTAAATTTAAATCTGTTATCATTCAGATTTAAAAAAAATAGTTCTTCGTAATTAAAACATTCTTCATAGATGTAAAAAGAGGTATTTATTGGTACGTCTTAACATCAGATGAAATCCTCCGTTCAAGACAACTGCCAGCATTATTTTTTTTATTTTTTTATTGTTTTTTTTTTTTATTTTATTGTTATTCTTATTTTTATTATTATTATTATTATTATTGAACAATTTTTTTTCCAGATGGTGATGATAATTTGGATAGTAATTAAGACGAATTGGAGTCATATGTTGAAGAAGAGAAAAGCGATGATCATAATACACAAACAAATGTGGAGAATTTTCGAAATCGGGCTGGCTGCTCTTATAAAATGAACTTAGATACAGAGAATGATCTTCAAGATGATGTGAATGCCTCTCTTCATGAAGAGGATACTTGTTTTGACAAAAGTGAACATTGTAGTGAAATGTTTCATGAGATTTCGAGTGCACTTATGTTCACTGACTCTAAATTAACTGTTCGTGAAGTATCTTTAATGATCATAGGTCTGTGTATAAAATATAATTTAGCATACGTAGTAAGAGAAGCATTATTTAATTTCGTGACATGTTTAGCCGGTGCAAAATTTAATGACTGGAATATCAGCAAGTACAGAATTTCAAATATGTATGACCCGCCGGACGATTGTATTACTTTGTCTTTTTATTGTCATAAATGCTATGCTTCATTGTTACCAACGATGAAAAGAACTCAATTAAAAAATTGCAAAGTTGATTGTATTTGTGGAGAAAAATACGAGTTGCCGACGAATACTGATAACTATATTATTAATATAGACATAAAATATCAAATATCAATGTTATTGCAACAAAAGAGGATTGAATCCGCTTTAATGACGTACATAGATTTTGTTAAAAACAGAGTGAATGAAAATAACGAGAGCATAATGGACGTGCATGATATAAGTGTATATAAGAAATTATTCGAAATGCATGGTTCAAAAGAACACTTATTAACATTTAACTTTAATACCGATGGTGCACCTATATTTCATAGTTTATTGAAAAAAACATGTCAAAACGCCAGAATAGTCACAACGGCGTAAAAGGTAATTCAGTTTTAACGACACTTTCTTTTGACATGGTTTGGGGATTCCCTGTTGACTATATGCATGCCCTCCTCCTCGGTGTTACTAGGCAATTGTGGGAGTTTTGGAGACATAACAAAATTATCAACAAAACGGATATTGAAAGAATAAATGGAATCTTACAAAATGTTGCACCTCCTCAAGAGATCCATCGTAAACCAAGCTCTTTTTCTGACAAAGCTAAATGGAAAGCCACCGAATGGAAATCTTGGTTATTATATTGCAGTTTGCCATACCTACAAGGTATTCTACCTTACAACTACTTTAAACATTTATTTCTGTTTGTAAAAAGTATCCACACTTTATTGAAAGATTTAATAACAAAGGAGGATATTCAACAATGTACTGCAGATTTAATTACGTCTGTTGTTCGTAGTCAGCAACTGTATGGAATGCCATTTGTGACGTTTAATGTTCATTCATTACTTCATTTAACTGAGTCAGTTCGAATGACTGGTCCAATATGGGCCACTACGGCTTTTCCATTTGAATCTGCAATTTATGAATTAAAGCAACAGGTTACTGGGCTATACGGACTATACGAGCAAATCGCTAAACGCATATTATGTAAAATAGCTTTTAAATGTACATATGAAATGTTGTTTGAAGCATCGACTACTTGTATTTCTTTTTGTGACAGCCTTTTTAAAAAAAAACAATGAATCAACTCACACTGATGTTGACAACAATCCAGATATAGCAATTCTTATTGGGAAAGAAGAAATCAATGAACGAGGGGAAGTTACATTTCATCGTTGTTACTATCAAAAAGCAATGTATCACGGTATAAAGTATACAAGGCCTAAGAAAAGTAATGACACAATTGTGCAATTACGATTTTCACGTTTTGCTGAAATAAAATACTTTATTTATGATGGTCATGATGTTACTGCTTGTGTAGAAATATTAAATACAGAAGTGTTCGATGAATCACTGTTTCTGGAACATATTTTTTGGTGAATCACGCGAATTTGTTTGTGCATTACCTAATACTTTTGAAATTCAATGAAATAAATAAAATATAATAAAAATTTAAGTCTATTATTACCTGAAACAAACTTATTCTTCTTTCATTAACCTGAACAACATTTTAAACTTTCTTCGGATTGCCTCGGATCGAAAATTCGGATTAAGTCGGATTGAAATGAATGTTAAAAAAGAAATTTTAACTTTCCTCGGATTTAGTCGGATTGAAACTTTGGATTGAATCGGAATGAATATAATTTTGAACTTTCTTCGGATTCAGTCGGATTAAACGCTCGGATTGAAAACAACTGAAAAATAATGTTGAACCCACTCTGGATTCAGACAAATTGAAAAATATGGTTTAACGTTCCCTGGATTCAGACGGATTGACTGCTCGGATTGAAAGCGATTGAAACATAATGTTGAACCTACTCTGGATTCAGACGGATTGAAAAATTTGTATTGTCTCGGATTGAAATTAACATGAAAGAAATTTCAAACTTTCTTCGGATTTAGTCGGATTGAAACTTTGGATTGAATCGGAATGAAAAGAATTTTGAACTTTCTTCGGATTAAGTCGGATTGAACGCTCGGATTGAAAACGACTGAAAAATATGATATAACGTTCCTTGGATTCGGACAGATTGACTGCTCGGATTGAGAACGATTGAAAAATAATGTTGAAGCTACTCTGGATTAAGACGGGTTTAATGCTCGGATTGAAAATGATTGAAAACTAATTTAGAACATTCCCTGGATTCAGACGGTTTGAACGCTCGGATGGGAAAGGATTGAAAAATAAAGTAAAACTATCGTCGGATTGAGACGGAATGAATTTCAAATATTTTGACGGATTCAAAAGTATTGAAACTATAACTCGGTTACGAACAGATTAGGTCGGAAACAGATTTCGCATTGGGACGGAAGAATTCGGATTAGGTCGGATGTAATTTCAATCCGAAACTTTCGCCAGGGATAGGCTCTCACTAGCAGACTGTTTAAATTTAATTTTTCTTCTTGATTGGCGAGGATCATTCTGTTTCCTGTATTCCATGATTAGCGGTTGGGGTGTATTAGTTTCAAAATCACCAAAATTGCATTTACTAATTTCATCGTTCAATTCTGATAATGTAAACAGCTTCTCCTCTTGAATAAAAGCTGTCAAAATGTTCCCCACTGTGTAAGGAACAATTCCCTCAAATACATCGTGCGTTATATCCAATGACTTGTTTTTAGTTATATGAAAGTTGTTCACGGTATTAAATACACACTGTTCTTTTAGACCTCACTGTGCACATGTATGTTTCACGTCATGGTTATAGTTAACTTCGTTGTGCAGCAGTCCTGGATTCATGTCACACATGGTTTTGCACATCGACGCTGTGACTGTAAAAATTCGGCAATATCTAAATGCACGGAATCTTTCCACAAACCCACAAGTTGTGTTCAAGCCCAGGTTATCATATCACCCAGTACCAATGCTAGTTGAAAATACACAACTTTTCTTCGATTTCCAATTATTAACTCTAACCCGTTTTTTTTTATAGAAAATTAATTTCTTCGATGATCTTCTGGAAAATGGCTGTTTCCGAATTGCATGCTTCGCATATAATATGGTTGTCGGTAAAATAAACTCCATTCTGTGAGTCAGATGTGGAGGTAAGAATGGAAGTGATACGCATACACCTAGGAGTTTTTGCTTCCCACCGTAGCTTCCTAGAGGATTACCTGTTTCGAACTCAGCAGTGAATAAGTTGAGAGGGAGAGTATTCGTGTCATTAGCATAATTTTCTTTCCACATATCCCCTTGCATAATATTCAATACATATTCAGCTTCTTCATTTAGTTTTTGAATACTTTCCTCAATTTTGTCGAACAATCTTGGGATCTCTAGCACTGACTTCAAGGAATGTTGTAAAGGTACATGCACGGCATGTCGTGAAGTATATGAAACTCTCATTTCGTTCATATCCACAATGATGAAGATCCGTTCCTGGCCAATTTCAAAAGTAGTTGGTTATGCAAACAACCTTGCTTCATTATAAGCTTTCAATTGTAAGTGTTCCGTCAAAAGGTTTTCCAACGGACGAATATTTCTTTTCATTATAACGTCTACAAGCCCACAAATGTCTGCTGAACAAACACTTCCGATCGCGTTTTGAAGTTGTTCGTTCAAAAAAGGTACAAACGTATTCACTTAACAAATTATGTACTTCATTCAATATGTCTTGGACCGCAGATCGAGGAATCGTTGGTATGTTGTATAATTTTAAAGTGAAATTCAAGAAGCTCCTATTACATTCTTCTTTCGAAATTATGTCGAACAAATTATAATAATAATACTGATAATAATAATAATAGTAATTCTATGCACAATAAAAAGGGTAATTACAACAAATACAAGAGTGTCTCTATTGACAAATGCCTGATAAGTTGATGTTATGAAATATACATTTACAATATGAAATTACTATTATGTATTTAATTAAATATTGCACTGCATATAATGATAAGTTTTAAGAAACTATACCTTCAATACTAGTTGGAGTCTTAAACTTCAAATGCAAAAATCGCATACATCGACACTATAACAAAGATTTTTGGTCCTGCCAAAATTAAACTTTTAGAGAAAAACATACGAATGAAACAGATATTCAGAGTGTAATACTTTCTTTTGCGACACATATTTCCCTAATTAATTCCGTCACTATGGCGTATACGCTCTGCTGGCCTTCGATTTTATAGCAGTATTCCTCTAAGAACTGCCATATGTGGCCACAGGGCCTGCTAACATCAAGTAATTGAAGAGCTTTGATGCACTTGTAGCACGTATCGACTGCACGAATACTGTTTTCGATTTCATAAATTGCAGTATTACTCAAGACGACGAATGATTTCGAAGACGCTACTGTCTTTCCTACTATGACCACCCGAGGATGTACCGCACAATTATGTAAATTCGCATCTTGAGATATAATAACTTGCGATTCTCGTAGTTTTGGCAGTATTTCTTCGTTACCTTCTACTTGAAATTGACATTATGAAAGTATGAGGACCGAGGACCTAGAGCAATATTCAAATAAAAATGAAGCCACTCACCTTAATGTACTGGACGAAATATTTCGCTGTTTCAGATTTTTTAAATTTTTTAACCGGGAGCTTCGAACCATTGAAAAGAAAAGGCAGCATCAATAATCCAACAAAATCAGATCCTACGGAAGAGACAAATAAATGAATATAGCATTTACGTTTAAAAAATAATTTTGTACTTATAAAAAAAAGGGGATGATTTGGGACACAATTCGTGCCCAATCGTGCTTATATACCTCTGAGGTGCAAGCACGTAAAGCTGACCTATTTTTTAAGTTTTACCGCTTTACCGTCCATGTGAATGCAAGACATACGTCGTTTGTCATAATCATGTCAGTGACAAGTCGTAGTGCTTTTTCACAATCTTTTCCACCCCTCAGACTTATTTTTGTTATAAACTGTTCTTGCATTACTTGATTAGTTTGTAATGCTGAATCGAATATTTGAAAGTCTTGAACTGTACTGAGTGGAAAGTCGGGTAGGAGGCTAAAATCAATCTTTGGTATCTTTACCAGAGGAGGTTTTCGTTCATCTTGCATGTCTGTGAGATCATTCAACTTTTTAAGTACAGCGTTATTTTGTAAAACCATGCACTTAACCCTATTTATATTATTTCAAGTATTACTGAAAAGTAAAATGTTTGCAATAAACGTCAAAGAAAATATGTGTAACCGGAATTTGCCACTTCTACAAAGTTGTTCATAATACAACAAATATCCTTATCTCTTTTTAGTTTTGATTGTGCTACTTGAAGTATGATTCTACACAATTGCGGCCATTCTTGGAGAAACAGATTCGTGCTTGATTCATGCAATATTTGAAAACTCCGTTCAAGCTGTAAAAGAACAGTATTTAACATTTCAGCACTTTCATATCGTGCAATTGAATTGCTAAACATGCAAAAATAAGTGACTAGCAGCAAACAAAGTGTAAACCCAGAAATTTAATAATCCTTAATCTACATTTGACTTTTCGGCTAAATCCACGGATGAATTAAAGTAATAAAACTCGAAAAAAATTAAATTTTCACGTATGGTATAATCTCGTAATAAAATGTATTTATTTATAGTAAATATGTATGCGACGAACATCGTACGTGGTTGAATTATTATTTTATTAAATTTTCGATCTTTCGTATCAAATGTACAACTGCATTTATAAAATGTTGCAGTTGACCGGATTACAAACAATTGAGTATATCAAATTTTAAAAAAGAACGATTATAGAGGAACATTAATTTTCGCTGCATACGCAAGCTATGAAGAAACCGACATTGACACAAAATTTAACAAGTATCGACAAAAACTTGCAAACGTTATTATTGACAATGAAATGGTGACATCAAATGAGTAAGTTCGAAAATATTAAAATTACAGCGATCCGATTTTAAAATGTTATAAGTTAGATTGCAGTCTAATTGATTCCATATTCTAGTCCATTGCAATAACACATTTTTCTATATAGAGTATAAGGTATGAAAGTCCCGGCTGTGAAACGATTTTCTAATACCGTTGGACATTTTCATCCAACTTGAACAATTAAACTTATTATTGTTCTTAGATTTTATTCATTTCCATGCGTCTTTTTGTTTCTTCAAAAATGAAACTTATAAATGTTAAGTGATTTCAAGAAATGCTTCATTTAAATTTTTGCATATGCTTCCTATTAGCATATGCATATGTGATGTACAGTTTTAATTTAGAAGTGTCAACTAGTCAATAAAACAATTATATGGAACAATTCGAAATAAAGAAGTGAATGTCGTAATATTCAAGTGCAATTTGGGTTACATTGCAAATGTCAATTTTTTATATTTATACAATTTCAACTTTCACTATCATTATTTGTCAATATTTGTCAAAGCTTACCATACTAGATAACGTTCTCCAAAACGGACTTTTATACCCAAAGTATTTGTATAACAGAATCGATGTAATATTGAATTAAAATTTGACATACATGTTTTGTGAAAAAAACTTTTTCTCTTCGAATCTCTATTATGGCTTTTTAAAATTTGTTAAAATACGTTCTATCTTTTTCCATCACCTTTGTAATTTTATGTATTTTTTACATATAATAAGGAATTAATTTTATCAACTGATATGATTTTTTTAAGCTGTCCAATACGGAGAGATACTATGCAATGTCAGAATTTATCAATAGTAAACTATTCAGTACTGTTAGAGTACATAGTAAATTCGAAAATTGGTATTACTGATGAATAATTCTCAATATTATCTTTCCTCATGGGTTTCCATCAACTATTTCATAGAATACACAGGAACAGATTTTTGGAGCTTCGACAAAGCATAATTGAATGCAGGGGATAGAAAAGGAAAGAAAAGTATTGATTTTCTGCGCGAATCCTATCACTTTGAATCCTAATTTTGTCACAGTAAGAGAATCCTTTCCATTCTTATCCTATCTTTATACACCATGTACAGTCTAAGTTTATCCATTTTTATCCACATGTATCCCACTTACACTTTTATCAATATGAATCCGAAAAACGGATACAAACTGTATCCCCATCAATAAAAATTTCATTCTTATACTTTGTTAGTCTTAAAACGGATACAAATGCAATCCTTAGTTATCCTATTCCTTTCTGGGTTGCCAGCCCCTAGAATTTAATACTCTTCTATCCCATGAAAGTATACAAATTCTTTACATACTAATCCTGATCAACTTTTATTGCCTGAATACTTTTCTATTCAATTAAAGTATTGATATGGAAAGGATTTTTATACTTTAATTGAATAGAAAAGTATTCAGGCAACAACAGTTGATCAGGATTAGTATGTAAAGAATTTGTATACTTTCATGGGATAAAAGAGTATTAAATTTCGGGGGCTGGCAATCCAGAAAGGAATAGGGTTACTAACCCAGATAACACATGATATTCACTGTATATTCGAAATTCATACGAAAATCTCCCGTGAATATGCGTAATATTCTCAGAATATACTCAGAATATCGTAAACAGCATATAACATTTCCTATATTCTAAACATATTCTCAGAATACCGAAAACAGAATATTGTATTTATTTCAAATTTCATATATTCTCAGATAACATATGATATTCGCCGCATATTCGAAACTCATATGAAAATCTTCTTTGAATATCCGTAATATTCTCAGAATATCATAAACATCATATAATATTTTGTATATTCTAAACATATTCTTAAAATATCGAAAAAAATATTATATTTATTTCCAATATCGTCTATTACCCACATATCCCAAACTAAATATAAATTTTCCATACTTAAGAATTAAAAGTAAACACGCCTAACGTATATCCTGTGCATATTCTCAAAATATTATATTTATTAATTTTTAATTTTTGAAATTTTCAAAATTCATGTAGGTCTTTATCGAACTCTGAAAAATGTATAAAAGCGAGTACCGTTTTAATATTGTGCACTGCGGGTAACACAAATACCAGTTTATGTTATAAATGGTGTTCAACAGTGGTAGACCGATGGTCGGTGTCGCGCGTGTTCGCAATTTATTGTTAAGCGCCGCACGCAGTGGACTACGACTGGATAGGTGACCGCATGAGAGAACAGCTTGGTTTAAGATAATTAAATCATCTTAACAATTTAAAAAAGTAATAAAATTAAATAAAACGATAATAAAATTAAAAATAAGAAGAAAATTAATTTTTTTATAAAAAGAGAACAAAAAATTTTTTAGTGGATGATATTTCTAATTTGATAGGATTAGGATACCAAAATATTCGTTGTATCTTATCTCTTTCGACCCACTCTGATTAGGATAGAAATGTATTAAATAAAATTATGACAAAAAGAGGATACAAAAGTATTCATAAAATTCCTATCGTTTTCTATCCACTTTTTTAAGCAAGGTGTTTCCCCAAAGAAGAAAAAAAAACAAAAAATATATTACACTCCTAGTGTAAAGAACAGTAACGCTAGAGGATGTTTTGCGATATATCGATAACAGAATCCAGGGTATTATATTGAACATCATTTCAGTAAATACATGTACGCGTTCGCCTACGTCTCTGTCAGGTAAAGTTTGTACAAATTCATGGCACATATCATGTAAGAATGAACAAGCTAGTAATTAAATCTCTCAATTGTTATATTGATGAGTATATAAAGCCCTTATTTCTCAAACAGTAGTTGTAGACTCATTTGTGTCAAAAATTACATTCTTGGTCTAAATACAGAGTCAAATAATTATCCTACATAGTGGTGAAGTGATAAAAAATGTAAGTTTTGCAGCAAATGAATCTGCAACTATATTTCAGGATACATTTTGCAATTGAGCTATTCCACGTGAGACGGATCAGTCGCGTCTCAGAAAAGGTTCAAATTTTGTCAATCGGTAGATCTCAATGAGATAAAATGTTGTACCAAACATTTTTTTTTTAAATTGAAAATTCTTCGAGTTATACACAATTAAAAATGTTGGGACTTTTTTTTTTAAAAATTCGTTACTATCTCGTGTTTTTGTTTTAAGAAAAGTTATAAAATAGAAGTTGTGAAAGAATGTCTATAGTTTAAAATGAAATTTTACTCAATGCCAAAAACATTGTTTATTCATTGTTTATTTAACAATATATTTTTGAATGCTTTTTTAAGCTACGAAGAACACCGAAAAATCAAACAAAAATATTTTCATAAACTTTGAACCTTATTGCATACTACAAAAAAATTTGAAAGACGTGTTTTGCTTCGTTTACGAGAAAATGATTTTTGAAGTGTTGCCGGCCTGGCGGCGGGGCGTGCGGTCCGCGCTCGGCGGGTAACGCTAAGAGCAGATTAAGCTCTGACCAAGTTCATTGTTAAGAATAGGAACACGCAGAAAAATTGTCTGTGTATTTAATAAGTGGAAGACAACAGACATTTTTACACAAAAACTGCAGAATAACCCATTAAATTTACAGATAATTCTGTTAAATTAAAAGATACTTCCATTAAATTTACAGAAAAATTCTGTAAGAATAGCAGATATTTTTTCTTTTGTCACATTCTGTTAAATCAATTGTGGGATCAAACAGTTTTGTTTGTAGAATTTACCAACTAATTTTCTGCGTGAAACAATTACTATAATTACTTTATCAAAAAATTCTTCCCTAAAAATGAACAAGTTCAACCTAAATTAGAATGTATTTTCTAAATGAAATGCGATTGGTTATACTAGTCCAAAATAACGCAATGAACAATGTTAAATATTTTACTGTGCAATTGTCACCATTGTATTACTTATTGTAAAAATCCATTGTATTACTTATTCTAAAAATATACAGTGTGCGGTTTATTACTTAAATCCGCATAATTTATTGGACATAAAATACGAAAACCCAATGATTGTTTTACTATACGTCCGCCATACTGAATCCACTGTTTTGAATTTCGGAATTCCGACTTCGAATTTGTAATCAGGGGTTACGAAAATAGCCCGTACTCTGTAAAAAATGCCGGTGTAAAATTACTAGGGAGTTGTAAAATTAAACCACAGTTTTACTGGTGAAAGTGTAAAATCACAATTCTGAAAAATGTAAAATTCCTATTTGGCTAGGTATTGTGCCACTGCAATAGTAATATTACTACAAAATTGTAAAATTACTATTCTCAGAGTGGGTCGTAATAATTACCTATTCTGAGAGTAGTCATTTTACTACTCTGAAAGTTGTAATTTTTACTACTCTGGAAGCAGTAAAATTACAAGATTAATGTAATTTTACTAATATGGAAGCTGTAAATTTACAAACTCGATGTTAATTTTACCATTTTCCTAGGGATTTTACTACTCTCAGAGTGGGTCGTAGAAGTTACCTACTCTCAGAGTAGTAATTTTACAACATTATTTTTTACAGTGATATGCGCGACTGCGGTATCTCATGCCACGCCGGCCGAGCGCGGACCGCACGCCCCGCCGGTCCGGCCAAACTTCAAAAATCATTTTCTCGTAAACGAAGCAAAACACGTCTTTCAAAATATTTTGTAGTATGCAATAAGGTTCAAAGTTTATGAAAAATTTTTTTTTTGATTTTTCGGTGGTGTTCTTCGTAGTTTAAAAAATAATTCAAAAATATATTGTTAAATAAACAATGAATAAACAATGTTTTTGGCATTGAGTAAAATTTCATTTTAAACTATAGACATTGTCTCATAACTTCTATTTTATAACTTTTCTAAAAACAAAAACACGAAATAGTAACGAATTTTTAAAAAAAAAAGTCCTAAAATTTTTAGTTGTGTATAACTCGAAGAGTTTTCAATTTAAAAAAAAAATGTTTGGTACAACATTTTATCTCATTGAGATCTACCGATTGACAAAATTTGAACCTTTTCTGAGACGTGACTGATCCGCCTCACGTGGAACTGCTCAATTATAAACTTGGTCCAATTTGTTTCATAGGAATCAGATAAAATTATCATGTTCGAAAAGCCGAAACAAAGTAATTCAATGTTTAACGACACCGAGTCGTACTTAAATTTTTTATTATTTTGTTTGGCCTGTTTTTATTATTTTCTTTGGCCCAGAAATGTAGTTGTAGACTGGTTTGTGTTAACAGTTACATTTTTGGTCTGAGTATAGAGTCAAATAATTTTCATACAAAGTAGCGAAGTGATCAAAAATGTAAGTTTTGCATTAAATGAATTTGCCCATATATTTCCCAAGTTTTCATGAAACAGACTACATAACCATGTCTAGAGTTACACGGTTACACTTGTTATCCAAGAATATAAAAAAAAATTGTTTGAACAGGGTCGAACAACTTCTAAGCTTACAAAAAGCTGAATAAAAAAGAGGATCAAATTGGACTATGACAACACTCCTGTAGCGACTTGACCAAAAATGTTAATGTAGTTGTTTTCCATCAGAATTTTATTCGTTGAGCTCTCAACCTTATATTATCAGCGGGGCACCCTAGCATGCATGTACATACCTTTTGTTTTATATTGATAGATCCAAGCACATTAAAATTTAAAATTAACCTGTCAAATTGAGAGCTCCTGTCATTTTCCTATTCCTATAATTACAATTTTAAGTTCTAATTTAATCGTGTGAACTAATGATATAATTTAAATATTCATAATAAATGTCAAGACAAATGCAACATTATATGTATTATGAAATTTTGCTAAACCAATCCTATAGTTGTACGTCAAAATTTCTTTCTTCGTTGATTGTTGTCTTAGCCACTTTCAATATGTCCTATAGATGGAGCGTTCAATATTTAAAAAGATTTTATGGATATCAGTAACAATCAATCTCTATCATTAAATAATCTATTACAAGGTACTTTCACTCGATTACAATTTTGGACTAATATTTACTATCGATTAATATATTTTTCTAACTTTGTTTTCACTCGTAACACCACTGTCTTCGTTTGAGGTTGTAAAATCTCATAGATTCAAAGCGTATGTATTTTCAGAAAGAGACATACAAGGCAAAATACAAAACATCTTATTTCATTTATTGTGAATTACAAAGTCATATGTACGGTTCCCATATATATATATACAGAAATTGATAATAGGTACTTATTTTTGTGCTTAATGCCAATTATCCTGAAAATGTAAACATTTCGTAATTATGGGATTAGAAAAACGTAAAGACACAGGTTTTCGATTTAAGAGGTTAACATCTAGTCTTAATTTTAGGTTAACCTCTAATATAAAATGTAAAACAAATGCATACATACACACTAAATACTCATTAAATGTATATATAAATAAGTATATGTGTGTGTATGTGTGTGCATGTATTTTGTAAATATCTAGATTTATTATCCCAATGTTCACAGGAAAGTTTCATAGTCCGGGAACAAAACGTTGAATTAGCAAAAACTTTACTTCTTGAAACTTACCTAAATGTGCGGCGATTGTACAACTTTCTTCTTTTTTGAGAAGACTCAGTCACTCAGTGTCACAATCACAATATGACGGATTTCGTGTCAAGTGATCCAGGCCAGAATTTGAAACATGTGGGATCCGGCTGAAATGTACACAAACTATAGTCGTATTGGATACAATGTTAAATACCAAATATTATCAATTTTTATAAAAAATTGCAGGACGTAGAGGAGGTTGAAATATTGAAATTTCATCATACAAGGTATATTTCGACTGTTCGTAATTTAAAAATTTATTTTTTCAAAAAATGGATTTCACCATTAAAAAGGGCGAGAAAAAAACCTGTCTGAAACATATTTTAGATTATTTTAATTTTTGAGTTTAACAAAGTTACGAACAGTCGAAATATACCTTGTATGATGAAATTTCAAAATTTCAACCCCCTCTACGTCCTGCAATTTGTTATAAAAATTGATAATATTTGGAATTTAACATTGTATCCAACGACTATAGTTTGTGCAAATTTCAGCCGGATCCCACATGTTTCAAATTCTGGCCTGGATCACTTGACACGAAATCCGTCATATGCGTGTTGTATATACTATGCCTATGAAACATACTGGATAAGCTAAGATGTTCGCAGCGCCCCGCCTTGGCAACCACGCCGAAACGTTCGGTTCGAGTCGAAGCGCTGCGTCTTGATTTTTACACCTCTGAGCAGTGAAAACCCGAACACCGCGATGGGCCTTGAATCATAGCCTACCTTTGTGGCTTCCTAACCAATGAGTATACAGAGTCAGATCGCATCGTTCGAGGCGCGCATCATGCCCGCGCGTTAGGAGAGTGGCGCAGCTCTAACTGAGTAGGGAAATTTCTATGAGTGTAGCCATTGTCATGGCCTTATTTCGAATTATTACGATTTTTGTCCTCCATATTGGGTCCGCCATTTTGAATTTTGAAAAACGAACATCGGATTCGTGTTCAGCGCATCCGAAGACCTATTAGTAGCCATTTTCATGGTCTTAGCTCGAATTCTTACAATTTTGGTCAACCATATTGGGTCCGCCATTTTGAATTTTTAGAAACGAACATCGGATTCGTGTTAAGCATACCCGAAAACCTATTGATAGACATTTTTCATGGCCTTACTTTGACTTCTTCAAATTTTTTCGTATATATTGTGTCCGCCATTTTGAATTTTCAAATTTTTCGTTTTCATCCTAATCGTTTCGTATTACTTAGACTTTATAACACGTTTTCGCGAAAACCACATTTGCTCAGCTTTGCGGTGGCTCCAAGACTACAAAAGTGTTGCGTGATGCGAGCCTAGCGAGCATCCCAAAAACCTTTATTCTAAATTTCGGATATCCTCGAGATGAAATGATACTAGGGAAATTACAGTTTATTTTATCCATAGCTCGCAGCCACTATTAACTCCTATACATTACGTATATCCCGAGCTCCCGAGAGCCACAAGGAATCCCGTAATAAAAAGGCGATGGTCACCTTCTAACTCCCCCCCCCCCTCTCTCTCTCTCTCTCTCTCTCTCTCTCTCTCTCTCTCTCTCTCTCTCTCTCTCTCTCTCTCTCTCTCTCTCTCTCTCTCTCTCTCTCTCTCTCTCTCTCTCTCTCTCTCTCTCTCTCTCTCTCTCTCTCTCTCTCTCTCTCTCTCTCTCTCTCTCTCTCTCTCTCTCTCTCTCTCTCTCTCTCTCTCTCTCTCTCTCTCCTCTCTCTCTCTCTCTCTCTCTCTCTCTCTTCTCTCTCTCTCTCTCTCTCTCTCTCTCTCTCTCTCTCTCTCTCTCTCTTCTCTCTTCTCCTCTCTCTCTCTCTCTCTCTCTCTCTCTCTCTCTCTCTCTCTCTCTCTCTCTCTCTCTCTCTCTCTCTCTCTCTCTCTCTCTCTCTCTCTCTCTCTCTCTCTCTCTCTCTCTCTCTCTCTCTCTCTCTCTCTCTCTCTCTCTCTCTCTCTCTCTCTCTCTCTCTCTCTCTCTCTCTCTCTCTCTCTCTCTCTCTCTCTCTCTCTCTCTCTCTCTCTCTCTTCTCTCTCTCTCCTCTCTCTCTCTCTCTCTCTCTCTCTCTCTCTCTCTCTCTCTCTCTCTCTCTCTCTCTCTCTCTCTCTCTCTCTCTCTCTCTCTATTATTAACCAGGCTATTATAAATTTGATTTTTCCAGTATCTTTTAACTCTATTAATCTAAAGGTGTGTCATATAAACCTATGTCTTTCTGAAACCTGGTTCAACTCTAAAACTGTTGACTCATATTTTTATCTGCCAAACTACCATCTGCTGCGCAACGATCGCAAGTATAAACTCGGGGGAGGTGTTGCAATGTATATTCATACTACTCTTAATTACAAAATTCTAGAAAAATCAGAATGCACTTCTGTTGACCCCCTCGAGTTCATGCTTGTTGAAGTCGGTTGCAGCTCCATAGCGAATTTCAGAGCAATTTTTTGCTACTAGCGGCAATTTACCGCCCACCCAAGAAAGCTCTTCTTGAACAATTCGAGTCCGCATTGCAGAAGCATAGCAGTGGTTACGATCGAATCATCATTATGGGTGACTTGAAGGTGGACTTAAATCGCGCTTATTTCGAATCTTCGTATTTGCAGCAGTTTGCGGAAGCCAATGCCCTCCATATCGTACCTTACCTACCTACAAACCATACGAGCCGAGCGGACACTTGGATAGATCACTGCCTTATCGATAACCCATCAAATGTAGCACAGAACCAAGTCAGCATACCTTTTATCTGTGGCCATGATCTGATAGATATCGAATACAAGGTTCAGATTCTTAAACCAAAACCATCGCAAATTACGTGTAGAGATTACCGTTCATTCGATACCTTGAACCTACTTAGGGACCTAAGTAATTACGACTGGAGCATTTTTAATTTAGCCTCCTCGCTTGCTAATATCAACGTACTTACTAAAACGCTCAGTCACCGCATCCTCGAAACCTTTGACAAACATGCCCCTATCCGTACCTTTACTCCGGCACACAAACCATCCCCGTGGATTACGCCTCACTTACATAGACTAAAACAAGAGCGGAATAGCCTTTTATGCGCTTACCGTCGAACAAGGGATCCTAAGCTAAAACTCAGACTCATTTCTGCTAATAAAGTCAACAAGCAAGCATGGACTTCGACAAGAGAAATGTACTACCGTATCAAACTTTCTAATATACACGACGCCAAGACCATGTGGAAGGAACTGCGGAATCTCGATCTGGTGGCTTCGACAAAATCCGCTAAGCCATTATGTTGTTCACTCGATGAACTCAACTCGTTCCACACTGCTTCTGTTTCCTCCTGGACCGATCTACTGGACTTAAATCTTAGCGAACACCTGCAACACGACGATTTTAATGATAACAGATTTTTCTTTTCAAACGTTACCATTGAGGATATAGCCGCGTATCTCACAGAAGCTAGGTCTGAAGCTTGTGGCACCGACTCGATATCTATCAGCTTTCTCATCAAATCATTTCCCGTTATCGCTCCTCATATAGTTCATCTCTTTAATGAATCTCTCAATACGTCTATTTTTCCCGCCGATTGGAAAAAATCATTGTTGCTTCCAATTAATAAAATTTCGAATCCCACTTCTCCTGCTCACTATCGCCTTGTAGCCATTCTTCCAGCTCTCTCTAAAATCCTGGAACGTGCCGTCTTTAACCAACTACTAAGATTCCTAAATCATAACGATTGGTTTGATCCTCACCAATCAGGGTTTCGCAAGGGTTACAGTACACAAACTGCGCTCTTATACGTCTCTGATTTCTGCAGACAAGCCATTGACAACCGCATGATAACCATCATTATTCTCTTCGATTTCAGGCGCGCTTTCGACACAATTAGCCATAGCTTACTTATAGAGAAACTTAATACTGCCAACCTTTCAAAATCGGCCGTCCGTTGGTTCGCATCATATCTCTCTTGTCGATCCCAAGCAGTCACTGGTCCCGACGGTAGTAGATCATCGTGGGTTCCGGTGGGTGCTGGAGTACCTCAAGGTTCGGTTTTAGGACCATTATTGTTTTCCATCTTTATCAACGACCTACCTAAGGTTCTCCAGCACTGTGACCATATGATATTTGCCGACTACACACAAATTTTTCTAAACTGTCGCGTCTCTGAGCTGGATATGGCCATAAATAAATTAACATCTGACGTCACACATTTTTGTCAGTGGGCGAACACTAATGACCTCGCCCTCAACCTTAACAAAACTAAGGCTCTAATAGTCGGTAGCGCTATCTACCTAAACACACTTAATCTTGATTCGATCACTCCTATCGTTATCAACAACACGGAAATACCGTGGGTCAAATCGGTGAGGAACTTAGGTCTTGAGTTTGATGCGACGCTTTCATGGAAGAACCACCTCGTTAAAATGTCTAATAGAGTTTTCTCCACTTTACGCCAGCTACGTAATAACCGGGCTTTACTTCCAACTGACGTTCGGAAAAACCTTGTTTCCTCACTGATTTTACCCTACTTCGACTACTGCTGCGCTGTCTACAATGACATTAATGTCATTCAGAAAATCAAAGTAGAACGTATGTTCAACGCGGGAATTCGCTTTATTTTTGATCTACGGCGCGATGAACATATTACTCCGTTCCGAAATAAACTAAACTGGCTCTCGACCAGATCGCGTCGGCTGTACTTAATAGGGATCCTTACCTATAAGATTCTGACCACTCGCGTCCCTCAATATCTGTACGATTGTTACCAGTGGCGCATCGTAACCGCGTCCAGAGCACTCCGACCTGGCTCTATGTTGCAACTTCGTGTACCGACTCATCGATTAGAATCGTATGCAAAATCTTTTATTGTCACTTCCACGCGGCTATGAAATGATCTTCCCGATGATATTCGAAACAGCATTAGTCTAAACTCGTTTAAATTTAAATTAAAAAATTATTTATTAATCCGGAACGTATCGTGAGCTTATTACCTAATTACTTCGATGAGCGTGTACTGTACAAGAGTATTCACTAGATCAATTTAGTATTTTTCTGCCTGTTAGTTACTAAGTTTGTATTCCTTTTTTTCGCTTTTTTACGCTTAGCTATTGTTAAACTGCGCTTTTCTATTATAAATCTCTATTGTTTACTATATTTACTCTAGTCTTAAGTTTTATTATGTATACTCTTTTACTGGTTGGCCCAAGAGGTAATTCCTCAAGCCAAAATAAAGCCATTCAGTCAGTCAGTCAGTCAGTCTCTAACGACACCGCGTACAGTCTCTAACACTCCCGATACCGCGCGTCGATTAATTTCGAGTCAAACACCAGTTTGTGCGAACATCGTCGAAATCTCGTTTACTACCCCCTGCTGGAATTCACTCACGATATGCGACTACGATCATCTTAAACGAGTCCCCTAAGACCGGCTCGTCGCCATTTTGCACGGGCTTTGAACGACATCACTTTGAGAGAATTGCTACTCTTGCATTTATGTTTCACGACGTTATCCACCTTATGCCTCGATATACTCTTTAATTGGACATCAATCGTTTATGGAACGAGTTTTCCCTTTCATCAAACCCTCATTTATATAACGAAACTATAATTCCCGGAGCGATACTCTCCTGCTACGAACGATAGTCTCATATCTAGCAAGACGCTTTCCTTTTGGGAAACGATAACCTCTTTCGTCTGTTTTTACCCTCTCTTGTCGAGCACTATTCTTGAAGTGATTTTTACCAGAGAAATAGACATATACACCTATGCCACGGTAAGCGTGAGTGAATTCCTTTCTCCACAACCCAGTGCATTTCTCATTGTCCTCGCGACGCTCGACTTCTCTAACGTATGAGCATGCACGATACGATGATACTTCGAGCGTCACTTTGTTTCTCCGTCGATAACCGTCCACGCCTACGGACAACATCCTCAATCTTCTGACGCGGACACGATGGACATCCTTTTCACGGTGAAAAGTTCGTTTACGAAACGAGCGAAATCCTGCACGGTGCTATGGCAAAGCAGGTGTTTCCGAGACTCCCTACTTTAAGAATCAAGAGTTCGCAAAACTGCAGACTTTGTACCTTGATACACTTGGAGATGTCAATGTTTATCTGTATACGGAACGCCAGAGGAACAGCCTTGAACTTCTACATCAATACCTACAATTTTGCAACGCTTCATTCACTCAGTCGGTAGGCTCTAAGATTAAAATCCCCACCGACGAGCCTCCGTGATTTTCTAGTTTTTATAAAGATTAGCATTCGTTTAATGATTATTTTAAATCTTTTCCACAATCGTGATAACGATTTCGAACATCTACATTATCTTAAGACATATTTAAATGAGGAGGCTGTGCTGAGGTTGGTCATGGCGATCGTCTGTCGTACGCGCGAATCAGTCATCATTTTCCGCGCCGGTGTTTATCCCATTTCCAAATTTATTTTCCGCAATATTCGCTCCTTCTCTCATACTCGCCCACTAGTAGATCGTCAATATAGATCGCAGCCTCTTTTTCTAAATCACCATCCAATGCCACACTTAGTACTCGCATAAAGCCGCTGACGGCAGTTTTGAGGCTAACAGGCGCCCTACAAAACTGGTATGTCTTTCCCTCGAAAATGAATCCCGAAAATGAATTTGTGCAAGGATATTTGCCAATATCCGTGCGTGAGATCCATCTTCGAGAAAAAGAACGCACCAAAAAATGTTTGCAATATTTTATTTATTAATTGGGGGATTCGTTATCATCTTATATTACGTCATTTAAGTGTCGAGCTTAAACAGCGCGAGTTAAACAGCGTTTAGAGATTGTTAATAAACATAAACTCATTCTTGTGTGTTTTTTTCTCATTAGCATGAACTTATTTTTGCGCGAAACGCTTTCTTGTTCAGTGCACGACATGCGGCATCACTCTTTGTTGCATTAAAACGTGAAAAATACAGAGCATGCCGCGACGGTGAACCCCAATGAAACCTAATTCCCACACAATTGTTCTGCGAGTGATAGATTTTATAAGGTCTGAATTATTTGCAGACCAAACCGTAGAAGGACCTCATCTTTCTGCAGACTCCCTTAAAGCGGGAATCGTACTCAAGACAGCATATGGGTTGGTTTCAACACCAACTAGAATAGTAGAAATTCGTGTTCTTCTTAACCAACGGTCGACACATACTTTCGTAATAAGGGAGCTTGCAAATTCGATACAAACACGTCAGTATCCTATGAGTGCGGTACTGAACGTGATCGGTACAAGAATTTTAGCAGGTGAATGAATAAGAACAATGCGATCTTGAAAACAAATGCTTTGGTCATGACCAAATTAACCTCTTATGTCCCTCGGTTTCGTTTCCCTCACGTACACTGGAACCACTTTTTGACCAGATTTTGACCAGGTAGACGATACACCGATATACGCTTTGACCGTAGCAGACCGTTATGGGTACATGCTACGGGATAGGATTTGCCGTGGTTGATTGGGAGATCCGGCATCGCAAAATACAATTTTTTTATGGATACTTTCAGGAGACACACTATCGCAAGAACCCGATTGAACAGTCAAATCGAAAAAAATTGGTAAATGAAAATGTTTTGAAATATCGACCTTCATTTGAGTGTTCAGACGATTTTACGGGCGGACGGGATTTTTAACACACTTTCTCGCGACAATTGAAAGGATGGTTCATTGTACGAATTCCCTTCCCTTCGACCAGTAGCGTATTTACCGTAGCACGCAGTATTGAAGTTGATGTGTAATGCTTCTAAAATACGTATTGCCTTCAACGCGTAGGCGCCTTCGTGGAATCTGCTCTCTCTTAATGTTCTGGAATGAGCGGGCCCGAAATTACAGCAGCTCTTACGGACACATTTAACTAAAATCGTTTCGTCTGTTGCGCGGACTAGAGCAAATGCTCCGCCAAATCCTAGTTCACGATCGCGACTGTGATTACGAAACAATTTTTGGCCAGTAAAACTGACAAACCCCATTCCAGAATTCCATTTAGGTATCCCAAATTTTGGTAAACTGTAACACTCAAAACTCGTCATGAGCAATTCCTTTTAAATTCTTAAGATAAAAGACAACAAGACGGAAAACTTTAGATAATAAGGTGACGGGCTCAGGTTACGTCGACGACGCGTACGGCCCTTTCGTTCTTGCCGAATCGGCGGTGATTTCGACAATCATGTTTGCATATGCCCAGCCGAAGTGGGGAAAATTCCACTTTGGAGGAAAGAAGTTCGAGAAAGTTCGATCAAATAAACTTTACACTTCAGTCTTCATCGATTAAAAAATCTGATTTCCGATTCGTAATTGGCGCGGCGACCCGATGATCTTTTTTTAGAAACGTGAAAGAATTACGTCTACTGGAACTTCTTTTTTTCAGTTTCTTCCATCGACGATTCTGGACAAATCTAATGAGCAATCTGAAAAAGTTAAGACACATTTAACTGCATTTTTTCCTGAAAACTTAATTTTGGCTGGCTCTAAATTTTCAATGAAATGAGAATTTTTTATATTGTTTTACAGATAATTTTAAATACTTTAAGTTATTTTTTAGTAATTTGTTGTAGAATGACTAGCAAAATTTATATTTACAAAAAAAAAAAACAATAAAACTACGGTTTTATACGTCTTTTCGTAAACAGTTCTATTTTTAAAATATAGCAGTATTATGCAGCCAAAATCTAAAAATTCATGTAATAAAACTAGATCTAAATGTTATTTCAATGAAAATATTTCAAATAACCTTTCAAAAGATAGGAAAAATTAGGATATTTTAAGTTTCCCTCGAGCGATTATTTTCATTGATGGCTTAAAATAACCAGGAAGGAAGCCTAAAAAGATGCCTAACAGAAAATCGGAAGTGAGAGAACTTTCTGGTTGGAGTCGATCCAAGCTCACCGTGAACGTATTCTGCGTTCAACCATGCTGAGAGTTTAGAACAGAATATTTAGAGACTGCTTGTCGGTTCCCGATGAATCCATTAATTATTAGCATTTAATTTAACATAGAAAAAAGTAGAATTCTATAAAAAATGCTCTTGTGCAATTGGTCTGTTGATTCGTTCAATTTATATATAATAGATATTTAAATCTATAATTGCTACTATATTTTATAGTAAAGAAGAAAATAATAGGCATATTATTATTATTATTATTATTATTATTATTGACGGAGGGGAGAAATGCATTAAGCATTGTAGAGGGTTGATGATTACGAGGGATGATGAGTCGCGTTGTACAAAAACGTCTCCTTCCCCTGAATTTCATGCTGATGAACTAGCATCATCAGGGAATTCTCCGTTCTATTAATCACGTCGAAACCCATTTCGAGGACTAATCTGTCATGCATACACACCACATTCAAAAGGGCACGAACTCCCAATTTTCGGGGCAAATACAGTCGTTCCACGGAAGATCTTGGATGCACACTGTGTTGTATACAAATCATCTTCCGTGTGCATCGGTCAAGACCCCTTAGCTCGTCAACGTTCCACTTCAGTGCTCCAAATGTATAGACCACTGGTGAAACGGCCAACATATTCGTGGCTGCCACCTTATTTTTCCCTGTGAATTCTTATGACTAGATATAACGGAGAAGGCGGCGGTATTTCTTAACGATGGTCATTTTAGTAGTCTGCACATCCTGGACATGCCTCTGAGGCACTCCCATTAAGGTGGCGGATGACATTTCCGTTTACGAGCTCCATATCGTTGTTAATAGAGCCTGACATTCCTCTGTGCAAATGAATGACTGCACACTTGTCCAATCCGAATTCCATGCCTATATCTCTCGAGTATGTAGGAGCGATGTTCAGAGGTCGATGTAATCGATCGTCGCCTGTTATTATTTTTGTTATTGTTGTTGCTATTGTTATTATAATTATTTTAATAATAGCTTTAACAACAACTTTGGTTGCTTATGTCGCTCAATCTGTACGAAAAGTTAGACATTTTTTGTTCAAATCGCTACCAGATCTGCGTGAAATTTAACTGCAACCACGCCCCAAACCATGAGGTAGGTGATTACAGTGTGAGTTCTGAGTTCAACTCAACGCGCAGAAAAGTTACGAAACAAGGCGGACGTAACCATCTCGCCCCTTTATTATTATTATTATGTATAATTTCTAGGTGTAAGTATATAATATTAATAAAATTAATAATAAAATCTTATTCATACCTTTGTCGACTGTACAATTTCGAGACATTACTGATACTTATATACTTGTATGTTTATATCTGTTTTTTTTTTGTCAATTATAATAGATTATGTTCTTCGTTAATATAAGAAATAATAACAATTAATAACAAAATATAAAGAACTAATATGTGCACACAACAAATCTTATAATTCATCATAATTTTTTCGCAATAGCGACTATACCTTACCAAAATTCAAGAGTACCTGGAAATAACTGATTTTTATTACGAATATATAAGAAAAGAAATAGAGGTATGCAAATAAGAAAAATTTTCAAAAACGCTACGGTGCTAGGAACCGAACAAGTGTTTCATCACTCCACAACGAAACACTCATGTATTCCATATGACCGAATAAAATATTAAAAATTCGGGCTCTCTCTATAAGGACAATTCTAAGCACTACAAATAGTTTCCCAGAAAATACCAAAGATATTGATTGACAACCTACCGAGAATGTTTGGAAATAAATAAAACTCACTTATTTATCGCAGATGTTTTATTTTATGCCATTTAATGAATAATATTTTCATAAAATACTTTTTGAAATGTTTTTGGCATTTTTTATGATACCGACTATAATAATTAAAATCGCCCTTACAGAGTCCGAATTTCAAAAAATCGTTTCAGTCATACGGCATAAGCCGTATTTAATTTGTTAAAAACCGTCCCACATTACATAGATTCATTATCGTTTCAGTCACTTTTTATTTTCGGTTTTTAGTGAAAATTCCTACCTCATTGGTCGAGCCCTTTAGAACCCCCTTACGTAATGATTAAGTAGTTTATGCAAATATTATTCATTACAAGGACAAGAAATAAAACACCTGCGTAAAATGTGCATATAATATTTGCGTAAAATGAAGAAATTATTTCGGATGATATGTACATAAAATTGAATAGGCTTTTATTGTACAATAGCACAATAAAAATTTTTTTCACAAAATGACGGGATATTTTTAAATCTAATTTAGTGCAAATGAGCAAATGTATGAAAAATACATTCTTGAAATGTAACATCCCTTGAAGGTCACAAAATACTGAACATATTTTTCGTGCATACAGTAATATGTTTTATGACTGGGTAGTGACTAGCAGTAAGGGCACTACCCCAAAGCATCTTTGTGGTGGTTCACAGGAACGGGACACCGAGTAGTAGCTGAGTATGAACACGAGGTAGTACAACGAAAAGGCTTGTGGTAAAATAAAACACTTTAATCCAAATGCACTCTCCGTACAAGCGGTTAGAACTTGCCGATCGAGGTTTGCACCGGGTAGGACTAAAGTACCACCGAAAATATACAAATTAGAGAAAACCACCTGCTGCAGGAAGAGTCGTCTTACTAACAGCTCCCAGAAGATACTTCAACCGGATATCATAGCTTCCTATTTATGGACCAGTATCTTCATTTGAAGAAAGATTTATTGGCTTTGAATTTCATAGGTTGCCCTGTTCCGGTATAAATCTACGTAAACCTGGCGTCTTCCATACGTCACGATCATCTGACCATAATTCGAAACATTGCATTCTATGAATAAAACAATAAGGACGCCAGGTACGCTTGTTTTATCATTCTCCTCTATCATCTATCATGTTGTACCTTCCTGTTATTGTCTTAGTACTATTATTGCGAGATTTTTAGACCCATTGGGATGGCTCGATCCTAGGGTTGTTGCAGCCAAGGCAATCATGAAATCCTTATGAAAAAAGGGTTTGTAGTTTTGGTAGTTTTTTTTTTGTCTAGATTTTTTTGTTGTTGTTATAAGGGCATGGCCACCTTTAGTTCACCTCAAGAAATGTATATTTATGAAGCAGTTTTGCTGTTGATCCAATGCGGAATATATAAATAAAAGGAAGTATTTCAAATTGTCGACGATGTGAAAAAGTAAACAATTGTTTGTAAATACGCCCTTGAGGATTTCAACGATTGCAGAAGGAAAAAAAACTACTCTTCCTGTTGCGATGCTCTCTACGACAAGTATTCAATGTTATGCACGTAGGGAATATTTATTAACTAATAGTCGGAGTTAATAAAAAAAGAAAATACTATTAGAATTTATTCAAAATAATTTTTATACAATTTGGCTCTTTGCGCTCTTGCACGACGCTTGACATTCCTGCTGGTGCGATGACGTTCAATCGCATCTACAGCTTGCGTATCAATATTTATATATTTGGAATCGGGTACTTCACTGTCGTAATCTAAATGACCAGAATATTTTTGTAATGCTGGCGAAGCGGAGTGATACTTATGATGTATGGATAAGAATCACGGATCAGACCGAAAAATCTTAGTAGTTAGAAATTTACGATTTATTACCACACGGGATAAGTTTCCAAACAGTTGGCTTTACAATAATAACAGATTTTAAACGATTAGGAACTAAGTCCTCTTCGATTTGATAAGTCTCATTTGGTGGACGAGCGTAATCTCGTACTGAGTCGGGATCTATTGCGTCACATTCGAAAAGTTTGTCGAGATTTCGTTTACACACTGCGCGGCGACGGACGTTTTCGCGTATTGTGTCCTCTGTTTTTTGGACCGGAGATGACATAAATCGCGCACTGACTCTAATTGGTTATCGCACTAAAAAATAGAGCCACGCTAGCAGCAGGCTGTTTAAGGACACTTACGGATGTCAATCCTGTCTTGCAGACGGATTAGGGTTGCAGGAAAATCGCGGAGACTTACGGGTGCCTACCAAGCTGGTGGCACGGACGTAAGGATGCTCCTCAGTTACCTGTTCGCACGGTTGAACAGGAGTTATGAAGTATGGTCCTCCACTCGATGATATTGTATGAGTGGCCGACCTTACAGGCAGCCTAGATGAAATCTCGAAAGATATTTTTTTTGTGTCGTTGCCGTCCTTGAGAGTATTTACGACCTTGAATGGTATATACGGTAAATGTGGTCCAGGTACTGAAAGAGATCAATTAAAGTCCTGAAAAGGACTGATCGAATAGAGTTAGTTTCTAGTGGTTAACTAGACTGCGGCCATAGACCACTGACTGGATGCTGTGGTGTCACGTAGATTTCGGTATATTGGGCCCGAGTGCCGAATTCGATCTCGTGAAGCGTTGCTAGTGACAGTGCTAAGTCTTCCGGATGCTGCTGGTACCAATAACCTCCTGGATGTTCGGATATTCTAGAATTGCCGCCTGTTATAAGTGCCAAAGTTGAAGGTTGAATCTCGAATTATTTTCAATTGGAAACGCCCGTAAATTATACCCTGACCGAGCACAGAGTTTACACTGATTGGCTCGTGGCTAATACGGTGGGGGGTTAATAGTATAGGTAAAAAATGAATTTACGTTTTTTAATAAATAAATATGAGTTCCTGTTTCCTGACTTTCGTTGTTTTAAGATTCACTAAATAGTCTATAATAAAATGTTCTATTTTTTGTGTGAAAATTAGCTTTTTCTATTCAGATATGCTAAGTTTGTTACTTTCTAATATTAATCAGGATTCAGACTCGTTCCTACATTTTAACCCAATTTTGCTTCTAAACTTGTGAATTTTTAACTACTAAAAAATTCATGGTACTTTCTTTATACATTTAATTTAACGTGTTTCATGTTTAACGATTCTTCTGTATTGAACGCTTATTAGTTTCTAATGCTGTGTTTTTTAGTTTGTTCCACAAAAACATTTTTTATGTAATTTCTCCTGGGCTATATTAATACGTGAACAGAACTTAAAAAATAATCATAAAAAATCGTTCCGATTCGTCTTAAGTAAAAATATCTGTATTCCGCTATACGAGTTATGATGTCTATGGTCCAGTGTCTTGAAAAAATACCCTGGAACTTAGTTTAGGGCAAATCTTCGTAAAAAAATCATTTCTATTTTCGAATGTCTAACTGAACAATTTAAATTTTAATATTAATTCCGAAATACTCGTAATTCTCGGAATTACATTTAAATGCTCTGTTAACTCTTGTATTTGAATATTTACTTTAAATTTTCGTGCCACTTTGTTTGTTTATTGACTCCTGTTACCTCACGTGTGTGTGACTCCGATGTTTATACTTGCCTAAGTATAATTCCGTATTCGGCGCGGAATAGATTTAATTTGTGATAGTGTATTTTTCACTCTTATATTTTCCTGTGAGTCGAACTTACGCGTTCTCGTTTCTGCGCCCATTTTTAACGCGTGGCACGTCCGCCACATCACCCCCTTCCCAGTGAACGACAGGGAACGTGAAGTCGATCGGGAAAACGCACTGTTCTTCCAGATCGTGTAGTACGTATGGGTGGCGGCACCTCTGCTGTATGCGGTAAATCGGCTTCTGTTTCATCTGGTTCCAAAATATATGCCGGTTTAAGTCTATTAATAGAAACCGTGACTTGTTTACCTTTACTATGTAAAACGTAAGTATTTTTGTTTCTGCGTATGACCTTGAAGGGACCGGTATAAGGCTGCTGGAGTGGTTTCGCTATGGCGTCATGACGTAAAAATACATGAGTTGCAGTTCCTAAGTCTTTATGTACAAATATTCGTTTTTTACCGTGTGCAGATCCGGGTGTAGGCTTAAGTTGCTGCATTTGTTCTCGCAATTTTTCCGTAAAAGTTTCAGGATTCATTTTGACCTTAGGTGCGTCAAAGAAATCGCCTGGAAGCTGGAGTGGTTGTCCAAATACCATCTCGGCTGCGGTAGACTTGCTATCTTCCTTATATGCGCATCTTATTCCCAACATCACCAAAGGTAGTACTTCGGTCCATTTCTCCGTATTGTAGCACTTGATTGCTGCTTTTAGTTGTCGGTGGAATCTTTCTATTATGCCATTCGACTAGGGATGATATGACGTAGTCTGCATATGCTTTGATCCGAATAGTTTATTTAATTCGATAAATAAACTGGAGTCGAATTGTTTCCCTCTGTCAGCAGTTATGTGTAGTGGTACTGTATAACGAGAGATCCATCCTCTGAAAAGTGCAGCTGCGACTGTATCTGCGGTTATGTTCGCAATAGGAATCGCTTCCGTCCATCGTGTAAAAAGGTCGATGCTGGTGAGACAATACCTATATCCATGTGATATCGGCAATGGACCGACTAGATCGATATGTATGTGTTCGAATCTGTTTGTCGGATTCTGGATATTGCCGGGTTCTGCCCATGTGTGCCTATGTACTTTTCATCTCTGACACGGGATACATGTTCTTGTCCAATCAGTAATCTGTGTATTCATTTTCGGCCAGACGTAACTTTGAGCAATAAGTTTTATCGTTCCCCTAATTCCGGGATGCGCTAAGTTATGCAACATCTCAAAATTTTTTCGTCGCATTGTCATCGGTACGAAAAGTCGTCTGTTTGCCATGGAATCGTCGCAAATTACTGTTTTATCTGTCCCAGGAATTTTAACTGTTTCGAGATGCAATGAAGAATTATCCGGATACTGTAATAATTCTTGTAATTCGATGTCTTTTTCTTGTTCTGCGGCCATCTCTTCGATATTAACGTTAGTATTTGGTATTGGTATTTTCTTCATCAAGCTCGGGTGAACCCCAGAAATCAGCACACTTAGCTGTTTGCCTTTGTATGCTATTCCTGATGCTACTCAGGGTTCCGTTGGATAACCAGCTGCTTTGCAGAATCTCAGATGTTGTCCGAGATTCCGCTCCCTCACTTCCTCCTTGCTTACAAGTGGAGAGTCCAGGTATCTCCTTCGACTCTCCATCAGTGCAGGGCACTCGCATAGGAAGTGAATTGATGATTCCTCCTTGTTTTCATCATATCTAGTGCACATCGGTGAAGGTTTCCTTCCTACGATGTGACTGTGCTTGTTTAAATTTCCATGTCCGGTTAGGATTTCGATGGAGATTCTTATTTCTGTTCTGTTTAATTCGAGCAGTTTTTCAGCCCATCGGTCCGCCTGCAGCTCTCCTGCAAGGCTTTTGGTTGTGCTGCATTTTTTGTTTTTGATCCATTCTCTAACCTGTTGGGATTTCATTTGTCTCTCCAGTAGGTTGAGTCCTTCTTGGAATGGCCGTGCCCCCCCCCCCCCCCCCCCCAGTCAAGTCAGTTCCATTTACTATTCCCGACTTGGCAAGGGTGTCCGCTCTTTCATTTCCTTTCCAGCCCATATGGCCAGGTATCCAGGTCAGGCTGAGTTTGTTTCTTTTGGCCAGGTTACGTAGGCAGGTCTTTGTATCTCTGACTAAAGCTGATTTGACGACTGGATTGTCTATCGCTCTCAATGCAGCTTGGCTATCCGAGCATATCCATATCGTTTTATTTGTCACTTCTTTCTCCATGAGGGTGAGGACATATGAGGATTGCCGCCACCTCTCCTTGGAAAACAGTGTTAAATTTGTTGAGCTTGAGGGAAAAGTTCTCCCGCAGCTTCGGTCCGCAGTATCCTGCGCCTACACCCTGGTTCGATTTGGACCCATCTGTGAACCAGATGATGCCATTCCTGGGTATTGCTGATTTATTTTTCCAGTCCTCCCTGTTGGGGAAACAAACCTTAAAGTTGTTTTCCCCCGTGTGGTGTGTCTGGATCTTGTCTTGTGGTTGGTACCACATGTCTCTCAGGTTTCCTTGAAAAAGATTGTTGAACCAATCTTGCTTACCTGTCAAGCTTCCCAAGCACTTGAGTCTATACACCGTTCTCATGGCTTCGCATTTTACTGCCTGAGCCATGGACGGTACGCCCAAAAGAGACCTCATTGCGGCTATGGGTGTACTCTTCCTTACCGAGCAAATGCCCCTAAGGAACATAGCCTGTACCATGTTCAATTTTTGTTGAACTTGGGTCTTTTCTGTCCTCTGCCACCAAATTGGCGAGGCATAGGTAATCCTTGGTAACACAATCTGTTGGTAGATCCAGAGCAGCTGTTTCGGTCCTAAACCCCAACTGTTACCAAGAGCTCTCCTACAATGCCAGAAAGTGGCAATTGCTTTGTGACATTTGTTTTCCAGGTGACCATTCCAGTTTAATTTTTTATCCAGGGTTACTCCAAGATATTTGGTTTCGCTGGCATATGGCACCTGCTTCCCGTCAATCACCATTTCCCTTAGTTTTTTGATCTTATATCTTCTAGAGAAAACGATGACGGCAATTTTTTCTGGTTGTATCGATAGCGCTTTTTCATTGCACCATTTTTCCACAACACTCAGGGCTTCTTGTACCAGCTCCTGCAAAACTTCCTCGTAGTTGCCTCTAGCGAGGATAGCAATATCGTCCGCATATCCAATCGCATAGATTCCGCTATCGTTGAGTCTCCTGATCAAGCTATCAGCTACCAGGTTCCAAAGAAGTGGGGACAACACTCCACCTTGAGGACAACCCTCAGAGATCGTCCCCTCTACTAGGGTACCCTGCCATTCCGTATAAATATACCTATTTCTAAGGGTGCTCACAATCCAACTTATGAGTTCCTTGGGCACCCCATGTTCTTCCGCTCCTTTCCGTATTACTTCCACGGAGGTGCGGTTAAAAGCACCCTCAATATCTAGGAAAGCACCGATGCACGTTCCCTTCGTACTGAGTTGCTTTTCTATAAAGCCCGCGGCTGACATAAGTGCCAACTCAGCAGATTTGCCAGCCTGGTAGGCATACTGTTCCCCATGAAGAGGTAAGCGTACCAAAGGACCTTCTATAAGATACCTCTCAACCAATCTTTCCAACAATTTTAATAGGAAGGATGTTAGGCTGATTGGTCTGTAGTCCTTTGCCTCCACGTAGTTCCTGTTTCCAACTTTGGGTATAAACGAAACTCGTGATTTCTTCCATTCTGTAGGTGTGTAACCAAGCGCAATGCACCCCCGAAGAAGTCCAGTCAATGGTCTCAGGATAGCCCCCAGGCCTTCCTGAAGGAGGGCCGGGTATATGCCATCCGGTCCCGGTGACTTGAACGTCTCAAAGGCCATTAGTGCCCTTACAACCTTGTTTGGATTTACAACTTGGGCAGCGATCCCCCAGTGCCTCCCTTTACTCGTAGTAGGCTCCTCGGGGGCACCGTTCGATCCCAGTTTAATACTTGGAAAATTACTTGTCAGCAACCTTTCCAGTGTTTCCTTCGGAGATTTGGCAAACTCGCCATTTTCTCCTTTGATAAATCGTAGTTTACCATCATTTCCTTTTGATAGTATTCTCGCTAGTTTTACAGTAGAGGGTATACTCTCCGTTTCCGAACAGAATTCCCTCCATGCATTTATCTGAGACTCTCTAATCTGCCTTTTGTAGGCTTTCAACCTATCCTTGTAAGCCGTCCAGACTTCTGCTGTGTCAGCTTTCTTTGCTCGATTAAATATCTCCTCGTCTCCTTTCGGCTACGCTCCAAAGCTGATCCCCAATTAAGCCTTCCCCTTTTGGGGTTTACTTTCTTGAGTGGGCAATTGGCTTCGAACGATCTCATCACAGCTCCCCTAAGAAAGACCTCTGTGTACTCAAGATCGTTTTTCGCTCCATACTTGCCTTTGAAGCCCTTCATCCTGGCTTGCAGACTTTCTCTGAACCCTTGCCAGTTCGTGCTTCTTGGATTTCTGGACCATTTCTCTGCAGGGTTAAACTGTTCCAGTTTGGCCCGAATCAGTTTGTGATCTGAGAGCGAGGGTTCATCAATAACCCTCCACTTCTGGACAGCCTCACGCATGCCTCGGCTGCATAGAGTGAGATCAAGGACCTCTCTTCTGTTTGCCGTTACAAACGTTGGCTCAACTCCCTCGTTCAAAATTTCGAGGTCAGTGGATATCAGGTATTCCATGAGGGCCTCCCCTCTCTCATTTGTGTCGGTGCTCCCCCACAGGGTACTGTGAGCATTTGCATCACAACCAATGAGGAGATCAAAGCCCGCATTTACGCAGTACCTGACTAACCTAGTTAGCTCCTCCGGGGGAGTTTCCCTATCGTGCGCAAAGTAGGCTGATGCAATCACCAAGCTCCTTTCCCCTATTCCCTGAGAGACTTTAACCGAAGCTAGGTCTCTAGTAGAGAATTCCTGTAGCAGGGCAGCGTCCATGTTTTTAAGAACTACGCATGCCCTCTGCATTTCATGAAGTCCACTGGCGTAGACTGTGCCAATCCTACTCAGGCCCCGAATCTGACCTTTGTAGCACCACGGCTCCTGTATTAGTGCCATGGCTAGATTTTGTATGCGTCACTTGCAGGTCCCTCATAAGTTGAGCTGAGGCACCTTTGCAGTGATGCAAATTAATCTGGAAAATTTCCGCACGACCGTTAGCCATTAGAGCTAACTCGCGCTGGAAGTTCCCGTCGCCGAACTTATCGGGTTTTTAGAGGTTGGCCTGAACACAACCTCTCCTGTCCCCAGGTAAGCTCGGTAGCCGCGAGACTCGAGGCGCTTGGCCGAGTCTTCGTCCACGCCGAGAACCAGAAGGGTGCCATGCGGCAGCTCCTCCCTATGTGGACAACCCACGTCCCGACCCTCAACCCAGCATTCTGCCTGTCCAAAATCTTAAGCAGGATGCTAGTCTCTTTCTTGAGTGGTGGCGCGAGTACCGTCATTTTAACTCTCTTGACGAGTTCCTCAGGGAGTACAAGCCTCACCTTTCGGCCCCCATCAAGGGTTATCTGCGGAATTGCTTCCCGCAGCCAACAGGCACTCTCGTCATCCACACAAGCGAAAGTGGCAATTCCTCCTCTCAGGTGAGACTCCACGAACCTGGGTATGAACCCCCCTTCCGGGATGTCCACAACCCGGTCAATGATGACCCCCCTGAGTTGGTCAAAGACGCCCATCTCGACCCGCTCCCCTACGTCCTCGCCAAAGGCAATCAATACCCTTGGGAGTCCAGCAGCGGCCGTCGAGTATGACATCCCTGTTGCGGATGCTTGCCCCTGACTCTTGGCCTTCTTCCCTCGGGGTTTGGCCGTGGGATCCGAAATACTCCTCTCGGCCTTCCTTTTATCCCCACAGGGAGGACCAATGGACTGTGTAGCGGTTGAGGTCGATCCGGGATGCTCTTCCAGACGGGTTCTAGCCCCAGCCACGGCAGATGCCGCCTTTTTCTTCCTCGAACCGCTTACTCTCGGTGGAGGACGCTCCGGAAGGGGGAGACCTTCAGCCTCCGCCCTTCTCTTCGCATCCTCGTACGCTACCCACTTGGCCTTTCGCCTCTGTGCGCCGTTCATTCGGATCGGGCTTGGACGAGTGTCTTCCGCCGTACCGGTCTCCATCAGAGTGTCCTTAGCCACATCCGACGTTATCTCCTCGGTGCAAGGCACCTGAGGCTCTTGTTTTTTGTTTATTTTCATCTGTGTGTCCATTTGAGTCCCACGAGAAGCTAGGGAAATAAAGGTCACACCTCGCAGAGCCCCGCGATACGAGGTGAAGGCTATGTACAATGGGAGGTCGCCCGGTATCCCAAGGGCATCGTTGGCGGTACAGATTCCCCTGTACCATGCATCCCTAGGCACGATAGCTCCCACCTGTGGATTGGGGGATCCATTCTTGGTCACGGCACCTCAGAGGTCCTTTGCCCAACCCCCCTCCAGCCCGAAGGTCGAGGTGGGGCTTGAGTTTCTAGCCTCACTCATACCCACAGTCATCGGAGAAGCCCGTTTATAGAGCCCCGAGCCATTCATCGGAGAGCCCGGTTTATAGGGATCCGCATTCTCTCACCACTCACACTGCTATCGACTCAGGACCTCCTGTATGGTGTTTGTTAAGCCCCCCAACACGACAAGGTGATAGGATCCAAACAGGGGGGATTAACGTTAGTAGTTATTTCCTGGATTCTGGACAGTGCATCTGCTACCACGTTATCTTTACCGGAGATGTGCCGTATGTCTGTAGTAAATTGCGCGATAAATTCCAAATGACGGAATTGTCGAGGTGTGCAGCTTTCGGGGTTTTTCTGAAACGCATAAATTAAAGGGCGTTGATCCGTGTATACGATGAACTGTCGTCCCTCGACCATGTATCGAAAGTACTTTATTGCTTCATACACGCCTAATAGTTCTCGATCGTAAGTGCTATATTTTATTTGAGTTGCGTTTAGTTTTCGGGGAAAAAACGCTAAATGTTGCCAACCATTCTGTTTGTATTGCTCTAATGATGCACCTAATGCATAATTTGATGCATCGACGTGAATAGCGAGCAATGCTTGCACGTCTGGATGTGCGAGCATGGTTGTTTGGATTAAGACGTTCTTAATTTCGATGAATGCATTCTCTCGTTCTTCGGACCACGTAATCGGTTTATTTCCTTTAATGTTGTGTCCTTTCAGTGCATCTGTCAGCGGTGCTTAAATGCGTGCGGCATGCGGTATGCAACGTCTGTAGAAGTTTATCATACCTAAGAAACGCCGTAATTGTTTGGCTGTTTCTGGTCGTGGATATTGTTCAATAACTTGCACTTTATTAGTTAATGGTCGGATTCCGTTCTCATTTATTGTAAAGCCTAAAAACGAAATTTCACTGACGCCTAGCATACATTTTGCCGGGTTCAAGGTTATTCCGTATTCCGTTAATCTGTAGAATACGCTACGAAAGTGTTCGCGATGCTCGACTTCTGTTCTCGATGCAATCAAAATATCATCGAGATATACGTATACGAAATCTAATCCCTGCAATACTTCGTCTATAAATCTTTGAAATGTCTGTCCTGCATTCCTTAGACCAAAAGGCATTTTTAAAAACTCAAAGAGTCCGAAAGGCGTAATTATAGCTGTTTTCGGTATATCTTCTTTTGCGACTGGAATCTGATTGTAGGCCCTGACTAAATCTAGCGAGGAGAAAACTTTTCTTCCTGTTAGATTGGCCGTAAAATCTTCCAGTCTTTTTATTGGATAACGATCTGGGATTGTGCGTGCGTTGAGTGGTCTATAATCTCCTCAAGGTCGCCATTCACCGGTTTTCTTTTTGACCATGTGCAGTGGAGATGCCCAATTACTGTCGGATCTGCGGAGTATTCCCAATTTTGCTAATGCTTCGAATTCATTACGAGCCGCTTCCAGTAGATCCGGTGCAAGTCGTCTTGCTTTCGCGGTGACTAGAAGTCCTTGTGAGACCGGAATATGATGCACCGTGTTATGTTTGCATTCCTTATCGAACCCTGTCGGTTTGCAAATATCCGGATAGTCTGCCAGAAGTTTATGGTACTGTGTTTCCTGCATAGGAATTTTAATTTCCTCGATATTTGCTGTAGTATTTCTTCCCTGTACTCTGAGCTTGGTAGTGCCATCTATTAGGTTCCTATTACGGGCGTCTACTAAGAGATTATAGTGCGCCAGGAAATCTGTACCAATGATGGGTTGACTTACATCTGCGACTGTAAATATCCAAATAAACTTTCGTCGCAAACCAAAATTCAATTCGAGAGCAAGTGTACCAAATGTTCGAATTGGCGAACCGTTGGCTGCAACTAAATGGTAATTTGCCTCTTCACGCCGTGGCAAAAATCGTTTGGGGAAAACGCATATCTCTGCACCGGTGTCGATAAGGAATTGACGTTTAGTATTTCCGTCGATAACGTAGATGCGGCTGTTACTCTTATATTTTTCTGTGAGTCGAACTTACGCGTTCTCGTTTCTGCGCCCATTTTTTAACGCGTGGCACGTCCGCCACAGGTTTAGAGTGGGACGAACCAACGCCCTGGAGCTCGCAAAACAAAAAATGGTGAGAGTTTTATGTTTCATTGCTATCCTGAGAATAATCCAGATACTCGTTGGGTCGATTCCGAAGCTGAATCTATTTGATACGACCTGCACGGGGTTTAATCGCATGTGCAGGTTGTTTCCACGTGCGTTGAACGATCAGATGGAAGTATTTCGGCAAATCTTCTCATGAAAAATATAAGAGTAGCGCAAGAAGAGGTTTTCACAGTACTACGTTTAGAGCATTGTGTAGTAGTCCTGCTAGTTCCTATTTTAAATGTTCTCGCCTGGCTAAGAGAGCAATCTTCTTCATTGGCTTCATTGGAAGCTGCTGTCCATAAATCCAGGGACAAAAATCCAGCAGACGTAACGATGGAAATGCCTCGAAATTGATGACCATGCAAAGTGACTTTTAGGTATTGCAAGCGCGAAAATTAAGTAAGACTGATGTGCATCACTCCATATTGTGCACTCTGAATTGCCAGTTCAACTAATGCTATCCTTTCTTCCCGCGCGAATCGAAAAAACCGAACATGCATTTGCAATTTCTGGTATCGCCTATACGGGATCGCCACATTTCCAATTAGTGGACGATCATCGTATTCGTATGCACAAGGCGTCGTGATTTTCATCGGGTTAACTTTAAAAGATATATACTTGGAAATGTTATCCGCTTACCGTAATAAAACATTTTTAGAGGCCTTTGAAAGATTTTGTGCACACAGAATTCTATCAGGCCCTGTATATGGGGCAAAATTTCCCAAGTGCAACCGCGTAAAATTGTGTTGTAACTCTCCTAAATTTTAGTGTTGGCAAACCGGGCGGGCAGCCTTCCCGCAGCACTTTTAACTTTTCAAATGATGATTAAAAATATAAGAGCGTAAAAATAATTTTTTTTCTGAATAGATATCGATTCATAGTATCATTAAGAAAGTTTATGCACTATTTTTAGATCATCAAATTACTTATATGATTTATAAAGATCATTAAAAGCTTAAAAACCGGCACTTTTTTCACTTTTTCGCTTCCATATCGAAAATAGAGCAAAACAGAGCAAAATTTCACAAAAGCTTTTTTGTAGAGCGCAAAATTTCCTACAAAAAAGTCATTAGCAGCGTTAGTCTAACATTAATAGTTTAGCCGGAAAGAAAGCACGAATTTAAACAAAATATTCCGAATATTTTACATTGGTTATCGATCAAACTGTAAGTTGACGTTCCATTGTAGTTTGTGGCTAAACTATTAACATTAGACTAGGGCTGCCATTGACTTTTTTGTAGGAAATTTCACGCTCTACAAAAAAGCTTCAGTGCAATTTTACTCTATTTTGCTCTGTTTTTGATACGGAAGCGTTGAAATGAAAAAAGTGCCGGTTCTTACGCTTTTACAGATCTTTATAAACCATATAAGTAATTTGATGGTCTAAAAATAGTGCATAAACTTTCTTAATGATACTACGAATTGATATCTATTCAGAAAAAAATTTATTTTATGCTCGTATATTTTTAATCATCATTTTAAAAGTTAAAAGTGCTGCGGGAAGGCTGCCCGCCCGGATTGGGTGAGCAGCGCACCCAAAGTTTTTTCCGTGCGGAAATTTATTTCCCCAAAACCATTTACGACGCGATTGGCGACGATACGAACCTTTTCAACGGACGCGAAAATTCACACTCGGCTTGCGAGATTCTGCCCAAACAAAAAAGGCGATCACCATTGCTAACACAAATTTCGTCGGTAAGGACGCTCCATTTCGAATGATAGGAATTCGCTTTATCGACAGGTATTTTTGGTTCACATAAAAAGTCCCATCTTACGAACCTTCAAATTTGTTCTTCACCAGAGGGCCAGCACTGACCAAAAACAGGGCGCAACTCTGGCCCACGTTCTCGAAACCAAATGGTTACTATCCATTTAGAGGCGAAGCAATCCAAACTTATGAACTTCGTGTTCACAGCGAGCTCTCATAATAAGTTCAAACCAAATCAAAATGCCATGCTACGAACCTCTAAACTTCTTGTTCACTCAAAGGCCAGCACTGACCAAAATTCGAAGTGCAACTTCGAATCCACGTGCTCGAAACCAAAGAGCCACTGTCCATTTAGAACTGAGAGAATAGCCACATAAAGGAATTTCAAAAACATGAAACTTCAACCAACCGCATATTCGCAGCCGCAGCTTCGGAATAGTAGTAACTCGTTATTTATTTCATTTCAACTATTTAATTATTGTTACTTATGAATGAATTGACATCTCAGATTTTTCGAAAACTTAATATTTTTAATTGCGACCCATTCTCTCTTTTTTTCGAATCTGCGGCCACTTTCAATTTCATATATAAAGCTTCATTCCACACCTCATAATCAACATGCATTATATGTATCCTTTACATTTCAGAAATTGCCTTTAAACTATTTGTACAACAGTGTACACAGCTTAACAATTCATATAGTCGCCAGTTTAGGACCTTTACAAATGTGCCCAGTACCGTTACTTATATTTATGGCAATCAAGTCCGTAACAATTGTTGTTCCTTACTGCGTCAACTTATCCGATTACGTTTGTGAATCGTTTTCGACGTCTATCAAATTGTTTTTCTTAAAATAGAACATGTTAATAACATTATGACATTTCCGAAAACAAGAAAAACATGTAATCGATTGCCTGCTCTTTACTCAGGAACTGGACGACTATCAGGCATTAACAACAGCTCACGTTTGGTATCAATTTTATTTGAATTTTCATCTCATCGTATCGCGGTTGATTCGACAATGCGTAAATTACATAGACATTTGAAATGCATTATTTTAGAAAGTCGTTATAAACGCATGATTCCACACAATACGACCGATTCGTAAGTCGGTAGGCGATTAGCTCGTGACCATCGACTCTTGCGATCGTCTCGAAGAGTTTTCATGAAAATTCCGCAAAAAAAAACAGATATTAATAATTCGAATATTAATAATTCAAAGGCTCATGTTTTCGAATACGAGTCCAAAATATGTAAGGAAATTTTAATGAATTCAATTTCGATTCATCATGTCATCATCATCACCCAAATAATGGGACATATCAATCAAAGGCAAGGGCAACTATAAAGACGTCAGCCTCGCACTCCATTGCCCGGATCGGGACCTGTGAATAATTGATCATGACCTTCACAAACATGAACAATCATTATATGTCTTATGATTTATATTAAGTTATTAACATTCAAATTGTCATTCGCGCACAAAATTTGAATTAAAATCGATACCAAACCTTTCACGAAAAGGTCGAATTTCTGTTTTATTTGTAATTAGAATTATATTCCTATTATGCATCCATCGAGCTACTTTGTTTCCATATTTACAAACAAATCAAATTTCTTTAATCTACATGATAAAGTCAATGATCAGTAGGCGTCATATTTTCTTCAAATATCAATTTCCATGGTGAACTTTGAAAACACCGATCAAAATATGATATTCTTTAGAAAATGTACCAAAAACTATTTCCTTCTCTCAAACTTATGTTTGAGGAAATGGGGGTGATGTTTCCACAAACATCGGTCAAAACATGGCTTTGCTCGCCAAAATGCGACGGACCGGCCTCAAGGAGCGTTTCGGAAGTTTCGTAAAAAACAAAAGAAGTTCCGCTCTGCAGATCTTCCCTTTCAAATTTACATAAAATTCAAATCCCGCGATTTCATTTCGAATTTGCTTCAAGGTTTTCAACAAAATGAATCGTTTCCAAATTCGATTCGTTCGCGCCAAGATTCTCCAGACTTCTTATTCGCCAGAGATCACAAGCACCTATCAGGTTACTGTGCATCTTAGAGAGTGAGCTTTATGCGAACCAAAACATGTTGTATTCCGAACCCCCGAACTTCTCATTCGCCAGGAAGCCAGCACAGATTAAAAATCGGAGCCTGACTCCGATTCCTCATGCTTGGAACCACACAAGTTACTTTCCATCCGAAGGCGAGCATAGTGCGACATTAAAGATCGATATCTAAAGCAATATCTACTCTCAAAATATTTCGTATTTCAAACTGAGTCAAAATAGAATTTTACTGTTTACGAAGCAGGCAACTGTCCTGCTCCGAAACCCGGAAATCCACCTTCAGTAATGGCTCCGTTTGCAATACAAATATCGCAAGAAGTTCAAAGGGAGATATCCAAAAGTGATATCCCGCAAATTCGAAAAGGAGGCTCAAAATCAAACCAAATTAAAATTCAAAACTATTATGTCACCTCAAGGCCTATCGCTACTTATTTCCACGCCATAATAACATCTCGTAATATTGCAGATATAGCCGCCTTTCAGATTTCAAACATCGATTATGTTTACAACATTCGTCTCCTTGTATTTGATAACCGAGCCTTACCCGCCGCAAGGAATTTAAGGCTCGGGCCCCATGGCGACTTTTTTAATGTTAGTTCATAAGCATGAACTTTCTGTTCTTAACCATTCAGCCTGCCAAAGAATTAATCTTTTATTTTTAAAAGGGTGTCATTAACTGATGTAATTTTTTAATAACGGCTACTTATTCCATCGCTTAACATCGATGTTGCATTTGCTACAGAGGATAACATTACTTCATGATTCTTTTTCATAGTCTCCTTTGTAACCAAATTTGCCATTGTATTATGAGGAGCAGAAGGCACTGCAGTTGCTGAATCGAAAGTTGAATGTATCCTATTTCTAACGGGTGGAGGTATTGGCTGGCCGACTGTTTCCGTCTGGAAGTCTCCTTTACGTTTTTTTAGAACAAAATTGTCTAATGTGCGAGTGCTGCTAGTTTGCCAGTCATTCCATTTACTTGCCTTATAACGATGACCGGCGATAGAAGCTGGTAAATTAAGCGTAGGTAAATTAAACCCTGCCCCTCTTCCCTGACACTATAATTTTGCTTAATATCGTGCAATGTGTCAGCTTTATTAAGCTGGTGCTGAGGCGTACTGAGTGGACTCTGACGACAGCGGGCTACGCAGAAATAACCCAAAAAAGAGAAATGATCACTATGAGTGACAAATACTTTGGTCAATAACCCCACTAATCGAGCTTTAATTTTAGTACTTTAATAGTTCGTTATATTGCAGCCGACCGTCAGATACAACATAATGATCATAAACTAAGAGTAGCGCACAGTGGTTTATACCATTCAATTGACAGCTAAGCTCGCGGGTGTATACACAAAATTCACTACTCCTTGGAGGTATAGAAAGCATTCGAGAATTCATGCTGACTCAGTCAGCGTGATGGTCGTGCGGGCTAAGGCGACAGTCTTAGTGAACGTCGTGAAGGTCCCGAGTTCGAATTCCCGTCCGTGCAATTTTCTCTGCTTATGTCCAGTGTGGAATAACAAGGGAACCTTGCTGGGCGAAGGTACGAATTTGGGACCGCTGCCGACCCCCGTCGGCAGTTATCGGTACCGTCAGCGTCTTATCCGCGGTCGGTACGTCGTGGGTCTTATCTCGGATAAAGATGGGATAAGCCCCGCGTCGTACTCGCTAAGGCACAGACCGCCGAATATGCTGGTGGTACCGATATTGGGGAAGGGGGGGGGCGGCTCTGGGTGGGTGTTGTGTTGTAACTGCCTAGTTCTGTCATGTACCGTCTTTGTCCTGTACCTCTCCACCCGAGAGCCGACCCGCAAATAGACATATTCGTCATTAACGCGGGGGAAAATTTCCTGTCCTTTGTCCTATGTCCTTGTATTCATGCTGACAATTAATAACAACACCTTAGAAGTACCGCGGCGCGTGTTTGTTCACGTATATGTAGTGGGTAGCGGGCATACATAGAACCAACTTACCTATAAGCGCCCATCTGTGTATCTCAACAGTAGAGAATGTACTATTATGCACAAATCATTATTCAGAATCAATTCAGATCAATTGTCCTCTTAACATAAATCCGCCGCAATCGTGCACGAAGATGCAATTTCAATTTGTTAAAAATTAAATGTCTAAAATAACAGATCCGGGAATCTCCGACACCAATACGGATTCAAATCTAAGCTTCTTGGATTGGACGGATTGGATGAACACACCGCTCGCACAACGCTGACGTCATAGCACAATAACCACAGGTCGAAGTTTTGAAAAACGGTCCCTTGAGCAATTAACAGCAACATAAATTAAAAACTCACTTGTCGCCGGAACAAAGACTCGGAAGGACAACAGTATTCGAAAAACTGACTCCAAGTCGATTCGGCAATGTGTCACTAAAAAGTCAGACTCCTAAAAAGTGGATTTGAGCAAAAATTCCAACTATCAATGTAGAGCAGAAAAAACGTGACCACGTTACTCACCGTCCTTAACGGAATTCCCACTGATGTAGTAGCGCAGAAACGATGAGAGGACGGGATTTCGCTATTATTGACAGAGTCCAATGGACGCGAAAAACCGGAGATATGCGGAAATGCGGAAACGTTCCCTAAATCCGAGTGCATGGGAGTTTGGCATAATTCTTCAATTATTTAAATTCCTTATTTGCTATTGATTCTTCTTTTGTTAAATATGTGACGTATGTTGCCGTATACGATCGATTTTTATGGTCGAATGGCGAAGGCGTGTGAGATCGTACGAATACGAATAAAAATTTCTTATCGCTTGATTTTACGAACATTTTCACGAGGGCTGTAGGACACACGAAAGATCTCGAATAAAAATCTCAACAAAAATAGGGGTGTTCTTTGAGGGATCTGGAACTGATTCAGCCCTTGGTTTGGAACAAATTTCTTCGAAATCAAAATAAGGACCACTCCATTAAACATGTGTGTCCTATGTACTATTTGCACAAGTGGATATCGAAAATGTGTATATGTAACGTGTGTGCCATGGTGTGTACTTGGACGCAAGCAGGCCAGAATGACGTCCATCAGGACGCCTAGATGATTTTATATATACGGGGAAAAAGTCATGTTATATCAACATCGATTTCTGTTGCTCTAATAGCTTTAAAATGTATCAGTTTCCAAATGCACCTCTAACATTGTTTTTTTTTTGCAATTTTATTAAGTTTACCAGCATCATTTGAAGTTAGGTTAATTTTCGAAATATACAAGTATTCAATACACTTTTAAAGAAAGGATATAATGCTTTCTATATTATTTTATTGCTTCTAGGGATTTCAACATTCAAAGGATGTTTGTTGAAGGATGTCTAGGTGAACAGAGATGATGAACAAATTGAGGGAATGTATAAAAAACTGACATAATCCAACATTTTCATAAATTCATATATTCATTTAATGATTATAAGATATGACATTACAATACATTGTATGTGAGGAAATTTATGTTCAGTCGAACTCGTGATAGTACAAAAAGTTGATTGTGAGCGAAAAACATTTTATAAATCATCGTTATGTAAATTGTAGTATATACACCCTGGTAGAAGTCGTAAGCATTTTTATCGTTTTTAAACTAGTTATCTGACAAATGTCTTAATTAAGAAATGTATAGAATAAAAATGTCTATAAAATGCTTAAGAAATGACCAACTCTAAGCAAAATATATAAAATAAGGAAATCTTACAAAATTGTCTAATTTTTAGACATGAAAAATGTTCATTAATTATGCAATATTATTTTATATGCATGGATATTAAATAGATATTAATATCCATTATATAATATTATGGATATTAATTTTATACAATTTTTATCAAGCAGTAGATAATGCTGCCAAATAGCTTAAGTCTCCATCTTACGTCACCCTTAAACTTTCTTTCTCCATAATTCCATATCCATCCCATCGCTACTCGCGCTTTTCTAATTCTATATCTCACTTGTTGCCTTTCCCCTTCACATCTTGACACCCAATACCCTAAATATTTATATTCCTTCACCTCTTCTAATCTTTCCTTTCCCCATCACCACAACCTTTCTTTCTCCCTTCCCCCTTTATTTCTAAACACCATGACTTTTGATTTTTCTGGACTCATTTATAGTTTTTTCCCTTGTAAATACCGCTGCAAACCTCTTATCATTTCCCTTAATTCTTCTTCTTTCTCCGCCAAAACTACAATGTCATCAGCATATTCCAATGATCACACCTTTTCTCTTTCCACTCTCACTCCTCCTACTTCTTTTCTTAATTCCTCTTCTATATCCGCCATGTATATATTAAAAAGAGTTGGACTTAAAGGACACTCCTGTCTGACCCCCTTTTCCGAAACCTTCTCTCCTACCCTTACCACGCATCCTGTCTCCTCATATATTTCCCGTACTTTTTCTATCATCATTTCCCATAATATAAACGCCCCATTCAAATCCATAAAGAAAGCCCATATCATTTTCTTTTTCCTTAAACTTCTCCCTACTAAATATTTTAATATCTTTATATTTTTTATTGTTCCTCTTCCTTTTCTAAACCCTGCTTGAGTCCTCCCCCATCCTCCTTTCTCATCTAGCTCTTTCACCCCTATAATTTCCTGCCACATTTTTATCCCCCCTTTTCTATATCGGAACGGTCCCCGGTCCTCCATTTATTCGGAAATCCTCCTCCTTCCCAGATGTTTTTGTAACTGTCCTCCAACTTACTATTTACTTTATCTCCTCCCATCCATACTTCGTTTCTTATCCCATCAATCGCTGCCACCTTACCCTTCTTTAGTCTTATTTCTACATTTATTTCCTCTCTACTTATTCCTTCGTCATCTTTTCTGACTACCTTCTGCTTAACTCTTTCCTCTACTCTTTTCTCTTTAACTCCTTCCAGTGTCATCATAAAATGCTCGACTCACTCCACCATTTTAATTTCTTTACTTATTCCCTCCTCCTATTAAGAAATTCCCATGCCTGTGCTTCTATTGTTATCTTTTTTATCTCTCTCCCCTCGAATTTCCTGGCCCCTTTTTCTTTCTTTTCACATAGATCTCTATATTCTCTTCTTTTCCTTATGAACTCCCCATCTTTCTCCTCCTGTATTTCCTCCCTATTCTATTCACCTCTTTCTTTTTCTCCCATCATTCTTTATCCCAACATGGAGCCCATCCGATCCATTTGCCTCTCCCTCTCCTCTTCTTTTTCACTGCTCCTTTTAATCCTTCCTCCAATTCTTCCCATCCACCTTCCACATTTAATTTTTCCCACACTATTCCCTCTATATTTCTCTTAAAGAATTCTACCCCCTCCTCTGACCAATCCTGAATCATCTCCGCCTCCGTTCGCTTTTCCTTCACCTTCATTTTATATCCCTTTCCAAACTCTACTATTATTGGATTCTACACTGCAGCCTATTTTAAATGACATTATTTTCTCTACTGCCTCGACGTTTACAACTCCATAACCTATCGCCGATCTTCTTCCCGCTTTTTCATACGTCCACTCTCCCTCTTCATCCCCTTCTTTCCGCCCATTTAATATCATACACCCCCTCTCTTCCACTGCATTTATCAAATCATACCCTTGTTTGTTTACCACTCCATCTTTCGATCTCCTTTCTTTTCCATTTTCTCATTCTTCCTTTCTCTTACCCTCCCAAACCCCTTCTTTCCCAAGTCTAGTATTAAAATCTCCCGCTATTATCAAATATCCCACTTCCCTCTCTTCTATTATCAGTTTCAATCTATCCAACCCTTCCTTGCTTCCTTCCTTATTGTAAATCGTTATAATTCTGCAAGCATCTCTGTCTATGACCACCTCTCTCTACTGCATCCCCTCTCACCTCTCTCTCTCTCTCTCTTCTATTTCTTTTCTTATTCCCGTTATTATTCCTCCCATCGCTCTACCCTTTTTCTTTTCTCTCCTCGCTGGCTGGCATTTCTATCTTCATCCTTCTGGCATTTTTTCTTTTAGTTTCCCCCACCCTGCTTCTTCTAGCCATGTCTCGGTCAATCCGATCACGTCGTATTCTTTCACAAAATCCCAGAAATCTTCGTCATATCTTTTTAAACCGCGATGTTCCAGAAAACACCTTTCACACATTGCTTAACCCTCTCCTCGGTTTCTCTCCCTTTGTTTTTCCGCTCTCTGCCCTTTTTCTCCCCTCTTCAGTATGTCGGTTGTGAGCACGTCTTTTTCAAAAGTGTTTTCATTCATATACTTACATACATTGTTCCATCCATACTGTTAACCATTCATCCATGCCTTTCCTAACCCTGCTTTCACTTGTCTATCTATCTCTGTTTGTTTTTTTTACCCATAGCCTAATCTCTTTCTGTCTATCTCTTTCGTACTTAGTTAAATCGTCATCTACATACATTTTCAATCCTATAAATTTCTCTTTATTCCTCATAATCTCTTTTTTATCATCTAAGCTATTTAATTTTACTATCACCACCCCTTCATTCATTGTATTTCCTACCTAAAAGGCTTCTCTTATTTTTGTTTCTTTATCCAACCCCCTAATTTCTTCAAACCCCTTATCGCAGCATTTTTCACATTTCCCCCTCCACTTCTACCCTTCTCATAACTAGATTAAATCTTCTTTCTCTTCTTTTTTGATCATCTCTTCTTTTTCCGATTTCTTGTACGGTTCTTTTCAAGTCTTCGTTTTCTTCTTCTAACATCTTTGTCTTTTCTTTTTCTTCTTTTTTAAAATTTTTAAACTCTAAATTCATTTGTTTCTCCATTTCTTTTATCTCCTCCTTTAATTTTATTTTTATTTCTCTAATTATATCTTCTTTTTGCTACTTTAGAAATCCTATCATCATCTCTTCCATTTCCTGTAGATTTTGCCATTTGCTTGACCTTCTCTTTTTCTGGCGTTTTTCCTTCCTTCGCTCGTTTCGCAACTTGCGAATCCTCTTCGCTGTCTCCCGAGTCGGTCTCTCCACCCCTCCTTGAGTACCACGAGCTTAGTATGCTATCGATACTGCTATCTCGTCCCTCCCTTCCTAGCTTCTCCGCTTTCGTGGGTCTCCCTCTCTTCCCTGTCCCCTTCTCTGGACTGTTCTGTTGCTTCTGCCTTATTCCTCTCCTTCTTACTTTTTCCCCACTTCTCCTCTGTCTGTACCCACTTTTCTACTCGGCTACTACCCGACATTACCGGGGCTAGGAAGGATTCTTCTTTGTTTTTGTCGGCCCTCTCACTCATTCCCACTTACTCGAGGCAAGCGCGCACCTAGCTCCTTCTCTCCGTATCTATTTCTTTCCAGAATATCTTTCAAATATTAGCTCGGCTCATGAAGAAACAAGCTATTTATCGCCCGCTCTCGATTTCACGACTCTCGTCTCTGCAACAAAAATCTGCCCGCAGAGAATTTCTCTGCAGCCTTAAAAACTTATTTGTACTACTCACTCCATTCCTTGTATGTTTAAAATCTCGTTAAACATATGCATTCCTTTTTATTTCTAAGTAAGTTGTTCGCGTAACGGGAAGGAAAGCGAAGGTTCCTAGCGAACGTAGAGTTTGTGGACCCGGATCAATCGGAAGAGGAGAGAAAAAGGAATACCACTTGTATTTTTAAGGTTTTGTACTTTTGAAGATGATTTTTGTACACTACTTATAAGGATTAGCTTTATCGCCACGGGACCCGATGCGCGCGAGAGCTCGAACGAGAGGCGAGTGGGAGTTGTGATGTCACGGGGCGGACGCGGTAATAGCAAAAGATGATGCTACGGTCGCAACGGCGGGCGGTAAGTGAACCGACTCGTTCGTCGGTAGATCAGCGGACTTACTTCGCTATACGTTACGCGTGGGCGTAACATACCGCTCCCCGTGAGCCAGTGGGGCTCGCAACTTAACCTAAAATAACAAAAGAAATGGAAGAAAAACAGCAAAGCTGTCGTACAGAGTTAGAGGTATAAAGAATACAAATATCAAATACAAAAAAATATCTTAATTCTTACAGTCACTTAAATCACTCTAAATCCACCGGCAACAACGCAAGTTGCGTAATCGGTCGCTTCAAAACGATAGAAGCAGTCCGCACTGTCACTACGCGAGTGAGTCCGTCGGTTCCCGGATGACACTCTAAAATGCGTCCGATTGGCCACTTCGTGGGCGGTAGATTCGCTCGTTTAACTAAGACTAATTGACCTTCTCGAAGAGGCCTTTCCGCAATACGCCATTTCGACCGTTGCTGCAAAGAGAGCAGGTAGTCGGCCGACCACAGCTGCCAGAATCGCTGATACATCTTCTGGAACGCCTGCCATCTAGTCAACCGGTTGATCGGTACTGAGAACAAAAGTTCGTCTGGAACGGCATGTAACTCGACTGTCAGCTGCCTTAGTGGGCGAGAATTTAGCGTGACCTCGATTTGGCACTTTTATATTTGATACGTTTAAGATGGAACTTGACACTTTTAACGCGTGCCTCCCAGAGCCCACCAAAATGTGGGGCTGCAGGAGAAAGGAAGTGCCAGATGGTTTCGTTTTTAGACAATAAATTTGTGAACGAAGGGTCACGTATAGCTGCGTCAAACGCATGAGACATCTCGGATTGAGCTCCGACAAAAGCGGTGCCGCAGTCACTATACATGTGACTTGGAGTCCCACGACGAGAAACGAATCGTTTAAAAGCTACAAGAAACGATGGCGCCGAATAGTTCGAGACTAGCTCCAAGAGAATGGCCTTGACGGCGAAGCAGACGAAGAGTGCTACATACGCCGAATGGGCCTTGCGACCTCGTCCTCCGGCGATACGAACAAGCATAGGTCCGGCATAATCTACGCCGCAATGGACGAATGCACGCTAGGCTCGTGTGACTTGAGACACAGGGAAGTTACCCATTTGCCAGCTGGACAGACTGGCTTTGACTCGGGCACACCGTACACACCGATTGATAACGGAACGGATCATACGTTTAGCCTGAATTACCAAAACTTTTTGACGGAGTGTTTGTAAAGTTAGACGGATACCTCCATGTCAGCATGACTGGTGACAATGGATAACGAACAGGCGCACGGCAGGATGCGGACATAACACAGCTGGATGCTTCTTTGTGATCAACAGTTCGGCATTCGTCAATCGTCCTTCAACCCGAATAACGTGTTCGTCATCAAGGAATCGCTGTAGCGAGACTAAACGGGTTTTCTTTGAAAATGGTACAGCATTTTGCAACGATTTTAGCTCGTCCGGAAATAGATCAGCTTGTAACCATTTTATTACAGCGAGGAAGGCACGATCATAGTCGCTGTGACTTAAGACATTCGGTGAAGTAACATCTGATGGTTGGAGTCTACGTCTCCAATTGAGAATGTAGGCAAGCGGTCTGATAATGCGTATCCAATTTGAGACACGCTGGACCAATAATGCAATACGATCGTCTATACACGAGGTTACGGTAGCGACGTGCGCCCGAACTTCTGTAGGAGCGTTAACGGAAAGGGTTTGAGTCGTGTTCGGCCAAGAGCTGGAGTCCTTATACAACCATGATGGTCCGAACTTCCATAAGGACGAAGTTACGAGATCCGTAGCTGAGCATCCTCGAGAGGGAAGGTCAGCGGGATTTTCTCGTAAAACGATTAACAAAAGCAATCGCAAATTACAACCTGTGCACGTAAAATAGAGCATCCGCACGTTTATGACAATTTTTACGTAACACTCCTTGGCTCGACCTGTCGCTCGTACCATCCCATAATCGAAACATCTCATTTTTCATTCAGATTTTGCAAACCAGATTAGTTTTGCGGCTGGTCTCAAAAATTTCCCGTTCTCAGTCCTCACTTCCACGACCCGAATCGCGCCGTCTCTACCCGGTATAATTTTCTCTACTAAACCTTTGCGCCAGGAGTTTCTCGGAGCCTAATTGTCGAGATCAACACTAGGTCTCCCGTTGCTAAATTCGAGGCCTGCTTTAGCCATTTTTCACGAGGCAGAAGTGTGGGCAGATATTCGCGGACCCACCGCTTCCAAAACGCGTCTGCGGGTATCTGGGCGAATTGCCATTGTCTACGTAAGCATCTCTCTCGAATCTCGAATCTCGGGAGGGCGAGTTGGCCGGAAGAGACACCCATTAAAAAATGGTTAGGAGTCAAGGCTTGATCATCGCGTGGGTCAGCGGGTACGTGCGCAACACCTCCTCCCTTGGACATTGTTCCCTCAAAACTGCGTGCAGGGCCAATTTGACGGTACGAATTTGTCGTTCCCACACTCCTCCCATGTGTGGTGCCGACGGAGGGATAAAATGGCATTTCATGCGCTCGTTGGTTGCAGATCGGTGTAGTGATTCCGAGTTTATCGCCAATACCGCGTTCTTTAATTTCGGATCGGCGCCGCGAAAGTTCGTTCCGTTATCGGTGAATATATGGGACGGTTGACCGCGACGTGCCGCGAACCTACGCAAGGCCATGTTTGTGGAGTCGGCATCAAGCGTGCTTGCCAACTCGATATGTACAGCTCGAATCGTAAGGCAGGTGAACAACCCCCCACCATTTTTCACGCCGTCCGCCCATTTTCACGTACATAGGGCCGAAATAATCGATACCGCAATACATAAGCGGTCTCAAATGGTACCCGAATCGCGCTGAAGGTAAATCTGCCATGAAGAGTGGTTGCGGCTTTCCTCGGAGCCTTTTGCATGTGAGACATTTTGCGACGACTGAACGTAACGCGGTACGCAGTTTGGTTATCAAAAATTTCCTGCGAATTTCGTTGGCTACCGCTACGTGACCGCCGTGGTCCATCCTCTCGTGGTAATGCTTCACGAGAAGACGAACTTCTCGGTGCGCTATGTCCAAAATGACCGGCTCATTTTCAAAATCCAAGTTCTTTAATCCGGAAACGCGTCCCTTTACTCGGAGTAATCCTTTCGTATCTATATGCGGCATCAACTTTAAAATCGAACATTCAATTACTATTTCAAATAATGCGGCCAATCAGGAACTTCTTCTCTCTCCCCAGAATACACCCAATCCTACGAAGACCAAGGAGCTTCGAAGCTTTATCGGCGCCTGCAGCTGGCTGAGTGAGTACATTCCACACTTTGCAACCGAAGCAGCAGCATTAACAGAGCTCCTCAGCAAGAAAAAGTGATTTTTTTGGACATCCAAGGCACAGCGGTCTTTTGAGAAAATCAACGAACTGCTTAAGAATCCTATGGAGCTCTCTCGTCCCGATCTGGCACGGCAATTCATTCTTCAGACAGATGGAAACCGCCACGGTATGGGAGCTGTACTATACCAGGAAGGAATAGACCAACGACGAGATATCGTCAGCTACGCCAGTGCGAAGTTCAACGCGACCGAAGCAAGGTACCATAGCAACGAGCAAGAGTGTCTTGCTGCCATTTGGAGGATCAAGAAGTTTAAACGATACCTAGAGTACAAACCCTTCCCCTTCGAACCGACAATGATGCTCTTACATGGTTGGGGCGATGCAAAGACACCACAGCTAAATTAACTCGTTGGGCTTTGCTTCTCCAGGAATTCACGTTCACCATCGAGCATTGTCTAGGAAAATATAACGAGCTGACAGATGCTTTATCACGGACACCCCAAAATGATTCCAGCGAAGAAATCAATGATGAAGAAAAGATTCTTCCCTTCAAACATTAACCGCTAACCGGTTGAGGATGAAACAGTTGTGTATTTATCATTTCCAAATAATTTAACGGATGAACTCAGACTTTTGCAACAAAAGGATGTATCGATAAGTAATATTGAAGGTAATTTTCTAGCTGTCAAAGGCAGCGAGAGCCTGAATCCGAAGAAATATCATTTGCAACAAAACTACTGGCTATTCAACCAATTACTTTGGAAAAGGGCAAGGGGCAACAGCTGGCAGATGGTCATTTCCGAGGCAGGCAAACAACGCATCCTGTATGAATACCACGATGCACCACTCTCTGGACATCCCGGCATCCAGGAAACAATCCGTGCCATCCAGGAAAATTTCAACTGGCCACACCTTAGAGAAGATGTCTTCCAGCACATCAAAAACTGATATCTCTGTGCATGCACAAAAAGGTCCAGAACCACGGATCAACTTCGTCCACACACCCCAATGAAACCTTGGGAGACAATTTCACTGGATCTCATGAGACCCTATCCATGAACCAGGAGAGGCAGACGGTTCAGTTTGGTCATTACCGATTTATTCTCACGCTGGGTAGAAACCTTCGCCTTAACGTCCTCAGTTGCCAGCAGAATCATCAAAATCCTTCAGGAAGAAATATTTCCGAGATGGGCATATCCGCGGGCAATTCTAAGCGACAACGGACCGCAATTCCAAAGTTCACTCTGGGAAAAGACTTGCGAGGAATTAGAAATTCAGCATTGGACTACAGCTACATATCATCCCAGAGCGAATCCCACCGAACGCAGGAACCAGAAAAATAAAAAAGGTTTACGGCATCATTTTCATGACGAGGACTGTTACGGAGGAATTAGGGAGCGGAACCGTTCAAGCAAACTAGGCGATATTGTTTAAATAATGCAAGTTTATTTCGTTATAAAATGAAGCGGAGAGGCAACGATGTTACTCGGTCGGATTCGCGTCAAAAACTAAACTGACCTACTCGAGGTTGGTGATGATGACTGTCTTTTTGTTTTACAAACAAAAACGAATTGTTTATATAAAGACTATCGTTGTGTAGAAACGCATTCATATTTTTGTAGTTCGAATTTCGCGCATATTTGCGTTCTGTTGCCTACATTACCTACCGATTCAACTTAAGTTATTCGAATAGTCTTAGTATAGACATTCGACATAAAACTATTATTTTCAACACCCCTTCCATGGTATTCTAAATAGGAAAGGTGCAAAATACAACAGTTCCTGTACGGAACGTCCCCAGATGTCTAAGAAAGCTTGAGGATCGATCGATTCAACTTTCATTCGAAGTCGACAACGATACCTCTTAGTTTGAGATTATTTATTTCCTTTTATTTCGATTCGGAGTCCACATGATCTTTCATGCATCCGATATAATTCCCGCATTCCGAACCTTTAAACTTCTTATTCACCTGCATTCCACACTTAGTCGTAGATCGGAGTTTCCGCCATATGATTTTCGATAAATCGATGGATCCGATCCCTTGTGTTCGTGTTCGTGTTCGTGTTCGTGTTCGTGTTCCTGTTCGTGTTCTTGTTCGTGTTCGTGTTCGTGTTCGTCTTCGTGTTCATGCTCGTGCTCGTGCTCGCATCGTCAGTGCTATATGTATATTCAAATAACAGAAACGAGGAATCGGTTCGGATTCGGTAAAAATATTAACATTAACAAACCAATAAAACAATTAATATTGAAGCGAATTTTAGGACCTTTACAATATGATCTACCAGGTCCCCGCTTGAGACTTCAGCCGATCTTAAAAGAGGTACCCCCATTCGGGTGTGCAATGGCGTAGGGAAAACCACAATGTGGGAATAAACCACGCCAGGTACCGCAGAGGTCGAAACATCGATTCTAAACGCAACAAGGACCATAAGAATTAAGACCAACATTTGCCAAATATCCTGTTCCAGCTGCGCAATAGGCACAATGCAGCTACTGGGACAACGTTCAGCTGCGCACTCTATGGGTAGACACTACAGAGCCCAGAAGCCGCTAAGCAAGCAGAGTATCAACGGCAGTACGTCACTGAGCCCACTACACTAAGATACCACGAAGGGGATTTTGTCTATGTCCTCAATCACCACCTATCCAAAGCATCAGAAAACTTTTGTCGAGGATTCGCTATGAAATGGGAAGGACCTTACTCAATTCTTCATCTTTCGGGCCGCAACGTATACCTGATTCAGAAAAATCACACGCGCACTAAAGTAGACAAATCTCAGATGAAATTGGCACGAGGTCTCCATCTGCCCCCCGAAGACCAGGAGGTCTTAATTCCGGAAATTTCAAGCAATCAGGAGATCACTGGACGTGAAAAAACTTGGAACATCCGCAGCTATCTGGTAAAGATCCTTCAGAAGAAGTTCCATTACTACGGTTACAGCCAACAAATCAGATCCGGAAAGCAAGGATACTCCAAAGCCAATCAATTCTAGAAACATCCCTCAAGGCCTCAAGAACCGGGATGTCCTCTCAAAGCTCCACGGGTTCTGCGAACTCAGCTATCTGATCAGGTGGGCGTAATGTCCACTGACGCAGAGAATTCTAGTAACCAGGCAGTTGAAAACCCTCAAAAACGACGGGGGCGTCCGCCCAAGTACATCTGGCAGAAGCAACATCCGACGATTTCTTCAGATGAAGAAGATTTAGCCATCAACGATACAATTTGGGACGAAGAAAACTATAAAGGTTCAACTGTTGGTCTTAGCCGTTTCAGTGCAAGTGTAGATTTTAAGAACGTCTTCTATTACACTTAGCCATATGAGTAAGTATAATTTTTAAGAATTATTTTTTGGAATTGGCGAAAATACGCAAGGGTAGTTTAAGAAAATTTTTATGGACTTATCTAAACGCAGGCATAGATAAAAATTTATTTTTTTTAGGTTTTGTTCCAGAGTAATGTTTATTTAAAATTCAAATATAATTTTTGATATATAGCTGATAAGATTAAGTTGATGTAAACTCCGTTGGCCACCGAAAAAACACACCGCAAACAAGAGCATCAAGAAAGGGGAATTGTTATAAACTCCTAAGCCCTTGTTTGCGATTAATACTTTCAACACAAAGCCCTCCCTCGACCAATCACCACGCTTCGGACAATTTCTGTGCTTGAACAAAACTCTCAAAGTTCACGTTCGAAACATCGACCAATCGCCGCGCTTGAGACCTCGACTCTTATTAGTTCTTTGTATATAAACGGGTCATACTCACGATTACTGCACTTTCGATTTCACCATCGGTGACCAAAGCCAACGGACCAGGGAGATAGGAGCGAAATATACTACAAATTAAAACTTGAGTTTTTCTTGTTTTACTTAAAGTACAATTTAGGAACTAATTATTCATGGTAGTTTAGAACTAATTAATGCTCCGCAGTTTTCGCTGCACTTGGAAGCGGGCAATACCAAAAACAGCCAACCAATCACGGGAGAAAGAAAAAGATCATAGACAGAAAGGCGGACGTGAGGAAGGAGGTTGATCTGTCTTCATCTATCTCCCTCTCTATATATATAAATTGGTTTCGCAAAACGTCTCCACGACGATCTCTATTACGTATAAATTAAACCAGTATAGGCGTTATCCATTCAACCAATCACAACGCTCCGTCTCCACGATTGATGGACTCGCTTTCATCACGACACCAAAATCTAAGAATATAACAACTGCATATACATAGTTTACGTGTTGACATTTCACCAAATTTTTATCCGAGATGTCTGAAAATCCGGGAAAAATGTTTAAATCGCAATAAGAAAATGATCACATACATTAAATGATTTGGGATCCCTTTAAACCTTTTGCAAATTATGACAAGATATTCCAAAATATATGCATGAAACGTACTGCGAAAAACATAACAAGATTCCAAATATTATCAATTTATTATGAAGTATAATTTTCTTACCATGTACGATGTAAATGTCAGCAATGTGCGATGTTTTCCAACTATAAGCTCCGGATCATCTAGTAAATTAGGACTGTATTCAAACATCTGATCCTCACACTCATAAACTGAAATTAAAATTTTAATAACTTTAAGATATAATGCTAGGTTTTAACACAATTAGCCTCTGCTATTTCAAAACTATATTACCAGGAGAAGAATTCTGATAGAAGAAATCCACCAAATGCATAAATATATATAGACATCTATAGATAACAATTGTACTTGAAATATCGACGTTTACTGGCCCTACTACATAATATCTTAATTTCTACTGTAATTGGGTTTAAAAAATGTAATGTCGTTTCATTGCTGTATGTACGTTTGTGTAATAAGGATGCGTTGAAATTCATGTTTGTCCGGAAGTGTAAAAACAAATAGTCTGCTCACCACGGCTAATTGTGTGTCCGCCTGCAATAATGGCGTAGGCACACGAACCAGGGGTTGGGCAGTAGCAAATTATACAGTTTCGAATTTCTCGAGGCCGATTTTAAAATATAATCATGTAAAAAATTGTATAATACACATTTTGTACATTTACCAACATTAAATCGACCTTTTAAACAAAGAGGTAGATTATGATCGAAGAGTTGAGTTTTGTGGGAAATTTAGGCAACCCCTTCATAATTTGAATTCTTTGCCAAACCGCATTCTTTCTTGAAAAAGCCACGCTTTTTATTAACGAGAATTCAAACGGAAATGGATGAAAATCTTGAATTGCTTCCATACGAAGCCATACCTGCACTAAGAAATGTGAACAATTTATGATATAAAAGTGTTGTATATGTGTCTTTGAAATTGAAGTTCCTCGAATAGGAGTCAAGAAGACTATGTACAAGTAGAGAAAAGATTAATGTCTTTCGTACTTCTACCACTACGAAATCCCCCTTGTTCCTCCGGCAGCCTCTTTTGAGAGGACCGTGGGGCAGACGTTTGTACACAACTTAAGAGAAAAGTTTTCAGAGTGCATTGGAATTCGCACTATTCCTGTAGCTTGCAAGATGGCTAAAGATACTGTTTCAATATTTTAACGTGCTCTTGATTTTCGCACAACTCAGTTTTGAGTTCGTGCCGATATTTAAATACGAAATAATAACGTTCTTCTATTTTAGAATGTTTTTTTCTTTCTCTGACCCGCGCAATGTGAGTAGGCGGACTACACATTCTGTTTTGTGTGTTTGTACTAATCTATTTATATATATGTAATGAGTAATGTTATTAGAAATAAAAACTTCATTGAGTTTCTGTAAAAAGATTAAGTTTATTTATATCGAAACATTATTTACCTTATTTACAAGAAAATATAAAACTAATTACGAAAATAATCTCACCTGTAAAAAGATTAAGAAAACAACATTTAAAGTTTTTACTTCAGGTGATATTATAACTTTTATAATTAACTTTGGTAATAACAATCTTAACCACACTTTTGTTTTTATTCCTCCATTTCACCATGTGCTCGCCGATATCACAGGTTCGCCACTACATTCGATTCTCGACTCCCTGTAGGTGACGCGGGTTACTCTGTCGGTAACGCGGTAGATTTAAATGAAGAAAACGCATGACGTTATTTTCTTTACATCTCCCCTCCTTCGGGAGTGAACAATTTCCAGATAATTGTTCAGTTTTCGAAATTCTTTAAGACAGGTGTTAATTTTGATATATGAAAGAGGTTTGATTCTTTTTTCCTGTGTCCAGTATTAACTTCGTAAATTGAGTTTGAAATTTTCTTCAGTATCTTGTATGGTGCAGTTTTTAATTCGTCTAATTTCTTCCTATTTAGGCGATTTCTGTTCTCTACGTATACAAGATCTCCTTCATTTAACTCAATTTGTTTTCTGTGTAGGTCGAATCTTTTCTTGTTTTTATTATGAGATTGTATTGTATTTTCGAGTGCTATTTTGCTATCTCTTTCTAAATCTTCGGTCCTGTGTATTGGTTTTAATTCGTGTGGTAGAATATCTGTGTTTTTTCCTTCTAAGAGGTACTTTGGTGAGAATTTTGTTACTGTGTGATCTGTGTCGTTGTATTTTTCTACGACTTTTTGTGCAATGGTTGTCCATGCAATCTTCCTATCATTTTCGTTTATCACGCATCTTATTTTATTTACTAAGGTCTGGTTTAGTCGTTCATTAAGTCCATTTGAAAAAGGAGTATCTACAGTAGTGAAAATCATTTTTATTTGTTTGTTTTCTAGAAATTGTTTAAATTCTTTTGAGTTTATTCCTGGATATTGATCTGTTAGTACCATTTGGATATCATGGTTTTTTGTTACATTTCTAGTTAATTTTATAAAATCATCTGCGTTTTGGTTTTTTGACGTTTGTATAAACGCTTATCGTGTGAAATGGTCAACCAGTAGGTGCAAATATTTTTTTGTTGACCTGGAGCCTCCAAAACCTCCAATAGTATCAATGGAGATGATTTCAAATGGGTATGTTGCAGGTCCTAAATGTGACAGTAGTCCGAATTTTGATTTTCTTCTTGATTTATTTTTTTCGCAAATGTCACAGTTATCACAAATGTTTTTTATGTTTATGATCATATTTCTCGCTGTATAGCACGATGTTATTTTATTTATCATTTGTGTTCTTCCTATATGGCAATAAGTAGTATGTATATTTTTTAGTAGTATTTTGCTAAATTCTTCTGATAACACAATTTTCTGTCTTCTTTTTGATTTTTTATAATAAATTCCATTTTCTAAGATAAATTTATTCTTATTGTTATGTAATTCTGTGCTGTTTTGTTAATCTCTTTTTATATCCTCCAGATTTATTAGGTTTACTGTTCTTATTATATCGTATGAATTTTCATCCGGCTCTAGAACAGTCTGCCTCTTGATTTGACTTTCCAGGATTGTATTTAACTTTAAAGTTGTATTGGGACAAATAGTATGTTAAATCACCCAATTGTTCATCTGTCCTGGCTTTGATGTTTAAATTCTCCAAAGGTTTGTGATCGGAATATACTATAAATTCTTTTCCGAGAAGCCAATGTTGCCAAAATTTGATAGCCTCCTTTATTGCCAAACATTCAAGATAAATCGATTTTTTTTCTTTTTGGGATTCGTGTAATTTTCTTGAAAAATATGCCACTGGTTTACTATTCCCATTTTCGTCGTTTTGTTTTAATACCGCTCCGAGACCTTTGAGACTTCCATCCGTGTAAATATCAATTGGTACATCCGGATCGAAAATTTTTAAAACTCCCTGCTGGAAGTAACGAGATAAAAATTCTATCATTTCGAATCACTTTTTATCCACGAGATAGAAAGGGATAAGACAATATTATACCAGTCTATCATGCATCTATCCACTTGTATATCTTGTTATCTCTCGTTAATACAATACTATCTCTTTCTATGCCTTATGTTTCAAATTTTATCTCCTATGTTTTAATCATAATATTTTTCTATACCTCGTGTATCTTCGTTTATCTAATTTTATGTCTTGTCTATCCATCGTTATCTTATCCTATCACTCCGTCCATAAAGAAGGAACTCAATCACTTTCAATCTTGTGTTCTTGTATCCCATTTTATCCCTTTTCTATGTAACTCTATCTATTTGTATCTTTCTGTCAATATTACTCATGACTGATCTCTTTCAATACCACTGCTGTATCTAAGCCTATCACTAATCTATCAAATTCGTCTATCACTTTCTATATAAAAATACGGCAAAAAATCTATACATTTCAATCACCTTTTGTATATACTAATCTTTATATCTTTGAACGTTAAAATCTATCTTTTTCCAACAAAAGAGCATTTTTTCTCCCTCAATCTCTCGTTTATCGCTCCCTATCTATTTTAGTTTATCCTATTCTATCCCACGACCTACATAATGTATATTCTATCGCTTCCTATCTCTTTTAGTTTATCCTTTTTTATCTTACTACCTATACAATCAGTAGTCTATCGCTTCCTATCTCTTTTAGTTTATCCTTTTTTATCTTACTACATATACAATCAGTAGTCTATCGCTTCCTATCTCTTTTAGTTTATCCTTTTTTATCTTACTACATATACAATCAGTAGTCTATCGCTTCCTATCTCTTTTAGTTTATCCTTTTTTATCCTACTACCTATATTCTGTAGTCTATCGCTTCCTATCTCTCGTAGTTTATCCTTTTTTATCCTACTACCTATACAGTCTGTAGTTTATCGCTTCCTATCTTTTTTAGCTTATCCTTTTCTATCTTACCACCCACGCTATGTATATTCTATCGCTCCCTATCTCTTTTAGTTTATCCTTTTCTGTCCCACCACGTATACAATCTATAGTCTATCGTTTCCTATCTCTTTTAGTTTATCCTTTTCTATCCCATTACCTATATAAGATATTGTCTATCGCTCCTCAACTTTTTTAGTTTCTTTTCTATCCCATCATCTATACAATTGATAGTCTATCGCTTCCTATCTTTTTTAATTTTATCCCTCGCATTCTAATTATTAACACCGTATACGGTCTAATTCGCCTTTATAAGATACTCTGATGACTGAAGATGGAAAGTTTGTGAGCCCGAAAAATTCAATGTACTCTATGTTGTAAGACAAAGACAGTGGAAATTCCTCTTGTCTGTGTCTTACACCCAGAGAAGATAAGAGTTCGGCTCATAAATATCAAATTTTAGACACCAGAGTGCCTGTTAACAAAATCAATTCATTCCAGTTTGTTTATAATCATGTTTATATATTCCATGAATGCATTAGAGATAGGTAGATATAATAAAACAAATGTTCTGCATGATTACAATAAAAATTATGTATTATAACAACTTTCGTTTTATAAAGATGTTCAGTATTTTTAATATTATTAATACACCACCCTTTATTGAATTTCAACTTTGTTAGGTAATCTAGCAATGTACAAACATTCTTCTACCCTCATGTAGATTAATTTTTCTCTTATGTTTTCTAACAAAACTGTTTGTACGGAAGTAGTTGGCTGAATCTGTTTTAAATGAGAAATTGGTATTGTTTCATTTGGAATTATTTTGTACATATTTAAAACTACAAACGTCTTCCCGTCTATATATTTAAAATCCAAAATTTCGCCAATTTCTTCAGAAGTTAGTGCCACAAACGTGTCATTCGTTTTGGTAGGTCTCACATATTTAATGCTATGGAATATTGATGAAATATATATACAACGTTTAAATAATTTTTCACCATTCGCATTTTCTTCAGAAGCGTCCAAAAGTACAACGTTATCGTTTGTTCTAATAGCACTCTTATTTTCAGAATGGGAAAAAATATTTTCGCAGAAATTGCTACACTGTTTCGAGGTTGCAAGTTTCTTGACGGTAAAACCAAAAGTAGCTTTTATTAATGTTCTTTTTGCAATCTGGTCATAAACACCTTTTGGCCCGCTCATGGCTCGCTTAAGGTAGAAAATGGCACCTTCGAATGGAAAAGTTGAAGTACACCATAAAGGTCCTGTCATTCTCACTGATTGAACTAAATGTAATAAACTATGCATGTTAAAGGTCATTACACTATTCCCAAACATTTCTTGACACGTAGCTACAAAAATAAACAATTTCTCTTCGCATTTTATTAATTCTTCTTCAGATATTGAATCTTGTAACAGAATGAAAATGCTTTCTACGAGTAAAGCATAATGATTTAATACTTCTGTTGGAAGTATACCTTTTAAACATACGAAAGAGTAGAACAGTAACCAGGATCGCCATTCTGAGCCTTTCCATTTGGCTTTCTCAGTAATTGGTCTTGGTTGGCGGTGAATTTCTTGAGGAGGAGTCATTTGGAGAAGTCTCTTATTCACCGTTACAAGTGCATCTTTCGTAATGATTTTAGTTTCGATCCAAATATCCCATAAATATTTCTCAACTCCTAATAAAATGGCATGTAAATAATCGATGGGAAACCCCCATACCACATCGAAACAGAGTAGAGTCAGTAACGTAGAATGACCTTTTACTCCTCTTATTGTGGGTTTCTTGTACTTCTCTTGATCTGTGCAGTCTTTCCGATGGCTTTCGTCGCTTCTCAATTCAGCCTCTTTCTCTTTTACAAGATAACGCATAGCATTACCACTCCAATCACCTTTTTCGTAACACCAACTACAGCCCGAGTATGCATTATACGGGAGCCTGTTTTGTAAAATAGGGCGAGCTACGGAGTCCACGGGGCAGCACAGAGGAAGAACTTTCAAATTTATGAATTTTCCATCTTCATTCTTTACATCAATTCCGTTCTCTGCTAAATCGCACATTTGCTGAACAAACAACTTCATATAAGAATTCATAAATTGAGGTGATGGTTCTGTTTTATTTATACTTAACCCACACAAAAGAGGATTTTTGAATCTGAGTTTCGGAGGTAATTCTTGAACAGTAACTTGCATTGGCCAGAATGATTTTTTTGCACTATTGCAAAGAGGAGCGCCGTCAGTTGAAAAATTTAATGTTAAAATCTCAGAATCATAGTATTGGCGTTGTAATTTTTTATACAAAAGGCCATCATAAATATCCGATATATTACTCATCTCATTTTGACGTTCTTTTATAGCCTGAATGTTTCCCAGTAATGCCATTTTTATTTCCTTGTCCTCAAGAAGAATATCCAATTGATATTTTAAATCTATGCCGATTACGTAGTTTGACGATTCCGTCGTTAAACAATAGTCTAGTCCGCATGAACATTTCACATTACATCTGCGGAAATTCTTCTTTGAAATTGGGGGTATTAATAACTTATAACATTCATTGCATAAAAAATGTAAGGTGATTACTTTGTCAGGTGGATCGTATAACTGATTCAATATATATTTACTCGTGTTCCAAGATTGAAATCGGTCGCCTGCAAACACTTTACACATTTCAAACAGAGCTTCTCTTGCTTCATACGTACAATGGAACCTAATACTGTATGCCATTACCATCAATGATACATCACGAGTAGATAACTGAGACTCTGGAAACATTGTCACATGACCCATTTTTTTGTAAGAGTCCGAAAAGTCCATTTTATTTTTTGCATTACTTTGCTCATTTTCACGATAGTCTTCGCAATCTTCAATATCATACCAGACATGATCACCGGAATCAGATGATGAACAGGAAGAAAACATTTTTTGCGTTTCGATCACATTTGATGATGCTGATGCAATCCCTTCTATGACATTGTCCTCTTCCAAAGGCATTTCGAAATCCAATAAACTATTGTCAGGAGAACTCACAGATGAGTTCATGTTTAAATTCAAGTCATCAGTAGAATGGTTTGAGCAATTTACGTTTTCTTGATCAGCTGTCTCGCTCGTAGTACAGGTGGAAGGTGAGTCTGAACCTATACATATGAATAAAGAAATAAGTTATAACCATTTTTTCAGTATATCAAAATAATTGTTTTTGTTCGTAATAGCATTAAAACACTTTCTTTTTTAAAGATCAGTTGCTGAGTGAGTAAGTGTACTCAATGAGGCTTGAAATATTCTATTACATGCAGGTGTGTTTGTGTGTGTGTTTCTGAGTATCACATTTTTTTAATTACTTCTGCTATTTGTGTTTATTTACGTTTATTACATAAAGAATTATATTTAGTTTTTTATATAATTATATTTTCGAAATGGATTAAAAATACTAAATGCTTCACAATGTTTCCATTGAACATTTTTTGATTGTCGTATTTTCGAAAAGTTATATATACACATATATTTAAACTTCACGCGCTGATAGTCACGATAAAATATCTTGTAGTGCTTGGGGAGTCGAGGGAAGTAATGCATTACCGTTTTTGACTGACAAATCGAATTGAGATTTTGTTTTCACAAAAATCTTCATTGATTCTTCATCTACAATACTGAATTTTTAGTTTTTTGATTCCGAAAACTTCCCTCGACTCCCCAAGCGTCACAAGATATTTTATCGTGACTATCAGCGCGTGAAGTTTAAATATATATATATATATATATATATATATATATATATATATATATAAACATTTTTTACAGTGTTCGTTGTCTTCAGAAAACTATACAGACCAAATCCTCTAAGTTTCGAATCGATTCGTCATTTCGTAAACGAGAAATCGTAAGTTATGTTTTAAAATGTAGTGATTTTTAAGAAAAAATATTTTACTTTTTTTATTTTTTTTCGCGAAATCTTGACATCAAATAAAAAATTTCCAATGGAAACATTGTGAAACATTTAGTATTTTTAATCCATTTTTGAAAATGGATTTTTTCGGCTTTTACTAGCTGCCTCATTCCGCGTTTCGAGCGCCTGTCCGGTTTTAGAATACAGACTCTCAATTCGTCAGTAATAAAAATATCCCATTTGAATCAATTAAAACGATTCGTTATTGACTTTACTTTTCTTCCAAATGGCTGAGATTTCTCAAATGATATTATATTAAAGCTTTTAGTCATTTTTCAAAGTAAATTAATGCCTTGACACTTTTGGTCATGTCGCTGCATAAGTTTTGTCGTTATCCAATTTGGCCCTACTTTTGTTTCAGCTATTTATATACATAAATTAAAAATTTTATTAACATACTTTCTTAATTAGATCGCAATATATGGGAATTAATATCTTTGGCTAATTGCGTGTTTTATCGTAGAAACAGAAAAAGAAGCTTCAAACAGAATAGCCAGTGAGCGGATCAAATATCCACCCAGCAGCAAAATTAATCCGGCGACTACTGACTCGGAAGTTGAAAATTATAAAAAAAAACCGGCCAAGAAAGGAACTAAAAGAGTCTACACTCCGCCTTCTTCCTCTTCATACATGTCAAATATTATTAATAATAAAGTTAGAAAATTGAAAGGACAAGAAAGAAAAACACCATCTCCGTTAAGTGATGAGGAGACAAGTACTTTAGACTCATTGTCAGATCAGGAATTGGATTATTCAAATAATAATTCTAAACTTGCTAAGGGTAAGTCACCGAATTTACTTGAAGACTCGAAATCAGACAACCAACTGTCGGATACAGACGATAAAATAGATAATGAGGTATCCTCATTAAAAGAAGAGTTACGGAAAAGAGATGAATTAATTGAGGAACTAAGAAAAAGAAATGCTGCACTTCAAGACAAATTAATTTATAGATTAGAAACACTAAACAGTAAGTTTGTTCTTTTTTTTAAATGTACATACAACTGATTGATTTTGCTGATGAAACCTTGAGTAAATTGTGCTTTATGAAACATTTTTATTTGAAACAAATTAACATTGTTCGATCATTTCTTTCTTAATTTTGATGATAAAATTGAAAAATAAATATAAAAAAAGAATTTACGAGTAACAACACATAACCTTATTGGAAAATAATAGTAATTTTCGTATCAAGGGTGGAAAAGTGGTTCTCCCGTGGTGCGAACAATATTTTTAGATTCTGGAGGTGTGGGCATGGCCATTTCACAAATGAAAACGCAAAAGAGCGTGAAATGGCCATTTTACGCTTCCTGAATCGAAAAAGTACATATAAGGGTAAAAAAAGTAATTATCATATATAAATTTTAATTATTTTCAAACTTGTTTCATTCTTTCATGGATGTAATCTACAATTTTTACAGTATTTGTCCAAGCCACTTTAAAAGAAAATCTGAAGTTAGTCTAATAGAGTTTTAGTACATACGACTGTATGTTGTAATTTTTCTTTCCTTGCAGAAAACATTGAAGACGTGGAGAACGAAGCTGCAAATGCCCGGGGAAAACAAACATTCCAAAAAGTTGGCGCACTGAATGCAGACAAGGTATGAACGTATACATGAAAGTAAAATCTTCTAACGAATAATTATCTACTTAAGGAATGATTTAAATTAATTTTTGTAATTATTTTCAAGTTCGGTATGCATAAATATTTCATCAATTCATTAATTATATTATTACAGATTCATATCGGAAGGAATGTGTGGATCAAGCAGATTCAATATGATTGCGTGGTGGTTACAGCTAAATCACCCCAGACTTTCGTCAATGGTTTAGCTGGTGCTACGTTTGGTTTAAAAACCCTGTTAGAGAGTAGTGTTACGGGAGTCGCGTCTAATAGAAAAAAGAAATTTAATGTTCCAGCACGACCTCGTCTCAATCCGAGAATCGTGGGTGCTATACAAGGTTCATTGTTTTTCTAGTTATATCTTTTCATGTCCTCCAAAATAAAATATAAATTACTGTTCTTTTTTTCATTTGTAGACTCTCTGCAATTCTGGGCTGAAAATTGCATACCGCCTTACGATTCAGTAAAGATTCAGTACTTTGTAAGTGAAGTACCGACTATTTTAAGTAAATATATTACCAGACTCAGAGCGAAGCACTGCAAAAAAGACCCACGTGAGTTCCATATATTTCTTACATTGCATGTAACACAAACACGTTCACCGTTCTGAATACAGGTGTTTTTATATCAGTATTGCAAAATCCGTAAACGTACTATTCTTTGCTATTGTTATATAACAAATCGTGTGCAATACGGAGACAACATTTCTTCAACGACAATCTAAAAAAACCGATTTCCCTGCCAATGTAGAATGATTAAAATTATTTAAAAGGTTTCAGTTTAAAATGGATCCGATCTAAAAAAGGTTTCGAACAAATTATACATACTTGCAAAATACGACAAAGTTTTTGTAATATTAAAGTGAAAAAAGAAAAATTGTTATCTTTGCGATATACGACTTTAAAGCAATAAAAAAAATTAGTTATTACAAAACTTTTTTTTAGGTTTAAATTTATGTTGTTTGTAGAACAATAAAACATTTTCCTTATTTACGGATTATGATAAATGACTGCTTATTATCTCGAGCAACGACGAGGAATCCCACTGTTTTTTTTTTAAATAATTCCGTAATTTTAATCATTTCTAATCCCGATTTAATTACTTTCATTTTGTGTACTTAAGAATCGTTCTTTGAGATGCTGTCAATTTTTTGAAAGTATACAAAGAAAACATTACTTAACCATTTTCAATAGCATTTCAAGCATTCGGAATTTTTTATTTTGTGAATCTTTTTGTATATGTATATCAGGTCAAAAAATAGGATTCGGAAAATTTTAAAAATATTATATTCTTAACACTTCTTGAGTCGACTCTTTTTTAAATTATATTCTTTTCTTAACACACTAACTCACATTTTAGAGTCAGAAAAGGCAACAAAAACACAAAGTGTCACTACTGAGGCTATTGGTACTCCTGCTGACATGGGAGAAAACAAGGAATGCTCGGAAAATGGACCGAGGGATAACGGGGTAGATCCCCTCGTAATAGAAGATAACACCACTCAACAGAATATGGTCACTGGAGAGATACAGGTAAGAATTCTGGATTTAAATACAAATATTTTGCGATAATAACAAATAGCATTGTTGTTTTTTCAATTTGTTTTTAATTACTTCTTAATTAACTATTTGCATATGAAAATTTCATGTGTTTTCATGTAAACACTACAAACGTTAAAAAAAATCGTTTTTCATGGTAAATGCATTCTACAGCAGTTCGGTATCAAAAGCTATAAACGATACAAATAAATATTTGTAATATGAAACTAAATTTGTCGGATGGTCTGCAAAGCTGCTTAGTCGCAGGGACTCTCCCTTTAATTAAACTGATTGTACTTTTTGGTTTTTGTTGCTACATTGTATTAGGTACAGAGTTGTACTGTATTTGTATTCAATTGATATAAAGACTTTTTACAGATTTTGACAATTTAAATTGACTAATTTATTATAAATAAATTACTACTTTTTATTCCAATATTACAATTCTAAATTATTGCGTTTTTCATGTGTATTCACGTGTATTATTTCCGATTTCTGCACAGTCACACTAATCCGAATTTATAATTATTCTACTTTGTTAATACTTTGTTCAAAATAGTTGAATCATTTTTATTAATTTTCATTTTCTTTTTCATTAAAGGATATGGGCACTAATGAACAAGAAATATCGGATCAAGAATTAAATGACAAAATCGAGATCATGAGTGAGCCAGATGACGATGTTCAACTTTAATAAGCATTTTAAACTTTTCAAATTATCTTTTTAAATATGTTAACTTTTGCTAATAAATACACATCTGAATAATTCCAGTGCTTTTTTTCTGAATTATAGAGATATGTAACCCATCCTAATAAATATTTAAATTCCTTCTATCCTTTCCCTTCTATACTAGATGGCATAGTTTCGAAAAATTATCTAGACATATATATAATATTAAATACATAAACAATACAAATAAAACAGATATTCTTTACAGTCAAATTTAAAAATAAAAAGACATTGAATATTAAAGGTAGAATATTAGATTACATCAGATTGGCTAAGAGTTTGGAATATATATAATTATTATGAGGATATGTATGAACATGGGGTAAGAAAATATATGACTTTTCTAAAATTATTACTTGCAGCTTATATTTCAAAAACGGTTTCGTTTTATCTCTCCTCTAACCTCTGTACCCGAATACGTCCATCCCTTCCTATACTTGCACATGGTACTATAGATATACAAAAGGGATAGGAAAATATAGGCATTTTCTGTCACTGTGAATACACGTTATTTTTCAAAATCGGTTTCTTTTTTCTTTCGCCTATTCTCTGTATTCAAAGTCTTCTACTATCTCTACCTATACTTGGACACGACAGTATAAGAAAAATTAAATAGAACGATATAGATGTTTTTTTTTCTCTGACGGAAAATGAGGTTTCTTTTAAGATTTTTTCCGATTCTAAGTACATATCTTTCTTTTCCTCATCGTATAGCACGAATAAACGAAGAGAAAGAATAAAGAATTGGAGAGAGATTAAAAGAGATACCGCGCTTAAGAAACGCAAATTGTATACTTTACGTCAGAGCAAGAATAAAACATGTATATCGTCATATCCCATTTTTGTGACACTCCCGTGCCCAAGTATAGGTAGAGATTGGTAGAAGACTTTGAATACAGAGAATAGGCGAAAGATAAGAAAAAAACAATTTTGGAAAATAACGTGCATTCACAGTGATAGAGAAGACCTATATATTCCTATCCCTTTTTTATACCTACTATTGTGTGCAGGTATAGGGAGGGAAAGAGATTTTTGGATGCGAAGGATAGATGAGGGATAGAAGAGGATACCGTTTTTGGGATGCAAAACGACTTGGAAGGGATAGAAAAGTTCTATCTTTTTCTATCTCATTTGTATACACGTAGTATAGAAAGGGATAGAGATGTTCGGATGCGAGAGATAGGTAAGAGATAGAAAAGGATATCGATTTTGGGATGCAAAACGTATACTTGGAAGAGATAGAAAAGTTCTATCTTTTTCTATTATATTTGTATACACATAGGATAGAAAGGGATAGAGATGTTCGAATGTGAAAGATAGATAAGAGATAGGAAAGGATATCGATTTTGGGATGCAAAACGTATACTTGAAAGGGATAGAAAAGTTCTATCTTTTTATATCCCATATTTTTTATCCCTTTTTATCTTTTTTCTTCCAGCAGGGCTGGTTCTAAACAAAGTAATTCTTTGATTTTTTTAAAAGATTTTTGGCATTCCTCCGACCAGACGAATTTGACGTCTTTCCTCAAAAGGTTATGAAGTGGATCTAAAATAGTTGCGACGTGTGGGATAAATTTGTGGTGATAATTAATTTTTCCAAGAAATTGTCGTATGTTTTTTCTTGTTTCTGGAGTTGGGAAATTTTTTACAGCAATTAGATAATCTTTTAGTGGTCTTATTGAGTTATTTTCAAATATATGACCTAGGTATTTTGCATGGTTATTTGCAAATATGCATTTGGAAAATTTTAGCCTGAAACCTTCTTTCAAAATTGCTTCCAATAATTTTGATACATGTATTAAATATTCTTCAAACATTTTTGTAAATATTAGGATGTCGTCAATGAAATTCACAACAAAACCAGCAAGTTTGTATTTTCTTATTATATTACCGAGTATTCGTTGAAAGGTTGCTGGTGACGTTTTTAATCCGAACGGGAGGCATGTCCATTGAAAATGACCCTCTTGTGTTATGAATGCCGTCTTGTATCTATCTTATATCTTCAGAGGGATTGACCAAAATGCTGAGTTTATATCCAGCGTTGTGAAATATTTGCAGTTTACACTTTTTACCATTAAATCCTCAATCAGTGGAAATGGTTGTGATTGTGGAATGACAATTTTATTTAGTTCTCTGAAGTCTATACTCAGTCTTGCTTTTCTAGCTTCTTCTTTTTTATATGCGAGAGATACTGGGGCAGCATATGGGCTGTATGACTCTTCAATTAAGCCTCTTTGCAGTAATTTTGATATTTGGTTTTCTATTTCTTTTCTGTCCTCGAATGTGCATCTGTAAGGACGTTTGTAACAGTATTTTTCTTCTGTTAAGTCAATATGAGCTTCAGAATCTTTTACAGTGCCAATGTCATATTTGTCTTTGGCGAATATTGGTTTATATTTGTTTATTAAATTATCGATTCCTGATTTCTGATCTATATAATAATAATAATAATAATAATCACGTCTTTATTGGCAATTACAAAAACAATACAGGATATAAATAATACAAAAAATGCCAAAGGGCGAGCCACAGCAATTGCTGTTTTACAGACTGACCAGGTAATGATTTAAATGGTTTACCATTATTTCAAATTTATCTATATCGATATGTTCATTAAAATTTATTTTGTAATTTTTCTGAGTATCTTCTAAATGTTTAGGTATCTTTCCATTTTTTCCGCTATTATTTTCCTCCTTTTGAGGTTTTTCGTGTTGAATAATCTTTAAATCTTCAGTCTGTATTAATTTGAATTTTTTTATGCAATCTAATCCGATTAAAAATTCATAATTGAAATTTTCATTGTCTATGATGAAAACGTCTATTTCTTTTACAATATTGTAGATTTTTACTTTTAAGGTTATCATACCTTTCGTTTTCTTTCCACCATTGTTAGTCCTCAAGTGTGTCGTTTGTAAATTACTTGTATTGTTCTGTTTTATTTTTAGTAATTTTGCGTTTATTAGTGACACATTTGAGCCCGAATCATAAATTCCGTGGATTTCCAAAGTGTCATTTAATAATAGCTTGATTTGTATTAATGGTGGCACTTCTAGTTTTTTGGATCGTCTTGATTTAATTCCACTTCAACTCTGAATTGTTGATTGATTTGATTAATTCTGTTTTTTGTGTTTTGTCATTTTTATCCTTAAACCAGCAAATTGATTCTGCATGGAAACGTTGGCCTCTATTTGTATTTTCACATATTTGGCATGGTCTTTTCTTTTCGATCATTTTAGATTTATTATCAGCGTAAATTTTTCCCTTTTTATTAAATGTAGTTTTTTCGGTAAGATGATCCAGCTTACTTATTTCATTATAAAGATCTGGAGTTTCTTCCAAAATTTCTCTGTCAACTTTTTCCAATACATAGTTTGGTAAGCCAATTGCAATAAGGTCTATTAACGTTGCAGTATCTATTTTCTTTCGTATTTGTAGTAATAATTTTTCTTTTTTTAGAGCATACTCAAGTAATGCGCCAGTTTCGTATTTAAATGCAAACGCATATCTGATTGGAGACCAGCCTTTATTTCCGAAGGTGTCACAAACATTTTTCTTCCATTTGTCCCAATTCGAATCAACTGTGAATTTCAGTACCATGTTGCTGTACCAATCTGCACCAGATATTTCAAGGAAGAACTTCAAGATTTCAATTTTTTTTCTATCTTCTTTTATTGCGCAGCGTTCACACTCTTTTTCAAATTCGTTTATCCATTGGTTTGCATTGGAGTTTTTCCCATCAAATTTGTCAATTGTAAAATCTTTCGCAATTTTGCTCAAGTTTTGAATTTCAGATTGTTGTTGTTTAGTTTCTAAAATTTTCTCTAACAACATTTTGATTGTATTATAACCCGTTCCTTAATTATAAGAGGAGAGGATATAAAAAATTTTCTTGAGACTCGAAAATAAAATCAAAATCTGTATATTCAAAATCCAAAAGAAGAAAAAGAATCCATACACGCTTTCTTGAGCGCGACAAAGTAAATCCGGAATCTATTACGCCAAGTTACGCAACGTATTAACGCAAAGGGAAAATCTAAAACAACGCAACAAAAGAAAAGGGTGGATCCAGACCGCGCGACGGCGAGTTTCGCAACAATGGCCGGAGTTATTCGCAAAAGTTACAGACGAGTCAACAGCGAAACTTACGCAAAAAAAGAAGGGGGCGCAAGGAAAAGGGGCGAAACGCACTTACAGTTCGTGACGTGATTGCGGGTTCACAAAAAAACCAATCCCACGTGGCTGGCGACTCAGGATGTGGGTGAGTCGGGGTGACCTTGCCCGGGAAACCTTCTCGAACCTGGGTGTCCTGCTTGGACTCGTCTTCTTCGCTGTCCTTGGCCTTGAAGAAAATCTCATTATGTCCTGGATTTCACCTCGGTAGATGTCCGACACGCCACTAGGGTTCACCACTTAAACTGCGCAGAGTGGTCCCCCGAATCGCACTAACTCGAGAAAACGCAAAGGGAACGCAAAGGGAACGCAACGGGAACGCAGAGGGAACGCAGAGGGAACGCAGAGGGAACGCAAAGGGAAGGCAAAGGGAACTCAAAGGGAACACGAGGGAAAGTTCCGAGAGCAGCGGAACACGTCCGAATTCGACGCTGCTGAGAGACGGAATGTGCGCGGCGCCACGCCGGAACTGGCGACGAAGGCACAGCCGCGCCATTTGGTGTCGAGGGGCAAAAGCATCGGGGACTGGGGTATAGGGAAGGGGAAAAGGGACAGCGCGAATTAATAGGTGCGAAATAAAAAGGGATAACAGATGCGACATGAGTGCGGTCGCATTTCGAGTCCATAGAAGGGAAGGGGACAGGAAGAAATTGGGGAAAAATACGAAGTACTATCAACGATTCGTCCAGGGGTTCTCATGAAAGAGACGCAGAGAGACGATATGACAATCCTCTTGCGTTGAGAAAGACAGAAGATAATGCTTTTCCGAATATTTCGACCAAAGTTGGGAACGGCTCGACGAATGGCATTGGCCGATTCGTGCGTAAGAGAGAGACAGAAGCGGAGATCTTGCGCGCACTGGGAAGAGACTCCCGGTGGCGCTTGTCCACTAGCACACTCGGTCCTTTTTAGAACGGCTGGCGGGGGCCTGCCGTTGAGAAGGGGAATGGAGACGGGGACTCGTGCGCTGCGAACGTGGCGGAAGAAATCGCACACGGATAGGCGCTTAGACGAGTATATGTGGTCGGTAAAGCCGTGCGTCTGTTTGACCGGCAAGTCGACGGAGGGAATCTAAATGTAATTTAGGGATTAGGAAAAAGGGGAAATCGAACATTTTTGGGAAATGGAACGATGCTCTACCTCAAGGCTGATTTTAGGAGGTTGGCAACGGGGTAGATCAGTGACTTCGTCACAGTATCATTGGACGTACCTGGTGTAGATTCTTTACATTCTTGATCCGCGATTTCTTCTAAGTGAACATTTTCAAACATTAAGTTTTTTTCTTCATCCATGTACACTTTTTCTAAACTGTCCGATAAAGTTATCCAGATTCTCCTATATTGGTTTAGTTTTTTTATGTATTTTTGACTCTGCTAAAAGCTTGTAGTGTTTTTAACTCTGTGTGCAAATTAGCTGGTTGATATTCTTCTGGTATTGTAAAATAACGGCCTTCTGGCGTGCCTATTGATGCACAACACAGTTGTTTTTCCGTCTGTTGTTCCTTTCATTTAAACTCAAACAGAAGTTTGTTCATTTTTCCGAAGTATTCACAAAAATTTTGTTTTGTAAAGAGTAATGTTATTAGAAATAAAAACTTCGTTGAGTTTCTGTAAAAAGATTAAGTTTATTTATATCGAAACATTATTTACCTTATTTACAAGAAAATATAAAACTAATTACGAAAATAATCTCACCTGTAAAAAGATTAAGAAAACAACATTTAAAGTTTTTACTTGAGGTGATATTATAACTTTTATAATTAACTTTGGTAATAACAGTCTTAACCACACTTTTGTTTTTATTCCTCCATTTCACCATGTGCTCGCCGATATCACAGGTTCGCCACTACATTCGATTCTCGACTCCCTGTAGGTGACGCGGGTTACTATGTCGGTAACGCGGTAGATTCAAATGAAGAAAACGCATGACGTTATTTTCTTTACATATATATATATAAATATAATAATAATAATAATATATAATAATAATAATATAATAATAATATAATAAGGGGCCTGAATAGTAATATACAGGGGCCCAAAGGGAATGATGCGTAACACAATGCGGCTATGCAAAAAGCCGCATCTTAGCCTATCTTCCCAAATGGCCTACTCTCACCTCCACGTGTGCTTATTAAAGCCGGTGGGCCCTGGACTCTTAGCAACCTTGCCAGAGATTGGGTAACGAACCCCAGCGGATGGCGAGGTAAGAGACAAACGAGAGAGGCATAACAACGGGGAGTAGGGCCAACCACCCTACTCGCTGTATTTGCGGTTAGACGAAGTACAACGCGCAGGGCTCCTGACCATCGGGCTGCTTCGGATGCAGCCCAGTCCCGAGGTGGAGGAGCCGAAACAGGTGTCCCGTGACAACGACAAACGAATGCCCACGGACGATTTCAGTGGACGGAGGATCTCAGGCAAGATCTAATGCGCTGCTACGAGGAGAGCTGTCCGCAACAGAGAGGCTACATGGCGCGAATGCAGAGTCGGTTTGCAGTAATGCATCCCAAACTGGCAGATCGCTTTTCTCAACAACAACTGAGAGATTATGTGGCCTATCTGAGGCGGACGGGTTTCGTTGTTCCCAGCTGTCAACCGGTACCGGATGTGCGGGCAATAACAACTGAGCCCGTACGCGGTGCTGGGAGAGATGCTCCACATTACGAAAGCACGACACTCGTGTTTAAGCAAAATTTGACAACAAAAATTTTGCCTAAACAACGAGAATTAGACAGAGCAAATAGCCTACTTCTGGATGCTCTTCCAGATGACTGCGACCTGTGGCAAGTCAATTGTGCCGTTTACGAGGCTGCAAGTGATCTGGTGACTCCGCGAAATCTGACACAGATATCGGGGAGTCGGCAGATTACAAAACGCATGTCTCAATTGAACGGCAAGATTCGACTGACACGGAAGCTCGCTTCCCGAGTTCAGTGTGTGATCCACTATTTAATATCTGGCCGTTCATTTACGGCAAAAGTCAAGAAGTTCGCACAACAACTGCGGACGTACTATCACACACTGAACAAGCTGAAGTTGCTCAACATCAAGCAACGTTTGGCGGATAAAATTCGGGTTTTGGCGGATGCCAAAAAGAGGCTGCAAAGACGGGAGGATGGAATTCGACAAAATGCAATATTTTGGACGAATCCTTCCAACCTCTTCAAACATCGTATCGCAGCCTCAAGCGAGTTTCCGTCGATGGCCGCAGTTGAGGAATTCTGGGGGAGCATCTACGAGAGAACATCTAGGCTTAATGCAGACACTCCAGGTATTGAAATCTTCACCGAGTTGTGCGACGAAGTCACACAACAAAGTGAAGATTGCCCACCCGTCAGTGCTTTAGAGGTGAAAAATGCCATCACAGCAGCGAGGAATTTCTCCTCGCCGGGCTGGGATGGAATTAACAACTATTGGTGGAAGAAGTTCACTTCTGTCCATCAACACCTAGCCCGAATATTCACCTCTTACATAAATGGAGACCAACCCATTCCGCACTGGCTGGTGGAGGGCCGAACGACACTGATCCCAAAATCGGGAGACTTGTCCGATCCGAAAAACCATAGACCGATCACGTGTCTCAATACGTTATACAAATTGTTCACTAACATCTTGAACGAACGTATTGAGAAATCCGTGAAACCGGTGTCGCAACGGATAGTAGAACAACGAGGCTGCAAAATGGGTGTATCCGGCTGCAAGGACAACTTGCTTATCGACAGGTGTGTTTGTCAGGACGCAGTCCAGTACAAGCGTAACCTGTCGATAGCCTGGCTGGATTACATGAAGGCGTATGACTCAACATCGCACGAGCTTTTAAGCTTGTTGCTCAAACGCCTCCATGTCCACCCAAACATAGTGAGAATTGTAGAAGACCTGATGCCTCTTTGGAAAACACGCTTTGTCATGACATCGGACAAGCGTCGAACCATGTCTAGACTGGTTCAATTCCAAAGAGGTGTCTATCAAGGAGATTCTCTGAGTCCTCTGCTCTTCTGCATCTCACTATTGCCTCTATCCGTTGCTCTCCGGAAATCTCAAGGGTACATGAGTGGACCGCCTGGTGAACGTGTACATAAGATCACCCATCTTTTCTATATGGACGATCTTAAATTATACGCATCAGGCGAAGATCAATTACATCGATCTCTGAACATCGCCCTCACATACTCGAGAGATATCGGCATGGAATTCGGATTGGACAAGTGTGCAGTCGTTCATTCGCACAGAGGAAGCTCAGGCTCCCATAACAACGATATGGAGCTCGTCAACGGAAATGTCATCCGCCACCTTAGCGCCGAAGAAGCCTACACATACCTGGGCGTACCTCAAAGGCATGTCCAGGATGTGCAGGCTGCTAAAACCACCATCATTAAGAAATACCGGCGCATTCTCCGTCAGATCTGGTCATCAGAATTGACCGGGAGAAATAAGGTGGCAGCCACGAATATGTTGGCCGTATCACCAGTGCTCTATTCTTTTGGAGCACTAAAGTGGAACGTTGACGAGCTAAGGGATCTTGACCGAAGCACACGGAAGATGATTTGTATGCAACGCAGTTTGCATCCAAGATCTTCCGTGGAACGACTGTATTTGCCCCGAAATATGGGAGGTCGTGGCCTTTTAAGCCTGGAGTGTATGCATGACCGATTGGTTCTCGAAACAGCTTGCGACGTGATTAATCGAACGGAAGATCCCCTGATGATGCTAGTACATCAGCATGAAATTCAGGGGAAGGGGGCGTTTTTGTACAACGCGGCGGAACGAGCGGCGCGAAACCTCGGTCTGGTTTTCAACGTGGGACGTAGTGGTGCACAGGCGGCTGAATCAGTCATCAATCTGTGCCCAGTGCGTCTCAGGGCTAACATACGGAAGGAACAACTCCGTATGTTGGAGGGAAGGCATATCGACAAGCCGTTGCATGGACAATTCTATCGAAATGTGCAACAACTTGGCTTGTCGGCAGAGATGACCTTCTCCTTCTTAAGATCAGCCGGCTTGAAATCCGAGACCGAGGGTTTTATCTTCGCGTGCCAGGATGGGGTCATCAATACCTTAGCGTATCGCCAGAACATCTTACACCAGGCGGTACAGAGTACGCTTTGTAGACTGTGTAGATGTCATGCTGAGACACTAATGCATCTTTTGGCAGCATGCCCAATGTATGCAGTTTCAGCATACATCGAACGTCACAATGCGGCTCTTCGAGTGCTGTATTACCATCTTCGCAGCACTTATGGTATTGATGCAACCCCAGTTTTGCCGTACGTCCCCACTGATATTGAATCCGTTGTCGGGAATGAGTCGTGCCGAATATACTGGAATTACTCATTCCCGACGAGCAGGCAAATATCAGCTAATAAGCCTGACATCGTCCTTGTTGACTTCCATGACAAATCCATCTTCGTCATCGAGTTTTCTGCACCAGCAGAAACAAATATAGTCAGCAAAGAGGACGAAAAACGGATGAAATATCAGGAACTCCTGTTCGAGATTCGCAAGCTGTATCGAGGGTTCAAAATGAAGCTCGTCGTGCTGATAATTGGAGTGCTGGGAGGAATGAGACCAACTTTCCTCCAAAACATCAAAAGCATTCCGGCCTGTCAAGAACATGCAAGTTCCATCGCAGGCCGAATGCAGAAAGCAGTGCTGCTGGGATCTCTCCGTCTACTGAGGTCACACGAGATCCTGTAACCACTTACCCAATGGTAGAGGGAGTGGTTACATTTGCAAACGAAATGGCCCGGTGCAGTCTGCAGCGGAGGAGATGGATATCGGAGCCACTTTTCTGCTGCAGGCTGCACACGTGGATTCTGGAGGGCCAAGGGAGGTTAGGGTTTTAGTCGGTAAACCTTGCCGTTAACATCAAAGGTGAGGGAGTCCGACACACGGGGGGTTACACAACATCTTCAACCCCCTATGGTGCCTAACGCATTTCCCCCCTCCGTCAAAAAAATAACGCCTTTATTGACACAATATACATTAATTTACATTGTTCAAGGGGCGAGGTACAGCATTAAGTGCTGTTTTACAGACTGACCCATAATTGCATAAGTATCATGCAATGCGAGTTACAAGTACATAATGAACAGTAATACATTTAGAAGAGAAAGAAAAAACCGAACATACTATCCAGACGCATATATAAAACAAAAAAGTAAATTCACAATATATAAAATAATAATAAGACTAAGTGACGTTAAAGGTACAAAGAGTAATTAAAACCTACTATAAATCTACTATAAACGTAAAAGATTGGTCTGAACGCTCCAATTTCCAATTTAATTCAATTCTGTACACCGAGAAAAAAACGCTTGACTTGAGAAATTAAAATATTTGGCTGATATAATAGCAATCTAAGGGCTAAAGGAAATGAATTGAAAACACGAGCTGAAATGGCAGAGAAAGCGCCCATAGCCTTTGCGGACCGATATAAAGTGCATCTCATCATGTAGGATACCGTTTTACGAGTGTTAGGACGATTTTCACCTAGCATACTGATCCGTTGGTATAGATATTCCGGCGTTTTAGCAGCAAATACTTCACTCAAACTCGTGATTACAGCGACTTTCATTCTGTTTTTCATTGTAAGCCAGCTCGAATTTCTCATCGCAGGAGAAATATGATCGAATTTACGAACACCGTATATAAATCGCAAACAAGCATTTTGTACTGCTTGGATCTTCCTCCAGCCGTCTCCATTAAGACAAGGTCCATATACACTTATGTTTGAGTCTGAGTTTAACGCGAACTGGTAGAACACGTCTCCATGGAAACAGCCGGCGCAGGCAGGCAAAGGCTAGTAAACATTTCGTTGATACATGAGAGGAGAAACTCCATTCATCATCAATAAGAACTCCGAGATCTCTAGCCTGATGAACTACCGGAATAGCAGTACCATTCACTATAATTTGGTAAAAATTGAGATCTATCCTACTACGTAACTTAGCACTGCCAATTACTACAAGTTTTGATTTTTCAGGATTAAACATCAGCGCATTATATTAGCCCATTTGGCTATCTTGTTCAGATCATTATTCAGCATTAGAAAGACTTCATCTACATTTTCGGGTAAAAACGGAACCATGATCTGTGTATCATCCGCATACGTTCTGACAAGAGCTTTGGACCAAGTTTTGTGAATATCAGCAGTGTCTATTATAAAAAGCAGTGAGCTTAATTTTGCGCCCTGTGGACAGCCGCAGGTTAAAGCTTTGGAATTAGAGGTTTCGTTATTGTTAGTAAGAGAGACAGATTGAGAACGTGAATAAAAGTAAGATTTCATTAGTTTACAAGAATCAGAAGAAACCCCGTAATAAGATAATTTAGCTATTGCAAGATCATGGTTTATGGTATCAAAAGCTTGTGTAAAATCCAGTAAGCAAGTTAGCGATAAAAGCTGCTGATCAAAGTTCAAGAGAATCTCCTCAGAAACGTCTAGAAGTGCAGTTTCACAGCTGAATGATTTCCTGAAACCAGATTGATATTTCGGAAAGATTGCAAATTTATTACAGTAAATTAGTATCTGCTCGTATAGAACATTTTCGACTAATTTAGAAAAAATTGGCAGACGACTAATAGGACGCAGATCAGCAAAGGACTCCACTTTATGCTTTTTAGGTATAGGTCGAACAATCGCATGTTTCCATATCTCAGGATATGAACAAGATGAGATAATAAAATTAACAATATGCAATATTACAGGAAGACAATATCGATAGATTCTTAAAAACATTTCCCCAGAGATTTCATCAGAACCAGCAGAGTGAGCATTTATTTTACAGATAGCATCTAAAAGTTCTTTCATAGAAATTTCTTTAAATGAGAAGTGGGCGTGATCTGGGAGAGTTGGGAACCGGGAGTCAGAAAAATATTTAATAGTGTACGGATTAGGGGGTACAGTAGGGATGTTAACGCAATGTTCATTAATCTGATTTAGATCCGATAGGTGAGAAGGAATCTCTGGGGAAACGCTCCCTTTAACACCAAGGTGATTCACAGCTTGCCACATCTTAAAATTACTTAATGATAAGGATTGGCGAAAGAAAGCTTTTCGTTCCCTCCTTACCATAGCAGTTGTGCAGTTACGAAGTCCTTTATAATAGCAGAAATCGGACATTAATCTAGATTTCCTCCATTTAGATTGTGCTGCATTTCGTTTTTCAATGAAAACTTTTACAGTATCCGTAATCCAAAGAGCACGAGGTTTAGAAATACGAAAAACTTTTTCCGGAGCAAGTATATTAAAAATATCCAGAACTGTAGTATTGAAAATAATAATTTTGTCATCAATATTATTGGAATTTCTAATTACGTCCCATGGAGCAGTACTTGCAACCAGATGGAAACCATCGTTATCGAAATTTCTGAAATCCCGAGTCCGAATAAACTGTTGATTATTACCTAATCTAGGACAATCAATTAGACGGCCTACCAAAAAGTGGTCGGAAATCTCGTGCTCTTCAGAAGATAAAAGCATCAATAATATTTTCAGAGGAGGAGACCAGGATAGCACCAATTAAAGTAGTTGAAGTAGGGGTGACTCTCGTAGCTGAGTTAATAATTTGACGCAAATTCAACGAACGAATCCACTCAAGGAGTTTTTTAGTTGCGTAAGACTCAGGATTTAACATATTAACATTCAGATCACCCAAAATAAGAACCCGATCAAACGAGGATAATTGCAACGATAGAGTTGAGTATAGGTTGTCTAAACAATTAAGATGTACTTTCTCTGGTCTATATAACACTCCAAACGAGTAACTAAGTCCATGAAGATGTAAATTAATCCAAAGTTGCTCAAGATCGAAGCTATCAGGTTCCAGATTAAGCGCTGAATAATTAAAATCCGATCTAATATAAAAAGCTACCCCACCACCCCTTGAGTGTTTTCGATCCGCTCTTAATAAATCGTAACTCGCAATACTAAAATCATTATCAGCATTATTATTATTTAGCCATGACTCAGAAATACAAAAGATATCATAACCATCAGATAGTAATAACTCCGATACATGTGGAAAATGTGCTGATAAAGATTGTACATTAAGGTGCGCGATTTTCAACAAACGTTCAAGATTCTTCTTTTGACATCATGGAGCTGGAACAACCGTCGTCCGAAGCGATGTGTTAATGGACATTGCACCAAGTTTGGGTGATGAAGATAAGCATGAGACTGCATCAATGCAGGTTGACGATGCAGGAGTTAATACAGTATCAGCTTCAGTTAGATTACCATTTCTATTTTCAATGTAGTCATAATGTGTAGAAATTGGAGCAGAAGGTTGTCATAAACTATTAATAATCTTAGAGAGATCTTCTTCGGTTAAGATTTCCACAAATTCGGAATTCTTGAAAGGTCGATAATTGATAATTCCTTTTCTAATTTGAATTGACACATTTTGATTACCTTTAGTAAAAGCACGCAGACGTTTTAATAAATCATTTGTCTCGACCGGAAAACATTCATTTAAATATATAGGCGAATTAGGCCACAAGTTATTTATTTCTTCAGCATTCAGGTGTTTACGAATACGAGTAGCTCTTACAAAATCGGTGCGAAGACGAGGATTTGAAAGTCTAGCAATTACCATGCTTGGTCTTTTAATAGGACGGTTCAAGCTTAGCTGAGAAACTGATGATGCATTTGAATCAGCAGGTTGACCCGCCATAAATCGGTGAATGGATATAATATCCCTATCTTCGAGCGTCACTCTTCAGATTTCGCCAATTTTCATTAAAATCGAACGTAGGTCTCTATCTACACTTTCAGGGAGTCCTGATATAACAAGATCACAGTTCCTTCTTTCAAAGGCCGAAATTGCCCGGTCACGATTGATCTGACTCATTTGGGTCTGCAAAACAGATACAGATTGTTTGATCTCATTTACGTCCGATTGTAGCGATAAGACTTTAACAAGTTTACTATTTAGCAGAGCAAACTGTTCGTCATATCTCCCACAACACTGTCGAGAGTTATTCTGCGTAGGAGATTTAGATCCAGTGACAGTTCCTGTATCAGAATTCGAAGCGAGTGTAGACCTTGTGACACGTGGATTAAAGAGATTATCACCAGGGCGCTTCTTTGGGTTAGGCCGTGCAGAAACTAAACAGCATATAAACAAATTGGTCTCTGTTGTCGTACTAGATATTGGCTTGCAAGCTCTATGATACAAAGCCTGGCACACAATACAATTAATTCCATTGTCACCGTCAACCGTTTTTTTGCAACTAGAACAGCAATTCATGTTGGAGATAAAATATACAAAATTCTGGAATTACGGAAGACTACGAAATTGCATGAGTAATCAAACTCGTACACCTTAAACAGTCATGAAAAGGCTCAGTAAGCACAATTTGAAATTACTATGCGAAATAGTGCAGACAGATGTTGCCGCAATTGACAAGTAAATTGTACCAATCCCCTCTATAAGCTAGAGTATTATAGTGGGGATATGAACGTGACGAAAGCACGTAATAAAGATCCACACATATGTGTGCCGTATTTGAATACTATCCAAGACAGAATTCAAAATTTAAATGCACAACAACAATACACCGATAGCTACTAACACATACGTATTTGTCGAAGCATACAATGACGCACTTAATTGCAAAAACTGACAACACTAATTAAAAGAAACACTACACAATAAAATCCTTTAAAAACTTATGCAGACGAATACATTTATTTTTGTTAATTCCAAGTACGTCGAAATAGTTTTGGCTCCAATTTGAACTATAAAGTTGCTTTTCTCCAACCCAGGTGTAATACGATAACGGCTGAATCGCATAGTGAGATTTTCACGTATATTCTCTTGATTATTGTAATTCTTGCAGCTCCTCCGCAACTTTTTACAAATTTCCTGATTCACAGATAATCCAAGGAAGAGGCAGTAGCAAATATTGCCGGAGATATACACTGATATCACTTTCAAAAGAGTACAGAAGGTAAAATATAGTACAGCGATAAAACCTACCTCCGATTTGGCAGAGTGATCGAGCAATACTACTATATATAGTGTTTTGTATTAATAGTGAAAAAATTCTGGATTTTTTTTGTAGTCCCTGTAGTATTACTATAGTAGTAATATTTAATATTTAATAATATAATATCAATTCACACACAATTAATAGTGAAAAAATCACTACTTTTTTCATTTTAAGGCTTCCGTATTGATTACCGTGTTAGATACGACAAAAATGCACTGAACCTTCTTTGTAGAGCACAAAATTTCCTACAAAAAAGTCAGTGAGAGCCATAGTCTAATGTTAATAGATACGTCACGAATAAGATAACTATCTCTGTTCTAAAATTTCAATGATTTTTTTCAATAACTTCCGATGTTTTTCATGCCGTAAATATTAACATTAGACTATGGCTCTCACTGACTTTTTTGTAGGAAATTTTGTGCTCTACAAAAAAGGTTCAGTGCATTTTTGTCGTATTTAACAGCCTTAAAATGAAAAAAGTAGTGATTTTTTCACTATTAACGCCTTTAAAAAATCATATAACAATAATATAAATATCCACATCGTCTAGAAATTATGTAGAAATATTCTTAAAGACATAAGAAAAGTATACCTATTTATAGTTTAAAAAAAATTTGAGGATTTTGAATTTTAATTGTCATTTTACGTCTTTACTCGCGATCTGCTGAACAGTGGGAAGCTATTTTAGCTGGAGAATCTCGCTGGAGCGACGTTCTATTTTTTTCCGTGTGTGGTGTTAATTTTGTCAACTCCGATGAGCATGTTGATGCAAGAACAAGTCGAATTGTGCGTGATAATTCTGACGTGGAAAAGGTTTATTTCTGGTTTGCACAAAATGATCCTTTTTCCGATCAAGAGCAATTAATTTCTTTGAGTTCTGGAATCGTCGACACCACTGACATTAATTGCCATGCGGCTTTTCAAGTAGGCTTGAAAATGCTGTCTCATGTCGTAGGTAGTACATTTGACTCACTTCCTCTGAAACGCAAAGACACGATTTCTTCGCTTTCCGATGTCAATAGCAGTTTACTTGTCGCAAATAAACGCGTTACGATTAACCCCTTGCTTCTCTTCCAGCAAATGTGCATCAGCTCAGTGAACAACGATTCTTTGGAAGAACGCCTATCGTACGAGCTGACACCATTTCCTCTTTCGTTATTCACCGAAGAAGGTATGCGAAAAACGGCGAAGTCGTCTTTGTACGATTCGTTTTCAACAGTGGAATCTCCCGAAATTTCGCTTTCCGATAATCTTTACGTCATAGATGGAGGGTTCCTTCTACATAAAGTCGTTTGGAGAGGATGTTGTGTTATTAATGAAATTTTTGATAAAATTAAAAAATATATAAACAACCACTACATAGGCTAGGTTCATATCATATTCGACGGTTATCCAGACGTCGAGTTTGCTGGAACAAAATCTGCAGAACGTTTGCGCCGATCAATGAAGCATCTCGTACCGACAGTACAATTCGACGAAAACACTTCTCTGTCACTTGCCCAAGAAAAGTTTCTCTCAAACGACAAAAACAAGGCTCGTTTTATTGAACTTTTGGTGAATTTCCTCCGACGAAACAACATTACAGCAGAATAGGCGTTTGAAGACGCTGATAACACTATCGTTGAAAAGGCCATCCTAAATTCACAACATCGAACTGTTATCATCGTTGGTGAGGATATTGATCTGTTGATTTTATTAACGGAATTGGGAAGAATGAGTGACAATATATTTCTTCAAAAACCAGCAAAAGGGAAACAAAAAGAAGTGTTTTACTCTACGACAAGTTTCAAGCCCGGACCTGAAGTCGCAGATCACATTCTATTATTACATGCCTTTACTGGTTGCGACACCACGTCCTCCCTTTTCGGCATTGGAAAAGGAATGCTCGTCAAGATTTTGAAAGGTCGTAAAGATTTGCAGGCCTGCAGTAACAATTTCAAGGACAAGCGGTGCAACCAGCAAACAATTATGAACTCCGGGATACAGTTGTTCATAGCCCTCTACGGTGGTAACAAAAAAGACCAGTCACTCAACCATCTGAGATATGAATGTTTCATAAAGTCTGCGGCTAAAAACAGAAATAACATTTCGAAATTACCACCGTCGGAATCCTCTGCAAATCAGCATTCTTTGCGAGTATTCCATCAAATTCAAAAATGGCTGGGAGAAGAACTTGAACCCACAGAATGGGGTTGGAAAAAAACACCGCGGGGCCTTGAACCTGTGGATAATGATGCCTCACCTGCACCAGAATCAGTATTGCGGACAATTTTGTGCAAATGCAAAACGGGCTGCGGAGCAGCTTGCGGCTGCAGAAAAGCTGGACTGAAATGCACAATACTTTGCGACATTTGTAGTGTGAATTCATGCACGAATGCTCCTAATGAACTCCACGACGACGAAGAAGATGATTTCCACTTGTCTTCCGAATCAAATGATATCCATGCCGAAGAAAACGTGACAGAAGACCTCTTAGGAACGTATGATACCATATGGGAATGTGCGCCAAAAAGGCAGAAATTACAGTGACCTTATAAAATTAAAGTAACATAAAAAATGTTGTGTTCAGCGTCTTCCTGTTCGTGATACGTTTGTCGTACAAAAAAATGTTTTATATGAAACTTGTACGGAATTTTGTCCTCTACTCCTCCAACTTCGCCATTTAAATGTATAACTTATTTTTAATAAAAATGGTCGAAAATTTGAAAAAACTGGTTCAATGTCAAAATTTGTTATCTTCCATGCTTATTATTAGTAATAAATAATTATTTTACACTAAAGTTATTTATACAAAACAGATAGAGAATGTAATTCTGCGTAAATTTGTTTCTTACCATTTTTAGCGAAAAATGAAAAATACGGCTGCAAATTGAGAAAACGTGAAAAAATTAAAGATTCCACATTTTGGGAATGACGCCATATTAAATTGTAGTCTAAAAACGTGATTCTATATTCTAGTACATATTTGGAATCTATCTGCGTCAAAAAATTTCTTCTTCCATTTTTCTCCTCCTCTCTTTCATCCCCTTCACCTAACTCCATCATAATTGGCTGGTAATCTGACTCCCCTCTACACCCTACTTCGAATCTACAAACTCTCTCCCAAGCTTCCCAATTCACTATGCCTAAATCTATAACCGACCTCCCTCCTGCCTTCTCATAAGTCCACTCCCCATCTTCATCAACAACCTTATCCCCATTCATTACCATCCATCCTCTCTCCTCTATCACTTCCATCAAATCTTTTCCTTGCTTATTTATTGCGCTATCTTTAGACTCTCTATTCGCCTCTTGCACGTCCTCTACATCAAGGCTGTGTTTTCCCCACTCTCCTTCTCTCCCTATCCTAGCATTAAAATCCGCTGCTACCATTAAAATTCCCTCTTCATTTCCCTTAATTACCTCTTTCAGCGTTTCTAACATTTCTTTCCGACCCTCTCTATCATACACTATCAAAACCCTCCACTTCTCCTTGTCTATAACTATCTCCCTTTCCTGTATACCTTCGTTCTCATCATATCTAATTTCCTTTTCCTCTAATTCCACTCTCACCCCCGTAACGATTCCCCCTTTGCTCTTCCCTCTTACACTCTCTCCTGGCAAGCTGGCACTTCCATCTCCATCCCTCCGGCATCTTATCTTTCATCTTCTCCCACTCTTTTTCATCTACCCAAGTCTCTACTAACCCAATCACCTCAAACTTCTTCAGAAACTTCCAAAAATCCTCATCCTTCTTTCTAAACCCCGCCACATTCCATACCACCCCCTTCACTCTCTTTTCAACCCCCACACACTCCCCCACCCCCTTCCTATCTAAGTTATCCCCTCCTTTTGTCCTTCTCTTCTTATCTCTGGTCTTGTGGAGATACTGCGAAGATCTAGTCCAGAAAGGGTCTTGTGCGATTCGATCTTCTCCTATCTTATAAGCACGTTTTGAAAATTCATTTCACGCATTCGTCCATTCTCCTACACATACTCTCTTCCATTCATCCATGCTCTTCCAAACCCTACTTTCCCTACGTCCCTCTCTCTAGCTTGCCTTCCAATCGGGATTGCGAGCTAATTTTTACGTAGCTCAAATTCTATGACCTTAGTCGTCTGTAACAAAAAGCTCCCCGAAGGGCAGATCTTTACAGCACCTATTTCCTCCCATTTAAAATCACTCCCAATGTCAATCACAAGTGATCGCACTCACCTCACATCCGGAAGTCCAAAGCTTTTAAATATCATTATTCTATTATTTTTATTTTTAAATCAGTTCAATTTTCAAGGCCGTTGTTTACTTTCGGCTTCTCTGTATTGTCGCCGCGACCTCCCTTTTCCCTCCGGCCGCGGTAAACAATGTTTGAACTTTTCATCGAACTTTTATCTTTGTTTACCGGTGTTCGAATTTAAAAAATTTCACTGACTTTCGTTTGTTGTCATTTGTACCGGTAATTTTTTTTAACTTTTATGATTTCCAGGACTGATACAAAATAACTTAGGACATTTACAATTTTAATAAGTTAACATCAAAATAATACCGAACAATTTATATTTTCAATTATTTGTTCAAAATCTTCCTCCAAAAATTCTCGTCTCTTTCAGAGTATCTTTTAATTAATTTCTTTTATTTACTAAAATTAACTTTTATGAATTTTTACCGAACTACTCAAATTGTACTAATTAAATCACTATATGCTACTATGTATCACGCACTATTCTAATATCCGTCATAAATATAAAACTTAACGATAATAATAAATTAAAACATTAAACATTAATAGGTATCAATATTAGTAATATTTAAAACTCTGCTACCGGTATTCTTATATTTTTCAACAATTTTAGTTTTGTTATTTCTGATTCACCTTTATTATTCTTTTATTAATTGGTTTTCTGTAATGAAGTATGGAAAAAATGTCATATCAATGCTTTACTATTTATTTTAGTTCTAATTCAAAATGTCACATCAAGAAAATCTAACACTATATTCAGGCTTTAATTTTTAAGTTACAAACACGAACATTGAGTGATATCCTGGCAGGATCGATAATTTGTAACGGCTATTTATTGAATTTATTTGATTTAATAATTTTTATCATTAATAAAACCTAGCTCAATTTCGGTAACCGTTCAACTTCGAGGTTAGCTTGTTGAACCGGTAGAAAAGAGATACTTTTTGTCACTCAATGTTTGTTAAAGTATAAATATAATATAGACGAAACAAAACAAAACAACGAATAAATATAAAAATTAAAAGAGTTCGGTATTCATTAATCTAATAACAAAATTACTTTATATCATAATACGCGGTCGGTAACGTCGAGAAAGATTCTAAATGATACGATGATCTTAAATTTGAAATAAATATAAAATACTCATGAACTTATTATAAATCTAGCAAATTAGAAAAATTCAAAGAACCAATAATAATAAAATGGTATATTACGTATTGGTAGGACCGTTGGCGGAACCGAAATCCGGATTTTTCCTCCCTGGTATCACAAAATTGGTTACTAACGATCGACGGTGTTAAATATGTAATATATTTCGCGACTCCGTATTTATTCTCTCGGAAGAGAAAGAATATGCACAAAATAATGTTACCAAATTTTGTAATTTTAACCAACCTTAAGGGTTGCTGCGAGAACAGAGAATGACGTTGATCGGAAAAGATTGACAGATTCAGATCCGTGCGAAACGTTTCGGTGATAGTGGGGGTAGAGACTTATTAGAGAAATAATTTAATTTTCTTTGATGGAAGAAAACACAGGTGGAATATCCATTTAGAGAAATCCGAAAGGTGGATGAATCCAAGGTTCACCAAGACGGTGATACCAGCCAGAGCAGAACTCACTTGATCCGATGTAGCATATTAGTGAAATACAATACTGAATCTGCCCTATTAATCTTATTTCGCCAAGTCCAATTTGCCTCTCTCCCTCTAGTCAACCAACATCCTCGTCGCTCCAACTCTTAATAGTTCTCCGAGTATACCATACGAAAATAAAAAAAAAGACAAGATATGAGTATCATTGACCATGAAAGAAAAATGAGTATAGGTTCACCAGGTCACCAAAAGGTTTATTATTTTTGGAATAATTGAATCTATTACGAATCAGAATCGTTCTCGATATAAGATTCTCTGTTCTCTTAGAGGTTACGTAACATTCGGTAATTTGTAACGGGGAACATCGAAATAACCCTTTTTATTTTAAAAAGTTAAAAAATAATATAATATGATTAACCGGATAAAAAAACGGGGGTGCCTATAGTCCCCACTGACTCTCGTGGATGCACCCAGTCACCCAAAAGAGTGGAAAAGGAAAAGTGGTTAGTGGGTTTTTTAAAAAAATGTATATACTCGCTATTTAGATTGATGGTTTCAGATGTTGGTACTGGGTCGAAGTGTACTGTTTACCCGTGACCCTCGGCTCCTAAAGAGGTTTGGAGGAAGATTCGGTCACCTGGACCTGAATCGGATTGGATGGAATGAAAACGGTCGCCTGGACCTGTATTCAAAGGGAGTGTTCGCGGAAGGAAATTGAGGAGACCGAGATCGGGTTCGAACTTCCAGCAGCCGAGTTCCAGATGGAATTCGATTGGCTCAGCGATGGTCAGGGCCAGCGATGAATAGGCTCCTTGATTAAGATGGGCGACGTTGAACAAGGCTCCACCAAAAGAGCGGCAAAGAAGCCACCAGAAAAAGGCCGGGACCAGGAGCACCAGAGAGCCAGACACAGAGAGCCAGGAGCAGAGAGCCAGGCACATAGAGTCAGACAGCACTACCAGAAGAGTAGAAGTAGGAGTAGGAGTCGGAGTAGGAGTCGGAGTCGGAGTAGGAAGATTAGTCGGAAAGTCGCCCTTTTTACATCGTGTCCCCCTCCAAGAAAATTCGTAGACAGGTCCAGAGGCGTGGAAATATTAGGTTTGGTGAGAAAAGTTGTACCATTTTTCCACAGTTATTAAAAAACTGTTCTTGCGATTTTTACAATAATACATTTTTAACGAAATATTTTTTTATAAAGTCAAAGTAGTTTTCACAAACTTGACCAAAAGTTCTAGCATAAATATAACTTAAGTTAAATAGAAATAGTTAATTTTGTATTGGTTATTTATTTAAACTTTCAATATTCTGTAAAAAAATGTTTTTGTTAAAGAAGAGTTTTTGTTATGTTGGTATGGAGTTCGCTTTGTTTTTTTTTTATTAATTATATGTCAGTTATTTATTGCTGGAATTATTCGTTCATTATGTGTATAAACTTTACAATTTTGTATACCTGATTGCGTAGAATTGATTTAATTGAGTATTAAAAATAATGATGATATATTATTGTTTTAAAATTATAAAAAGTTATTAAAATATTGTTTTTCTTTTACAAGTGTGTACGTATTTTAATTTTGTTTACGTGATCTCTATTAGGATAACTGGCATTACTAAATGATGATTTTGTTTCTACATTTATTTATTAATTTTTGAATCACGCAACAATATTAATGTTGTAATTTGCATTTATCGGCTTTAATTGATTCCTCTTTTTTTTATTCACTCATTATTTTTTTAAAACGATTTAATTTAACGATATATTGTTTTATTGAAAATCTTTGTTGACAGGTGGTTAAATGTTTAAATAATGAATTAATATTGTTGCGTAAATCTATGTTTGTAGGTGTACAACAATGGAATCCTACAGCTAACCTTATTGCTGCGTATTGAATGCGTTCTATTTTTTCTGTTAAGGCAGTTCTTACGAAATCCCGTTTATTCACCATCAACACGAAATTTACAGAAAAAATATTTGAATACGTAATGCGTCCCTGTGTGAAATCTAAGAGTCATTGACCGTGTAGTTACCGAGAAAAAGCGTATATAAAATGTGATGTTTTACTATGACAGTTTATGGGGATGCATGATTTCAGACCTCAGAATGTGACGTTTTTTACTAAAACTCTTTTATTACATTCACGGTCGGAACAAAAAACGGTATGGGTGTAGATTAAACTATTAAGAACATAATATTTAAAGCTGAATAGAATTCACCGTATAGTTTCTCCATAATAACTTTTAGAAAATCGTGATTTTGTGGCAAAATTTTCTCGATCACGTCAGAACGTTGATTTGGCAATGTTGCGCACTCAGCACCTTTTATGCATGTACAATACACATGGAATGTCAGTTGGGTTAGGTGTTCTGTTGACGAGTGAATCTCTCGTTTTGATTCGCAACGTTGCCGTTTATAATTGTTTACTTAATGTATTAGTCAAATGGGAGATTTATTATTATTTAAACATTAATTATAATAACATTTACACTCGTGACTTTATCGCGTACAGAGTTATAAAGATATTTTATGATTTATAATCAATCAAACCTGGTGACACATGAACATTATTTTTTCGTCTCGTGCTTGGCCTGTTAAGTAGGGTAAGAACTACCTTAACGTTTTTGTGTTCAAAACAGATGAAAATACCGCATTCTAGGATAGAGCGCACGAAACACCTGTACAACATTATGAGTGCGAATGGGTCGGCCCCACCATATATCTCTAAGAAAATTTGTTATTTTCAAAGTGCGCGAGCTTTTAGTGCATATACGTCCGATGTGCTCTTGGAACGATAAGTTATAATTAAACCAGATTCCAAGAAACCGAATATGGGTAGTTTTATGTGCTGTAATCTCGAGGCCTAGGTTAAAAAGATTGTCGTAGATAATTCGTATATATATATATATCCAGTAGGTTCGCAACGTAAATCATGTATAGTAATGGGCTCAGCACTTCCCTCTTGAGGGACCCCTTTCTGAATCTTTCGCGTGGAGTCGGCTAAGTTATTCGCATTTAACAAACACGGTCGGACATCTAATCAATGCAAGTCTTTCGAGCAGTATATCGATGATGCCGAAAGCACCAGTGATATCATGAAATGCCGAATAAAGATCCCTTTTTTTTTGTCGGAGGTTACTTAAGTTGTCAATGGTGCTTTGACCTTTTCTGAAGCCCGACTGGCTTTTTGGGAGTTTGTTTTTTAGCAAGGTTTCGAAAAGCTTGCATACGCAACGGATTTCCCATAACCTTTGTCGCTAAAATGTATGAATGTTTTGTTTCCAGTTGTGAGGGTAGTCGCCTGTTGAGTACATGTCGTTAAATATGTCCAATAAGATAAGCTAATGTGTCATAATCAATTCCATCAGTTCCGCAGGCTGATTTGAAGTTTTTGCTCTCGAGTGCTATATTAAATCGTAGTTAAGTTAAATTGTTTCAAGTTAAATTGTCGTTCTAGGAATTCATTTCCTCTGCACTCCGGTATCCATTGGGGATCCGTAATGCACCAAGGCGGACTGATCTTATCGAGGTCAACGTTCTGTTTGTTCTGCATTTGATGGTTTTCTGAGTGTGAGAAGGCTTACCATATACCCATTTATATTTTTTTTATAGGTTCAGATAGTTGTTATGAAAGACCGTTTGTTTGAGACCGGGCTATTTTATTATCTCGTTCCAGACACGGCTTGATGTAAGGATCGTTACCGTGAATCATAACCAATTATAAAACCACAACAAATAGTGATAAAAGAAAAGGTGGATAATTTTGAACAACTTTCTGTGAGTGGGCAATCATTGCCCAGATATTTCTCAGAAAGGTTTGTAGATGTGAACAGATCTAGTGCTTAATTATAATTAAACGCAATGTAGCCTCATGAAATGTAACTATAGAGATTAAAGACTTAGTTCGTATTTTGGTGACGAGAAATCTTTATGTTCTTCCGATAACAGTGGATTATAAACAAAGTTACAAACGGAAACCCTTTAAATGTTCTATTCCGAAACGAATTAGTGTTCTAAATTTTGATGAAACAAAAATGAACAATTGTGCGATAGATCTGGAGAGTGAAAGTTTTAATCAACGCGTCACCGCGTCAAATGACACAAGAGTAAACTTTTATTTTCCCGCTTTCTCGTCTTCGCATCGAGCACGCGAGAAGGCCTAGCGTGAAGATGGAAGAGAGAAAGAAATTGCGCCGTAACCAGGCAAGAGTGTATTGTTTTCCGCTTTCTCGTCTTCGCATCGAGCACGCGAGAAGGCCTCGTGTGAAGAAGGAAGGGAGAAAAAATTGCGCCGTAACCAAGGCAAGAGTGTATTGTTTTCTGCTTTCTCGTCTTCGCATCGAGGACGCGAGAAGGCCTGGTGTGAAGAAGGAAGAGAGAAAGAAATTGCGCCGTAACTAGGCAAGAGTATTGTTTTCCGCTTTCTCGTCTTCGCATCGAGCACGCAAGAAGGCCTCGTGTGAAGAAGGAAGCGAGAAAGAAATTGCGCCGTAACCATGGCAGGAGTGTATGGTTTTCTGCTTTCTCGTCTTCGCATCGAGCACGCGAGAAGGCCTCGCGTGAAGAAGGAAGAGAGAAAGAAATTGCGCCGTAACCAGGCAGGAGTGTATCGTTTTCCGCTTTCTCGTCTTCGCATCGAGCACGCGAGAAAGCCTCGCGTGAAGAAGGTAGAGAGAAAGAAATTGCGCCGTAACCCGGCAAGAGTGTATCCTTTTCCGCGTTCTCATCTTCGCATCGAGCACGCGAGAAGGCCTCGCGTGAAGAAGGAAGAGAGAAAGAAATTGCGCCGTAACCAGGCAAGAATATATAAATGATTTTCTCCCTCTCGCGCCATCATTTACCGCATTCTCCCTCCGTATCCGGCTCGAAGGACCAATGTTTTAGTGTGAAATCGAAACCCCAATTGCATGCGTGGTAAATATTAATTGTTAAAGAAAAGAACCCGTTCGGTATGGCGATACCTGTGTTGATTAAAAGACACAAGACGTGAAGCGAAAAAGGTGAATGAGGGGAAGATGGAAAAGCAAGTCACTTACGGGGAGACTTTTATGAAAGAGACCTTTGTTGTGAAATGAGTACACTTTGGATATAAATCAATTATTTATTTACCTATTGAATTTGCTTTACAAAGAACCAATGTTAATAGTTTGGTTTATGTATATTTTGTTGTACGATACGGCAGGGAAAAAGAGGACGTGACGCGGAGAAAGGCGAAAGTAACAAATAAATACATTGCACAAAGTGCCTTTTGCCATGATGAACTCTTCTGTCTCCTCTGAAGCCCCGCAGACTGAGATGCAGGAAAAAGATTAGGCGTTTCCAAATGCAGTTGTGCGAACCCTCCATTGAAGTGTAGTACGCCAAGAAGTCAAAAGGAAAAAAGGAAAAACTCCCGATCTTCACACCGTCAAAGCCGGCAGCCAACTCAATTTACCGCGGTCCTCCCGCCACGAATCCTAGCCGAGGTCCTTCCCTGGGCGCGCCGATCCCCTCTTCTCCAGTTCCTACCGACAGCGAGCCTCTCGCGCCGGTGATGGCAGCTTTCTCCCGAACAAATAGTATTACTTTATGACTGTAAAAGAATTTTGTTTAAAAATGTTATTGAAATCGTAAGATAACATTTATCTTAAAATAAGGATTTCGGAGTTAGGTTGTTTATGCACGCAACGCCTCATATACACTTACATCACCGCACTCTATAAGCTCTTTAAGGACCTCGTTGATGAATTTCTGAAAGTACTTTGATGCTGCGTTTAATCCAAGCGGTATTTTCAGAAATTCGTATTGCCCACATGGCGTAACAAAAGACGTATATTTTATCGAATCCTCTGATATTTTGACGTGATAAAATCCATCTTTGAAATCTAGCGAACTGAAATAGTTTTTTCCTTTCAGAACATCAATTTGATCCTCGATTAGCAGTAGAGGATAATTGTCCGATTCTAAATATTTATTTAACTAATTAACGCCTAAAAACCTGGAATTTTTAGCTCACATTCGAGCCTGAGTACTGAATAGAAAAATGGAAAAGATCATAACGGAACCAACTGATCTTACTATTTTCGGGTGTGCTCTTTTGATTCCCGTGGTCAAAATTCAGTTTCCATACCTTAGGAAAGCAATATGGCGGATTTAATTTGCAAAAGTACCAAAAAATTGGAAACTTCGCTCGTATTCCGTAAGCCCCCCGAACGTCCGGAGCGTAAAGGACCCTCACCGCTGAAGCTGCCAGCGACAAAACGGGTCAGGAAAGAAGCGGATAAAGAGGAACGCCCCGTACCACCAGCTGCAGAACAACGGCGGCAACCCCAGTCGGAAGACCAGGACTGGGTTACGGTGGTCAGAAACGGCCTAAAGAAGAAGGCGAAGCAGCTGCAGCAACAACAACCGCAACAGCATCAGCAGCAACAACAGCAACAACAACGGCAGCAGCAGCAGCAGCAACAACAACATCAGCAGCAGCAGGGAACGGATGTCGGCAAGCGACACAGGGGGAAGCCGGAATCAAAAGCCGGCCTCTGACCCTTCCGCCCCGATGCCACCAAGATCATGGCAGCGGACGGTGCGTCATATGTCGACATCCTGAAGACCATGAAAGCTGCGCCAGAACTGCAAAAGTTAGGAGAAAGGGTGACCGCCATCAGGCGGACGAAAGCAGGCGAACTGCTCATAGAGCTTGCAACGCCTGGCGTGTGTACCCAAGAGCCCCAGCAGCGGCGACGTCCATCCTAAAAGGGACAGCTGTCGTACAGACACTGTCTCATAAGGAAGCCATCACCATCAAGGACATGGACGAGGCCACAACTCGGGAGGAGGTGGCACAGGCCATCATTGAGATGACTTCACCGAAAGCAGTGACCCCTGAGAATATCAAGCTCAGGGAAGCATATAGCGGAACCCAGGCGGCCAATATCTTGCTTCCCGTCGCAGTAGCAAACACACTGCTGCAAAAGGAAGCTTAAAATTGGCTGGGTTAATTGCCGGGTTCGACTGCGCGAGGGACCCCCACGCTGTTACAGGTGCCACGAGAATGGACATCTGGCAAGGGGTTGTAAGAGCGCGGTCGATCGCTCGGCGCAGTGCTTCCGGTGTGGCAAGGAGGGCCACAAGATTGAGGACTGCGTAGCCAAACATCGTGCAACGCAGGAGGTTGGAGCACAGACCAACAATGGCTAAGGTGCTCCAAATAAACCTCAATCACTGTGCGGTGGCCCAGGACCTGATGTTTCAAGTGGTCAAGGAGGAGAAGGCCGATATCGCCGTCATCAGCGAGGCTTACCGGGACCTTTGTAAACCGAGCTGGGTGAAGGATTCCCCCAGCAAGGCGGCCATCTGGGTGTTTGGGAATCTCCACATATCCAATAAGATGTCCGATCCTCTGCCTTGCTTCACGTGGGTGGAGGTGGCTGGTATAAGACTATACAGTTGCTACCTTCCTCCCAGTCTTACCATCGACGAGTTCCAAGGATCCCTGGAGGCCATCGTCGCCAGTGCAAGAACCTCCCGACTCCCATTAGTGATCGGGGGGGGGGGGGGGGACTTCAATGCATGGGCGATGGAATGGAGTAGCGCGAAGACCAACCATCGAGGATATGCCCTCATTGAAGCCTTCTCGTTACTGGAGTTGGAGATTGCTAACACGGGGAGAAAGCCGACCTACTCCAAGGCCGGCAAGTCCTCCGTAGTCGACCTGACCTCCGTCGACCCAAAATTGATGGGGGAAGAGTTGGGCTGGTAAGTTAGCGACCGATACACGGGCAGTGACCATCAAGCCTTGGTGTACCAGCTCCAACTGACCGGCAGAGCAGTAGGAAAGATGCAGAGCGCAAGCAAAGAGAAATGGGCACCGGCCACCTTCGATCGGAAAATGTTCCTCTACAGCTTGGAACAGACGGAGGTGGACGGAACAGCAGAGGAGAGAGCCCGATGCCTCTCCCGAGCGATAACAGCGGCTTGCGATGCCTCAATGGCCGTGAAGTCAAATCCTCGCGGCCGACCCCCAGTTTACTGGTGGAACGAGGAAATCACAGATATCCGTCGAGAGTGCCTTCGGGCTCGAAGGGTGCACCAGAGAGCAATCCATAATCCCCGGTACTACCAACTTCCCGCGGACTATGAAAGAAAGAGAAAGAGGCTCAAGATTGCCATCAAAGCCGCGAAAAGAAAGTGCTGGCAGGACTTTTGTGAGGAGGTGGACCGCGATCCCTGGGGGCGACCGTATAAAACGGTCATGAGCAAGATCAAGCCCAGGGGACCCAACGCACCATCTTGTCCATCCTTCCTTGGCAAAGTCGTCGGCCATTTATTCCCAGAACAGCGGGAACGGCCGATTGGCACTGGCCTGATGGCAATTGCTGGTGCAGCCGAGCCGCCAGATGTTACCGAAGCCGAAGTAATGATGGCTGCTAAGAAGATCTCCACCCGTAAGTCCCCAGGAATGGATGGGGTACCTGGAATGGCAGTGAAAATCGCAGCGCTGAATGTACCAACCATCTTCACATTGACATTCAGTGCTTGCCTGAAGGAAGGATGCTTCCCGGCGCAGTGGAAGGAACAGAGGTTGGTGCTGCTGTCTAAGGGAAACAAACCCCCGGACGACCCATCCTCATTCCGACCGCTCTGCATGCTTGACATCTCCGGCAAGCTATATGAGAGGGTTATCTGTGCCAGACTGGAAGCAGCCATCGAAAATGCCGGAGGTCTTTCCGAAAACCAGTTCGGATTTCGGAAGGGCGCTCAACCATCGATGCAATCGGCCGAGTGAAAGCAATAGCCACGGATGCCATCAGTGGCAGCCGAAACACCAGGTGCATGTGTGCCATCATTGCCCTGGATATCCGGAACGCATTCAATTCGGCCAGGTGGGATTGCATCATGCAGGCACTCGAAAATCTGAAGGTGCCTCTCTACCTAAGAGAAGCCATCTCAAGCTACCTAACAGAGCGAACCCTGTATTATGACACCGATGACGGCAGGCACTCCTACAACATCACGGGAGGCGTGCCACAGGGTTCGGTTCTGGGACCCTTGCTCTGGAACGTCTTATATGACGGACTGCTCAGGCAATCCCTTCCAGACGGGGTGTCCATGGTAGCTTTCGCAAACGACCTTGCACTAATCGTCGTCGCGAAGACCATCGACGAGGTGCAATTTAGCGGAGATGAAGCTATCGAGGTAGTAGCTAGGTGGTTGAGCAACCATGGGTTAGATCTGGCGGCTGAAAAGACGGAGGCGGTGCTCATCTCTCGAACGAAGAAAAGGGTATACGCAACATTCACGGTGGAAGATACGCAGATCAGGACGGTGGACACTATTAGATATCTTGGAGTCACTCTAGATGCGCGGCTGTCGTTCAAACAACACCTGATGAACGCAGGCGAAAAGGCTTTCAAAGTGGCTCGTACGTTCTCCAGCATCATGCCCAATATGGGGGGGGGGGCCGAAACAGCCGCGACGGTCCCTGCTTTCATCGGTAGTAAGCTCCGTTATTCTTTACCCCGATCTGGGCTGATGCCATGAACATCCATAAGAGCTACGGAGCCACCTGCCGGCGGGCTTATAGAACAGCCGCCCAAAGAGTGGCCCTTGCCTACCGTTCTGTATCGGACATCGCTCTCTCGGTGGTCGCGGGACTCCCTCCCATAGACCTTCTTGCTATGGAGAGGGCAGCAGTACACCGCGAAGGCAGGTGTATAAGGCAGGACATTGCCGACCAGGAGCCGAACCACGACAAATGGTCCATGAGGACCATAGAAGAGTGGCGAAAAAAATGGGATTCAGCGGATTCGGGGCGGTGGACCCACTGCGTCATCCAAGATGTAGCAAATTGGACGGACAGACAACACGGATACACCACCTTTCATCTCACCCAGGTGCTCACCGGGCACGGCTGCTTTCGCAGCTACTTACATCGTTTCCGCATTTATCAAAGTGCGGAGTGCCCGGCATACCCTGGTGTCGACGAAGACGTGGCCCATGTCCTCTTCCACTGCCCGAGATTTGCAGCGGAACGGGAACAGTTCCGGATCTCGGTAGGAGGACCACTAACACCTGAGGGCATTGGGGAATGTCTGCTCGCTTCACAAGAGGGATGGGACGCGGTGGTCATTATCGCCACCTCCATCATCGATAGGCTGAATGCCATCAGAAGAGAAGAAGACGGAAGAGGCAACAACATCGCCCAGACTTGAAGAGCCAAAACATCGTCGGAGGGCCTACTGAGGCAAAGACGGCCCCCCTCGAAGTAATGCCTTGCGGCGGTTTCCGAGGGGGGAATCACAGTCTGAGCGGAGGTGGTTTTAGCGGGTGGGAGCACCGCACTCCTGCTGGCACCGGTTGGCAGGGATGGCTGGTAGAGCTTTCCATCGTCGCTTCGGGAAAAAAAAAACATACATGCATACACACACACACACACACACACGAAAACCATCCCGAATACCAGAAAATACCATTGTTTTAAACCACGTGATATACGTACCATTGAAGTTAAAATTACCTCATTTCATGACACCAAAAAGTTATTAAACTATAAATTAATAAATTTTAACAATTTGTTATTTATAATACGGTAATTAAATACAGCAGCTTTCCTTATATACGCCGCGTATAATCCTTCAAATTTCCAAATATTCGTTCTAAACCTGACAAAAAGTCAAGCTTTGTTATAATTGTGTACGCAATGTGCAAAATGGATGCGTATTAAAAAAAATATCCCCATTAAAACCGCCTTTTGTATGAAAAAATAACGCCAAATCGAGGTTGAAACCAGGCTTAGGGGCAGAACCAAATTTTGGGGTGATTTTCTACTATGTTTGGTAATTTTCCCAAAGTTACGAAAGAATTCATATATGTATCAATTGTTGACAATATGTTCAATTTCGCGATTTTCGAAAATTGACCTAACTTCAAAAGCTATAACTTCGGTTCTACTAGGTAAAATTGTATAAATAAAAAAGGAAATTAAACGTTTTTTCCAGACAAACGAAATGAGCCTAGTATGCCTTCAAATATACAAAACTCATAAAGGAATAAATGATCAAAAATAACATAAAAACCGACCAAATTCGCGTTCACATTTTGTTTTGTATAAACCACCTATTGCATTGTAATAAATCAACATATTATTTTTTCCAAAAGTAGACAAAAAGATAAAAATTTTCTTTTTTTATTTGGTCGAATTGGTCTGATAGAAAGCCTTAATGAATTTTTTAAAAACAGACGTTTTTTGCCCTTTTTTAAAAATTCACCACAGTGTATATCGGGCTGTAGGGCACATAAAGGGTTAAAAATTGGTGGAGAGCCTTCTTTCAGCATGTGATTTAACATACAAAATCGGCGGAAAAATCAGCCGACCCCCATGCGCAATGTTTTTGAAAAGTTGGTTGGAATGACCCATATATATAGATATCGTTTTCATCACTTCTTCTAAAATTTCATTACTTAAATACAAGTGTGTTTCTGCTTCGGCTATATACCAGGGAGTAGGAATTAAATTTACAGCCTTCACACTATCGTTAATATTATATGGAACTATAAAAGTGTTTATTACACTATATCGGTTAAGCACGTATGCAGCCGATTCAAATTTTAGCGAGTTACAAAATAAATAAATCGTTTTATAAATAATTCACAAGCGAGATATTTCAATCAAGTAAAGTTATTCATATATAAAAGGTTTTATAATCTCACCTTTAGAATCGTTTGTAAGGGACAATGGAGGTGAATGTGATGAATACTGAGAACGAAAGAGAGGTACGTCGCTAGAAGAATACCTAAATAAAACATAATGAAATGTTAATATCTTATTAAAACACATTTTGTTTAACACGCTCCTATTTACACGAAATGTAAACATAAAAATCTATCAAAATATATAATCATAAAGACAGTTTTAAGATTAACAACAAGACGAAGGTATTACTTTAAATGTATCAAATAAAAATACATACACAATCACAAATTATACATAAACAAATGTGGATATTTCATATCGCTGTTGAGATTATGTAATTAACTATGAAGATCTATAATAAATCGGAAAAATAATATTTAACAATGATTCTGAGTTTAAGTTTTAAATTATAGCCTTTTTTTAATTTGGTCGAAGTAATAGTGAATTTCTGTCAAATAGATTCATCTAAATCTCACTTAGATTGATTAAGAGTATACTGGACAAATGGAGGCTATCTTGGTATTGCAAAGATTTTATATTTTTCTTTCTATTGAGAAAATTAAGGACAAAAAAGGACAAGGACAAAGGACAGGTAATTTTCCCCGCGTTAATGACAATTATTAGTTTATTTGCGGGTCGGCTCTCGGGTGGAGAGCTACAGGACAAAGACAGAACGGTACATGACAGAACTAGGCGATACACAACATAACACCCACCCAGAGCCAGTCCCCTTCTCCAATATCGGTACCACCAGCAGATTCGGCGGTCTCTGCCATAGCGAGTACGACGCGGGGCTTATCCCATCTTTATCCGAGATAAGACCCACGACGTACCGACCGCGGATAAGACGCTGATGGTACCGATAACTGTCGGCGGGGGTCGGCAGCAGTCCCAAATTCGTACCTTCGCCCAGCAACGTTCCCCGGTTATTCGACACTGGACATAAGCAGAGAACATTGCACGGACGGGGATTCGAACTCGGGACTTTCACGCGACGTTCAGTTTGGGCGGACTAAGCCTGACGCCGTAGCCCGCAAGACCACCACGCCGACATGATTGAGAAAATTAATATATCTGTCATAAATTGTTATACACATTACTGAGCGTACAACAGTTTTGTAAATGGCAAGAAGTGTTTTGATTTGAATCACTGCTTATTCCGCATAATGATTGTACTTTCCTTTTTGATGTGTTTAAAGTGTTGCGTAAAGGATTGCTAATAATCAAATATAATTCCTAAAAATTTGGCAGGTTCACTTAAGGTCATGGTACAGCGGTTGATTTTTAATTCCCATTCCCCAGTGTGATATTTTTAATTATAGACATATTTGATTGTATCGATATGGTAGTGTAAGCGATAGCATTTTTACATCATTTGAAGCCATCCAAACTGACTAGACAGCGATGTAGGCAGCTGTACATAATTGTAAGATAAATATTTTTTCTAGAATATTTTTAAATATTCCTCTCTCGTGAATTAGGTATAATGGGCGACTTAACACCACTCCTTAAGGAACTTCTTTACATGCACTTTCGCAATCGTCATATAAGTAATCGGAATAAATTGCCCTATTACAATTTTATTTTAACAAAATTTCTTATATTTTTCTGTTATTAATCTATTAAAATATTCGGAGAGAAAATAGGTATTGCAATTCAATGTTTACTGAGCTGCATTTTATTTTCTTACTTTTCATATCCAACTAGTTATTAATATACAAAAAAAAAATTGTTTTAACGTGAATGGGATAATTTTCACAAAAAGAAACCACAAGATCAATGTCAGAATGAGTTCTATTTTTCTAAGGCAGACGGAGTAATGATGTAGTGATGAAGCAATAAGTCATATACATTTTCACTTATAAGTGATCTAGTTTCATCGCGATTTGTATCTTTGCAGTTCCGGAGAATATTATAAGTATTGAAATCTCCCAACAAAATAGTTGATGGAATATGGTCTCTACGTGTGTAGTCCATTGATCTTATCCTAAGACGATTTTCGGAGATCTTCATAATATATGAATATCTCCTATGTCATTTGTAATCAATTTTTTAAATATTTTATACACGGAGAGAAAAAATGCGTAAAATTAACAGGCAAACTGAAGCGTAATAACTACTCGTGAGGTGTAGAATAATTTGACACATGAGTTGAATCGTTTCTGCGCTACACGAGAATTAAATTCACTTTTCACTAGAATCGTATCAACGCATCGAGAGGCGAGTTAAATCGATTCGAGCCGGTGCGCTTATTGTAATTCGTGCAATGACTGCTTGGTACAATTATTTGTTGGTATAAAACGTTAAAACATGGATGATTTTGTATCAAATTTGTTAAGAAATTAGAACCTGGAATGCTTAATCGGCCGATTTGAAACTAGGTGAAACCTAACCTATTTTCGATTCAAATATATATATGGGAAAATTTAAATATGTCGTAAACTAAAGATTAATAGTATATATTAACAACACACGATTTATAAAAGAAAATTGTGTACTGTATAAATAAAAAAATTCGTCAGAAATTTGAAAAGTAAATGTTAACAGTGGTAAATATCATATTGAAAACTGTATTCACATTTCTCAGTATATACATGAAACCTGTCGACGATGGTTAAAATTGACCACACACATCTAACATACAGAACAGCAACATTTTCATTACACAGGAAGTAATAAATATTTGCATTAAATATGAATTATACCAAAATCTGTCATATTTCAGTCTTGGTACAAGTACTAATTTCAGATATCGAGATATAATATACGTTAAAAATACCTATACTGAACTTAAATAACACTTATGTTTTCATATGTTTTCATTGAATATGTAATCGATGTCAGAATTATTACTACAGAGTGTGCAAAAGACCCGAGTAAGATTTCTTATATGTAATAGTCATATATATATATCTGTCTTGTGTTTGTAAACAAAAAAAAAATCGGGACGTCGACATTTTATTTTTATTGTTTGTATAGTATCACTACCTAGGCTCGCGTAGAAATCATACAACTTTTGCGTTAATTTGATATATCACACACTCGCGTAGAAATTACTCTACTGATGCGCTAATTTGACATTCTTCTATTACGTTATATTGACGCACCTCATATGTTCAAGCAACTCGCGCAGATATTACTCTACTGTTGCGTGAGATTTATGCTTTTTTTCTCTCCGTATAATATACTATAACATTTATTTATTTTCTTCTTAGATAGATTTTTTTTTCGGGCGATTTTTTGTTTTTTTTAACGCTATATTCAGTTTTTGTCACTAAAATCGATTAAATATTACTAGTAAACATTGAAAACATAAAGATTTATATTTTCTGTTAAAAAACTGTGTATAAGAAAAATATTCAAGACATAGTTTTAGAAAATTGGGGAAAAAACGCGCAAGGAACACATAGAGTTCATAAAAATTCTGGATTCTAAGAGATTTAAAAAAGAATTAAAAATAGTATTTTTCTCTCCAGAAGTAGGACAATTCCACTTGCAATAACACCTGCCGATATATTTTCAGAGCCAACTTTATTTTACACAATACCGTTTGGATCAGTAATTGCAGCAAACTTTTGCAAACAAATTTCACCGTATTTGTTGAATTCGATTCTAGTTTATATGATGTCGGACACGCATCGTGGAGAGATGGCAATGCGTACTGAAAATAGATACTGCCTCCTTCTTTGGAGTATTACTGGCGTCAGAATATGAATTTGGAATACTAATCGCACTGAAATCGGATCAAAGATAGTCTAGATGCTAATCATTTTGCGACGATGGACCATGATTTTCAAAATGGGAGGTTGGCTATTTTCACATTCGACATGGCGAGGGCGAAATTTAGGCTATTTCAAATTCTGCTAAGTACAACAATATATTTTGATGACATTTCCCGGAATTTTGGTATATTGTGGTATTTTTGTCGCGGATTACGAATCTGTTATCAGCTTTCTCAATTTCACAATGGCGGTTCCAATATGGCGGACAAAAATAAACAAATCTTTCGATTTTAGTGAAAATTTATATATAGGTATTTTTGAGTCGTTGATCGCGAATCTGTCGTCACATTTCCCAAATTCCAAATGGCTGAACCATTATAACGGTTCGAATTTAGGAGGGGGTAGTTGTAACGGGTTATTTCGATGTTCCCCGTTACAAATTACCGAATCTTATGTAACATCTAAGAGAACAGAGAATATTATATCGAGAACGATTCTAATTCGTAATAGATTCAATTATTTCAAAAATAATAAACCTTTTGGTGACCTGGTGGACCTATACTCATTTTTCTTTCATGTTCGATGATACTTATATCTTGTAATTTTTATTTTCGTATGGCATACTCGGAGAACTATTAGGAGTTGGAGCGACGAGGATGTTGGTTGACTAGAGGGAGAGAGGCAGATTAGACTTGGCGAAATAAGATTAATAGGGCAGATTTAGTATTATGTTTCACTTCTGCTCTGGCTGGTATCGCCGTCTTGGTGAACCTTGGATTCATCCATCTTTCGGATTTCTCTTAATGGATATTCCACCTGTGTTTTCTTCCATCAAAGAAAATTAAATTATTTTAGCAGGGATCTGTTTTACCGTCAGACTATTGCTACTAGCTGAACTCTTTACCGCGTAGTGTCGTTATGGACTACGGACTTAATTCTCTACCCCCCACTATCACCGAATCGTTTCGCACGGATCTGAATATGTCGATTGATCCCGGTTCAACAACATTCTCTGTTCTCGCGGCAAACCTTAAAGTTGGTTAAAAATTAATAAATTAGGTAGCATTGTTTTATAAAAATTCTTTCTCTACCGAGGGAATAAATACCGAGTCGCGAAATATTACGTATGTAATACCGCCGATCGTTAGTGTCCATTTTTGTGTTACCAGGGAGGAAAAATCCAGATTTCTGTTCCGCCAACGGTCCTACCAATACGTAATACACCATTTTATTATTATTGGTTCTTTGAATTTTTCTAATTTGCTTGCCTTATAATAAGTTCATGAGTATTTTAATTCATTTCAAATTCAAGATTACCATATCAATTAGAATCTTTTTCGATGTTACCGACTGCGTATTTTTTTCTTTTAAAGCTGTAACTTTAAATATTTATTTTACATTGCTTGTGAGTACCGAATTCTTTTTTTTTGTATATGTTGAATTCATCTCCGTATAAATATGTTTCTTATGTGAAATTTGGCTCACCAGTAATAAAAGTTTAAAAGGAAAATGATGAACATTAAAAGATTATCCTAATTCTAATTTTATGTGTAATGTGCTATTTTAGTGTTACACGGTGCTTTTTAAACCGATTTAACCTGAAGGTTCTGGCACTTGGGATTTTCTTGTTGATTTCAATTCCAGATCATTAATATATCATTCTTCGAGAAAAACGAACATCTTCTGTGGAGCCGTTTTTGAAAAATGTCGATTTAAAAATTCAAAATGACGAAAAGTCAGCTTTTCTGAGATATTCATTTGAGAAAGAAGAAATATTCATTTGAGAAAAAATCTCATAAGATTAAATTTGTAGATATTTAAAAAAGAATTTTTTTTCTTTATCAATTTTCTCTACAATTAATAGTTTAGGAGAAAAGCAAGAGAAAACCAATTTTATACTTGTTAAGTTTTTTTACACTTTTGACTAGTTTTTTTACTCTGTGTGACAATATAGTACTTTATTACTGCCAAGGTTGATATGCTTTAAATATTGATCAAAACAATTGGTAGCCGTAATCTTAACAGTTGTCATGAAACGTTTGTAATATGCGATTACGATGTAAATAAAACTCTTATGTATATGCGCTATTAACTAGTTGATAAAGAGATAGAGAGAGAGAAGGCACGAGGGAAAGGCATTAAGTAGGGTCTGTTGTACCGGATGCGGCGTCATAGAATTTATGAGCGTTTCGATGATTGGCGGAAGCGTGCAACCAGAAGTCACTAGAACTGGCTTCCGCAACGCACAAGTTGGTGTCGCTGGGCGAGGCGACCGCGCGGAAACATAGTTCGTGACCATATGCGTGTGGGACTCTACAAGTTCTAGTGTCGCTGATCACGTGACGAGGCAGGGCATGGGGTGAATAGTCGCAATTTTGGAACCCGAGCGTGGTGAGATCTCTGCAGTCTGCTTCCTTTGAACCTCGACCCGATCGGACGTTTTGGACATATCGATTACTACGAGAAGGTCCTCGAGTTCATCTTCGACCGGTGATCATCCTCAGCCGTCCATGCCAAAACCAGAATCTACGCATCCAGGTTTCGGGTTCCTCCAATAACTCGAGAAGGAAGAGCTGGTTGCCAGCACATTAAACTGCATTGTACCAAGGAGTGCTCCGTGCAAGGCTGCAATGCGATCATCTCCTTGGCGTGATTTTCGATAAGCAAGCTAACCCTACTTTTCGGATCAATTTTGATCATGTTCGACGCGAGAGGACTCATTACCGACATTTTTCCTTGTGTCCTGGATTTTGACTCGTCGAAGTGCTTTTCAACGAGGACGTTGACCGTGAGACACGATCCCCGTCATTGATGAACTTCAAAGATGCTCCATTTCAGTTTGGGAATGAAAACGCACCCGTCTCCAAGTCGCACGTTTCCCTGATCAGCCATTTGACGGAAGCCACTATTTTACGAGGAAAACTGCACTGTTTCATTACCGTTCGTTCAAGGAAAGGAGAAGAATACATCGACGACAAAATAAAGTGAATCGTCGAACTCAAAAATCAAGTTTTTGTGTGTGTTTTAGTTCGGATGGTGTCTATTAACATATTGTATTTTGTTGCTAAGCCTTTCTCTCTCGCGATTAAGAATGAAACGAGTTTTTAAATGAAAACTACGAATATAATTTTATAGATGTACTGATAATATTAAAGTAAATATAATGAAAATATTACACGTTTTAAAATAAAAACAATCATTATAACCTTATTAATTATATTAAACCTGTTATTGTGAGCTGAATAGTGAAAATGTTTAAAAGTCGAGCTCTTACACATGATGAAAATCTACTTAAAGTGTGCCTACTATGTTGACAAAAGAAAAAAGATATGTATCCTATAAAAATTCAGTTAAAAAATGAAAAACACATGCAAAAAGTTACTTTTTTTCGTATTTCTCATAAACTATTGATTGTTGAGAGCAATGATACAAATACAAAAAATGGCTTTTTATATCTACAAATTCCATCTGACGAAATTATTTCTCAAATGAATATTTCTTGAAAAAAGTTGACTTTTCGTCATTTTGAATTGTTAAATCGACATTTTTCAAAAACGGCACCACAGAAAATTTTCATTTTTGTCGAAAAATGACGTATTAATGATCTGGGACCGAAATCAACAAGAAAATCCCATGTGCCAGAACCTTCAGGTTAAATCGGTTTAAAAATCACCGTGGTTATGTTTAAAATTGTGTGGTTTCTAACAAATATTGAGTGATCCTCTCAGCAACAACGAACATTATTCCGGATATACATGTCTTCCCGAAGTTGAACGAGACCTTTGATTAATGATAAAATTTATCAAATCAAACAAACAAACTAAGGCCGTTACAATATATATATATATACAGGGTGGCCGATTTATCTGAAGACATCGAAATATCTCGAGAACTATGCACAGAATCAAAAAAGTTGTCGGATGAAAGTTGTTCGACACGAAGTGGGGCATCCAGTGATAATTAAATTTACCCCCTCCCCCATCCCCTGGAGGTGGAGTGGGAGCAAAAACAATAAAACTTAAATAGGAACCCCCATTTTTTATTGCAGAGTTGGATTCTCCGGAAAAAAGTACACGAACTTGACCTAGGAGCTATTGCATTTTGGTTCACAGGTGGCGCTGTAATCGATAAAAATCCAAATTTATCCGAAGACATTGAAATACCTCGAGAATTATGCACAGAATCAAAAAAGTTGTCGGATGAAAGTTGTTCGACACGAAGGGGGGCATCCAGTACTAATGAAATTTACCCCCTCCCCCATCCCCTGGGGGTGGAGTGGGGGCAAAAACAATAAAACTTAAATAGGAACCCCCAGTTTTTATTGCAGATTTGGATTCTCCAATATTGACAATTTTCGCCCGCGTAGCGGATATTGAATACGGTGATTCTAACAAAGCCGGGAAAAAATACATTTAGCGTTACCCAGGAACAACGACGTGGACGTAGTATTTTTCTGTTCCCTTTGGGGTGCTTGTTTTACGTGAGTCCCCTTGCCTCTCACTGTCTCACTGTTCACTTACTTGAGTAAGTGTTCGAAATGTTGACCTTCCACTTCAATGCATTTATTTATTCTTTCTTCAAATGACTTTATACATGATAGAATCATATCTGCAGAAATTTCTGCGCAAGCAGTTCTTATGCGTTCCACCATGTTTTCACGAGTCGTTGGTACTTGTTCATAAACCTTACCTTTTAGGTAACTCCATAGGAAGAAATCCAGAGATGTTAGATCAGGTGACCTCGCAGGCCAATTAATGGGGCCAACTCTACCAATCCACCTAACATTGTAAACACGGTCTAGTATTTCCCTTGCTACTCTTGAAAAATGTGCTGGGCAACCATCATGCTGACACCACATTGTGCGTCGGACGTCCATAGCAACATCCTCAAGTAGTAATGGTACTTCTTGTTCTGGGAAATCTCGATATTTTGTTCCATTCAAATTACCTTCAATGAAATAAGGAACAATGAGTTTATTTCCTATGATTCCACACCAAACGTTCATCGACCAAGGACGTTGATGATTAACTTGTCGTAACCAATGGGGATTTTCTACGCTCCAATACTGCATATTATGCCTATTGACGCCACCATGGTTCGTGAATGTAGATTCATCTGAAAATAATACATTAGCAAAGAAATTGTGGTTCGTTTGCATTTTTTGAAATGCCCATTCACAAAACACCACGCGGTTATGAAAATCATCGCCATCTAGTTCCTGGTGCAGTGAAATGTGATATGGGTGAAACTTATGACGATGCAATATTCTTTGAATACTGTCTCTGGAAATGCCGGAATCGCGATGTAATTGTCGTGTACTTACATGTGGATTTTGGTGAATAGCTGCTAGTACAGCTACTTCGTTAGCTTCTCCTGTAACTGTTAATCTTCGCTTGCTTTTTTTCATTTGTACGCTGCCATCAGAGTGAAAGGCATTCACAACTTTGTAAAAAAAAGAACGCGAGCGAGCATTATCTGGAAAACGCTCAGCATACAACGCAACAGCATCGTCAATATTCCTCTTACATTCACCATAAATAAGAATCATTTCGATTTTTTCGGGAACTGTAGCAGAATTCATTTTTAACTTGCAATTCGATTTAAGCAATGAAGGGTAGACAAAAAATAGTCACGTAAACGGAAAGTTGTTATTCTAAAAGCAAAGTGACCTCCGACCGAATTACTACCAATACAATGGACTTTAAAAACAGTCTTACACTGAGAGACCGTGAATACTAAATTTTAATATGGGGATTAGAAAGTCGCGATATCCATTTACTTCCCTTCAGGAAAGTAGAGAAAAATGTAGGTGAACTGGTTACGTGTGACTCAACTTATGTATAAAATGATATGGTACTTTATTTTCGAGTTATGTCGCCCTCTAGCGTTATGTAACAGAACCGGTGCCGGTGATGGCCGAAATGCAAGCGATGTACATGTATGAAACCACGTGAGTTCTCTCGGGGTCCGGTAGATGGCGACGAAATCCCCAAATGAAGTAAGAGTTTCGTTTTGTTTAATAGAAGCTGGTTTGACCGTCAATGCTCAGCTTATTTATTCTCATTTCGGAAAAAACATACAGAGAGAGAATGAATGAGCTGAGTGAAGGGACATGACGCGTTTTTTAATGGATTGCGTGATGTCCTCTTTTTGTTTATTAAATAATAAATTTAAAACCTAAAATGTAATTTTATTGAAGGTAGAAAACTTATTTATAAAATTGCTTCCATATTGTATGCACAATTTTTATGTAATCAGTTTTGATTTTTAATATGAAGAATATCAATTATTCATAATCTTAATTTTTCGAATGGACATTATTAAAATTTCATATTCAGAATAACAATTTTCGCAATTGATATTACTAAATTCTAATATTAAAAATTCTAATATTAGAATTTTTAATATTAAATTTTCATAAAGGGATCAAATTGTCCCTATTTGCCCCCTGGATGCCCCCTTCGTGTCGAACAACTTTCATCCGACAACCTTTTTTGCTTCTGTGCATAGTTCTCGAGGTATTTCAATATCTTCAGATAAATTTGGATTTTTATCGATTACAGCGCCACCTGTGAACCAAAATGCAATAGCTCCTAGGTCAAATTGGTGTACTTTTTTCCGGAGAATCCAAATCTGCAATAAAAACTGGAGGTTCCTATTTAAGTTTTATTGTTTTTGCCCCCACTCCATCTCCAGGGGATGGGGGAGGGGGTAAATTTCATTATCACTGGATGCCCACCTTCGTGTCGAACAACTTTCATCCGACAACTTTTTTGATTCTGTGCATAGTTCTCGAGATATTTCGATGTCTTCAGATAAATCGGCCACCCTGTATATATATATATATTGTAACGGCCTTTGTTTGTTTGATTTGATAATTTTTATCATTAATCAAAGGTCTCGTTCAACATCGGGAAGACATGTACATCCGGAATAATGTTCGTTGTTGCTGAGAGGATCACTCAATATTTGTTAGAAACCACACAATTTTAAACATAACCACGGTGCTTTTTAAACCGATTTAACCTGAAGGTTCTGGCACATGGGATTTTCTTGTTGATTTCGGTCCCAGATCATTAATACCTCATTTTTGGACAAAAAATGAAAGTCTTCTGTGGTGCCGTTTTTGAAAAATGTCGATTTAACAATTCAAAATGACGAAAAGTCAACTTTTTTCAAGAAATATTCATTTGAGAAATAATTTCGTCAGATGGAATTTGTAGATATAAAAAGCCATTTTTTGTATTTGTATCATTGTTCTCTACAATCAATAGTTTATGAGAAATACGAAAAAAAGTAACTTTTTGCATGTGTTTTTCATTTTTTAACTGAATTTTTATAGGATACATATCTTTTTTCTTTTGTCAACATAGTAGGCACACTTTAAGTAGATTTTCATCATGTGTAAGTGCTCGACTTTTAAACATTTTCACTATTCAGCTCACAATAACAGGTTTAATATAATTAATAAGGTTATAATGATTGTTTTTATTTTAGAACGTGTAATATTTTCAATATATTTACTTTAATATTATCAGTACATCTATAAAATTATATTCGTAGTTTTCATTTAAAAACTCGTTTCATTCTTAATCGCGAGAGAGAAAGGCTTAGCAACAAAATACAATATGTTAATAGACACCATCCGAACTAAAACACACACAAAAACCTGATTTTTGAGTTCGACGATTCACTTTATTTTGTCGTCGATGTATTCTTCTCCTTTCCTTGAACGAAGGGTAATGGAACAGTGCAGTTTTCCTCGTAAAATAGTGGCTTCCGTCAAATGGCTGATCAGGGAAACGTGCGACTTGGAGACGGGTGCGTTTTCATTACCAAACTGAAATGGAGCATCTTTGAAGTTCATCAATGACGGGGATCGTGTCTCACGGTCAACGTCCTCGTTGAAAAGCACTTCGACGAGTCAAAATCCAGGACACAAGGAAAAATGTCGGTAATGAGTCCTCTCGCGTCGAACATGATCAAAATTGATCCGAAAAGTAGGGTTAGCTTGCTTATCGAAAATCACGCCAAGGAGATGATCGCATTGCAGCCCTGCACGGAGCACTCCTTGGTACAATGCAGTTTAATGTGCTGGCAACCAGCTCTTCCTTCTCGAGTTATTGGAGGAACCCGAAACCTGGATGCGTAGATTCTGGTTTTGGCATGGACGGCTGAGGATGATCACCGGTCGAAGATGAACTCGAGGACCTTCTCGTAGTAATCGATATGTCCAAAACGTCCGATCGGGTCGAGGTTCAAAGGAAGCAGACTGCAGAGATCTCACCACGCTCGGGTTCCAAAATTGCGACTATTCACCCCATGCCCTGCCTCGTCTCGTGATCAGCGACACTAGAACTTGTAGAGTCCCACACGCATACGGTCACGAACTATGTTTCCGCGCGGTCGCCTCGCCCAGCGACACCAACTTGTGCGTTGCGGAAGCCAGTTCTAGTGACTTCTGGTTACACGCTTCCGCCAATCATCGAAACGCTCATGAATTCTATGACGCCGCGTCCGGTACAACAGACCCTACTTAATGCCTTTCCCTCGTGCCTTCTCTCTCTCTATCTCTTTATCAACTAGTTAATGACGCATATACATAAGAGTTTTATTTACATCGTAATCGCATATTACAAGCGTTTCATGACAACTGTTAAGATTACGGCTACCAAGTGTTTTGATCAAAATTTAAAGCATACCAACCTTGGCAGTAATAAAGTACTATATTGTCACACAGAGTAAAAAAACTAGTCAAAAGTGTAAAAAAACTTAACAAGTATAAAATTGGTTTTCTCTTGCTTTTCTCCTAAACTATTAATTGTAGAGAAAATTGATAAAGAAAAAAAATTCTTTTTTAAATATCTACAAATTTAATCTTATGAGATTTTTTTCTCAAATGAATATTTCTTCTTTCTCAAATGAATATCTCAGAAAAGCTGACTTTTCGTCATTTTGAATTTTTAAATCGACATTTTTCAAAAACGGCTCCACAGAAGATGTTCGTTTTTGTCGAAGAATGATATATTAATGATCTGGAATTGAAATTAAGAGTTTAATGCGGATGGGGGGGTTGCCCCCGCGAGTCCAACTCCAGTGCTCGGGCGAGGCACGCCTCCCATGGTTCCGGCAAAAGAGGCGAAAACATGGACGGCGATGCCTCGGGGCATCCCGAGCTCCCGCGGTACCTTGTCCCAGGATATGTACAGGAGAATGAGAGAGGAATTTTTTAATTTCGAGAGCAATATTTATATGGTCAGGCTGCAAAGGAGCAGATATTTTGCTGAGCCTCGCCAATTGTTATGTACTGATTAGCAAGTCGCTATTTTTTTTACGGAGGGGGGAAATGCTTTAGGCACCAGAGGGAGTTGAAGATGTTGGTTAACCCCCCGTGTGTCGGACTCTCTTGTCCATGGTGTTCAGGTTTACCGACTAAAACCCTAACCTCCCTTGGCCCTCCATAATCCACTTATGCAGTCTGCAGCAGAAAAGTGGCTCCGATATCCATGTCCTCCGCTGCAGACAGCACGGGCCATATCTTTTGCAACTGTAACCACTCCCTCTACCATTCGGTAAGTGGTTACAGGATCTCGTGTGACCTCAGTAGACGGAGAGATCCCAGCAGCACTGCTTTCTGCATTCAGCCTGTGATATGGATTTGCATGTTGTTGGCAGGCCGGAATACTTTTGATGTTATCGAGGAAAGTTAGTCTCATTCCTCCCAGCACTCCATTTATTAGCACAACGAGCTTGGTTTTGAATCCTCGATACAGCTTGCGAATCTCGAATAGGAGTTTCTGATATTTCATCCGTTTTTCGTCCTCCTTGCTGACTATGTTTGTCTCTGCTGGTGCAAAGAACTCGATGACGAAGATGGATTTGTCATCGAAGTCAACAAGGACGTTGTCAGGCTTATTGGCTGATATTTTCCTGCTCGTCGGAAATGAGAAATTAAAGTATATTCGGCACGTCTCATTCCGACTACGGATTCAATATCAGTGGGGACGTACGACAAAACTGGGGTCGCGTCAATACCGTAAGTGCTGCGGAGATGGTAATACAGCACTCGGAGAGCCGCATTCTGGCGTTGGATGTATGCTGACTCTGCATATCTTGGACAAGCAGCCAAGAGATGCATTAGTGTCTCAACATGACATCCAGACGATCTACAAAGCGTACTCTGCACCGCCTGATGTAAGCTGTTGTGGTGGTACGCTAAGGTATTGACGACCCCATCCTGGTATGCGAAGATAAAACCCTCGGTCTCGGCTTTCAAGCCGGCTGATCTTAAGAACGAGAAGGTCATCTCTACTGACAAGCCACGTTGCTGGACATTTCGAAAGAATTGTCCATGCAATGGCTTGTCGATATGCCTTCCATCCAACATACGAAGTTGTTCCTTTGTATGTTAACCCTGAGACGCACTGGGCACAGATTCATGACTGATTCAGCTTCCTGTGCACCACTATGTCCCACGTTGAAAAACAGACCAAGGTTTCGAGCCGCTCGTTCCACCGCGATGTATGAAAACGCCCCCTTCCTCTGAATTTCATGCTGATAAACTAGCATCGTTAGGGGATTATCTGTTCGATTTATCACGTCGCAAGTCGTTTCGAGGACCAATCGGTCATGCATAAACTCCAGGCTCAAAAGGCCACGACTTCCCATATTTCATGGCAAATACAGTCGTTCCACGGAAGATCTTAGATTCAAACTAAGTTGCATACAAATTATCGTCCGTGTGCTTCGGTTAAGACCCCTTAGCTCGTTAACGTTCCACTTAACTGCTCCAAATGTATAGAGCACTGGTGAAACGGCCAACATATTTGTGGCTGCCACCTTATTTTCCCCTTCAATTCTGATGACCAGATCTGAAGGAGAAGACGCCGGTATTTCTGAACGATGTTCGTTTTAGCAGTCTGCACATCCTGGACATGCTTCTGAGGCACTCCCAGGTATCTGTAGGCTTCCTCGGTGCAAAGGTGGCGGATGATATTTCCGTTGACGAGCTCCATAACTTTATTAATAGAGTCTGACCTTCCTCTGTGCAAATAAACGACTGCACACTTGTCCAATCCGAATTCCATGCCTATATCTCTCGAGTATGTGAGGCCGATGTTCAGAGATCGATGTAATTGTTCCTCGCCTGATGCGTATAATTTAAGATCATCCATATAGAATAAATGGGTGATCTTATGTACACGTTCACCAGGCGGCCCACACATGTACCCTTGAGATTGCCGGAGAGCAACGGAAATAGGCAATAGTGAGATGCAGAGGCATTAAGTCTTCCACACTTCTCACTATAGGTATTTGGGTGGACATGGAGACGTTTGAGCAACAAGCTTAATAGCTCGTGCGATGTTCAGTCATACGCCTTCATGTAATCCAGTCAGGCTATCGACAGGTTACATAATTTGTGAAATCGTAGTGATGATAAAGGTGAAATGAGACGGATCATTAAACGGACATGCCATTCGACCTTACAACCGGTGCGTCGATGCCGTCTTACATCTTACGTAGTTTTACGTCACATTTGCAAGCGTCAAACTTTTCACAGAAAAGTGTTCTTCTCGCGACCGCGCCTGTTAAAATCGATTGGCCAAACGGACGTGCGAGCGGTCTGCCATTGATCAAGGATCTTCGTTCGTAGCTGAACCAGTTAGCAGTTTGTAGCGTTTTCGTACTCATGCGAAGATTTCTGGAATCAGTGCTTCTAGATCTCGAACTATTTCCTACGTCACCAGATTTACGGTGACGCCATGTAAGCCTTATGCGATCTCTCTGTCGGTTAGCGCG
>CM059585.1:44097500-44180000 GCA_030407085.1 Trichopria drosophilae
ACCTCCACTTGGAAACTCCACATTACTAAAATAATCGCCAAAATCAACTCAGTGCTTTATTCGATCAAATTCCATCGCAAGTGTCTATCAACTAAACTTCGAAAGGAATTGGTCCAATCCCTCATTTTTCCCCATATAGATTATGCTTGTTTAGTGTACTATGACCTCACAGACGGACAGAACATTATGCTCCAGAGAGCCATTAATTGCTGTATCCGTTTCATCTTTAACCTGCGTAGAGATGTGCGGATTTCACCGTACCGTGTTAACTTGAACTGCCTCACGGTTAGAAGCAGGCGCGAGTACTTCTTTGGTATCCTTATCGCAAATATCTTGCATGGCCATGGCCCACAGTACCTGTTTGAAAAACTGGCGTTGACGGCCAATCAGCCCGACTTACGTCGTTCTGCACGTCTTGCAAATGCAAACACACTATCCATTCCTTCCTTCCGTACCACTACATTCAATAACTCCTTCTCTGTATCGGCCCCATATTTCTGGAACTCCTTACCTTACTCTATCACCTCTTCCTCGACCATTTCCAAAATAAAACACGAGCTCCGCGCTTTATTAATTAATAATGATGCTATTGCAACTACTCTCGTAAGAGCACGACTGTAAATAACGAAATGCTTTCTTCTGTATACCCGAACAATTTAATTATCGTAGTTTAGTTTAATTTTAATTTAGTTTAAGTTACTTATAATTATCTAACTGTAATACACACATCTATATCTGCCCTTTGGGTCCGCTCCAGGGTTTCTTTAATAAATAAATAAATAAATAAACAAACAAACAAACAAACAAACAAACAAACAAACAAATAAATAAATAAATAAATAAATAAATAAATAAATAAATAAAATTAAAATAAATAAATAAATAAATAAATAAAATTAGTTTAAATTAGTTTTAAAGTCATGGGACGATGATGTACTCCGAACATTAGGAGCTAGTGATTGCCAGAAACTATTAGCGCGAATCCATAACGAGTTCTTGTAGTAATCGGTGTGACAGAAAGGTAGTTGACAATCAGAGTGGGCAATTCGGACAGATGTACGTTGTGTAGCAGGATACGCAACAAATTTATCCCTAAGATACGTGGGCTGTGAAGTAGACACGATTTGGTAGGTTAGCAAGGTATTAGTTTCGGCGATTTTCAGGTGACATCCAATTTGCTCTCTGTCATTAAGGTGTTATATGTTGATCCCTTCGAAACCGGTAGATATAGCGTAGTACTGAGTATAGTAGACATCGTATCTTCGTGAGCAGATAAGCAGAAACATCACTAAAAACGGGACATGCATAGTCGACGTGAGGGAGAACAACGGCGTTGACGAGCATAATTTTGATGGACGATGGTAGCGTTGAGCCTCGACAACGCATGCGATGTAAGGCATAGTGTACTTTCGAACTAATGTATGCGACATGGCGATTCCAGGTCAAATCGGCAGACAAAAAGACTCCAAGATCTCTTCCTTCGTTGACGTACGAGACAGCATACCCATTAACAATGATCGGTAGTACTTCAATGGTTTTAATGGTAGCAAGATTTTGTCTAGATCCGAGAATGATGGCTTTCGTTTTTTTGTCACTGAGTGTAAGACGGCATTCTTGGGTCCATCTATAGAAGGCATCGATATCACTGTTCAGACGCTTGATTGCATCGTAAAGAAGACAAAGAGGTGTTGTTGTATAAAATTGTGTGTCATTCGCAAAAAAAAATATCAAACAAAACTAGATCCTTGCGGAACGCCAGTGGTAATTCTAAGCTCTTCGGATAATGATCCATCGCTACCCTAGCTAGTTTGTGAGCGATCGCTAAGCAAAGAGTGGATCCACCTACCGATTTTCCGCAAACATTTCAAAATTAACGTGTGGTTAAGAGAATCAAAGGCCTTAGATATCTCAAAGAGCACGAGGATTGTTGCGAAACCCTGTTCAATACCGCCTCTTATGTAATTCAAGTAACTTAAAGAGGGCCGTTTGGGTACTATGATATCGCCTAAAACCACATTGCCGTGGGTGAAGAATGTCGTTCGACTCAATGTAATTCATTATTTTGCACGCTACGATAACATCCAATGATTTGGTGATATGCAAAGGATTCACGATAGGTCGAGTATCGCTTGGTGTACGCGGGTTAAAAGTTTTGTTGAGGGGGATTATATGTGATAATTTCCAGGCCGCTGGATAGATCCCGTATGAAAGTGACAGATTAAAAAAAGCAGTGAGTGCGAGAACGACTGCAGATAAGATGCTCTTGAGATGGCGCAGTTGTATTCCTTCAGGTCTAGGATCTTTTGATTTAGAAAAGGACGCATTTATCTGACTGAGTAGGAAAGGAAACGCATTTCGAAGCTTGATTTATCGCTTGATATCTGCAGAAAGCCATGGCGCTTGTGGCTTTTTTAATCTTCGAGTCGTAAGGGCTGCATACTTGTCTAATTTAGCTCGTAATATTCTGTAGAAGCTAGATAACAAAATTGATAGGTTACAATTTAGTGAGATACATTCAGTGTAAAGTTCCGGAACATTAATGCGCAGTTCGGAGTCTAGTTCTGCATTTAACGCCTTAAAATTGCAATTTCTACAGTTGCGAAACATCACAACTTCGGTCTATGGGAATAGTTGGTAATATTATAGTTGATACTAATAAGGTCATGACCGGCGGCGAAGGATTGAGACTATTGCGAGAAATTCACTACTTTATATCTTTCGAGTCCACGAGGAAGACATCGAGAAGCGAGTGGGTATCATTGAAGGTCACCAGTGATAACTATATTTTTGAACGTGTGGAAGTACTGAATTGAGTTTTGGATAAAATCGGTAACGACTGTAGGCTAGTCCCATAAGTAATTTACTATTGAGTGGAATTTTTATATCAGGAATAATATATTCAGGATCATTAATAGAAATATTTATTGATGCATCTAAGACAATATATATACAAGAATGATGAATATAACATGCGACGCCACCGCCTAACATATACCGATTCTGACCCGCTAACAGCAGTGCTCGGTCATTACGAATTAAGTTGAAAATGGGAATAGCAAATGTCGGGTGTTAGCCAGGTTTCAGTAATAACAAGGATTTGCGCATTTGTATTTTGAAGAAGAATCTCAACTTGTTGAAAGTGTTCGGACAACGAATTGATATTACAGTGGGACACATTAAGTGAAGAAGACTGTGGGTTACGAAAATGTTGGCTATAGGCACAGTGCTTGGTACGAGTCATTGAATTTTCATGAGATCGAGCTCAGTGACGATTGGTATTTCAGCATGATGTGCAGCTTTTCAAAAGAAAACACAGCCGTTGCGGGCCCAGACCCTGGAGTCAGGGATAGGTCATGCCTTTTGCTTCGCTTTCTGCAACAGGAAGTATAACGGCTTAGCATATAGTTCATTGACAAATACCGTAGTATCGTCACCCTTATACAATTCCGGGAAAATGTCAGCTGTAGTAATTTTTCCCACTTTACGTTTCGAATCCATAATGTGATCGCGAATATTCGTTGACACAAATTTAATTGCTAGCGAAAATGTAGCTTGCGCTGCCATTGTGGTAACATTTTTGAAAAAATTTGCGTTTCTGATATTTATAATTTTATCAGCTAATTGAGAAAACTTTAAACACGATAGGACGAGGGCAACGATCTCTTCGTGCATCAGCTAACAGGAGGTAAGAAGACCTGAGATAACGAGCTCAGAATTTGGCCGCTCGTATGCCTTTTGAGCTTCAAAGCGTTCGATTTCCGCGGCATTTTGATTAACTCGATGAGCAATAAATGTTAAATATGTTTGTAAATTTTCCAAACGCACTGAATTATTCAATGTTTGCTGTGTGTGAAATGTCAATTGTTGATTGAGATCCATCCTCCCCAATTTTCTGGCAACGAAGCTAGTTGTGGCGCCGGTGGCGGCGACAGAACCGAAAACAGTAGGTATATGCGGAGCGAGCAAGGCGGGGCGGAAACGAACTGGATTAATAGGCGAAGACAAGGACAACGGTGCGTGGGGAGCACTAGGAGACACCGATATAGGTAAAATAGTGGAAATAGACGAGACGGTACGAGAAGTAGGGGGAAAGTAGGGAATATCGACAGCGAGCACTGACATGTTGGACAACAAAAATGAAAAAGTCCGGGCGCAACAATTATCCGGCGGCTTATAATTAATATATGCCAATGCACAATACCGATGAAACGTCGAATTACAAGACGAACTCGAATATTTATTGCGAATCGATGCGTGACATCTGCTGCACTTTAACTATTGTCCGAATTGAGAATGCGGTGACAACGACGACTTAGTGTGCCGTTTTGGCATCAACTTACAATACTGTATATATTTAAAAAAAAATAGAGGACCCGGCAATAATATATCCGTTTGTAAATACCGAGCGTTGTATCCGAGAGCGTATAAATATTTTGCTGCTCCGATAACTATTCGATGAACACACACCGACGACTGACGTTTTTCAATGTATAGAGTTGTATCACTTGGTAGCCTTGCGTAGTAGATCCTTGGGAATACGTTGACACGTTGTGATTGAATATATAGTTCTATTATATTTCAGAGCCAAAAGCTGACTAGTTGCTTAAAAATGCTATACCTAAACGTTATTGCGATGAAAATAATTACAATAACCTTTAAAAAAAACTACGAAAAATAGAGATATTTTGTGTTTCCCTCGTCTTAAGAATATTTTTTTATCTTTTGAGGGCCGATATCTTTTTAACGAGTTTCATGTATAGATGTTTTTAACCTTGCGAGAGTTGCAGATTGCCTTAAGAGATGGTACCATACTTCATATTTGTGCATGTAATGCAGGAACTGCAGAAACCTACACGGCATAAAACAAGGCATTATTATCGACTTCATCCAGAATCTTGCTATCACTAAGAACCTAACCTTGTCACTAATTATGGCTGAAAATAATGCAATTCCCTATTCCAACAATGCGAAGGACCTAGGTATAATAATTGTACCGGCCCTGTCTTGGAATGGACATATAAATTTCATCTCATCCAAAGTACATAATATTCTCTATTGGCTTAAATTCCTTGGATCATTTTTACCTCCATCAATCAAACGCTCTCGTAAATTTATTAGTCATCCCTCATCTGGACTATACTACAGTTACAGCAGACCTCTCGGGATATTTTAATATTCATTGCAACGTCTGCAAAATACCGCTCTTAGGTACATATTCCACCTTCAATATGACAATCGGCTTGCGTCGATGCATTCCATGAAAGGCTCTACTTTCTTGGCAGTATTCCACACCAAGGCACCATTTTATCTTTCATCCAGATTCATTCCAATTCACAGCTCATTATGCTTTTTATCTCATATTCATTCATCACATTTTCGCACATTCATTCTGTATCATGGCCATTCAATTCTGGAATTCCTTAGCACGCTATCTGTAAAACCGTTTCTCTCAAATCTTTTTCATATTTATTGCAGACAGAATATCATGCATAATATACTTCGTTAATTTATTTTCATGAACTATGATAACCTCAGTAAAAATTGTAATGAACGTTTCGTCCTTGTGTGTGCATAGGACTTTTCAATAAGGCTCTGCACACTCATCATTAGACATTCAGTAAGAAAGATGAAAAACATTAGTAAATTCCTAAGCATCTGAATTTGGATTATAGTTGGATAACAAAAAACATATAGTTTTATCACATGAAGGAAGTAATTTATCGGGCAAAATCTACTGGTCGTTTATTATTTTCATTTTTTCTCAAATTTGTCTCTCGCAAGTATCACATGTTATTGTTTATTCATATGAGGGATGTTATTTGCGTCGTGCGGCTTTAAACGAAAATTATTTCGCTCAAATCTTTCCCGATTGGATCCACCAAACCCGAGCGATATCATATACACGGAAAAAAGTCCGCGCATATACAGTCAGGGCAGCGCGTACGCTGGTAATAGGGATCCCGCCTTTCCGTATCAACAATGGTGCACCGACCATGAGAGTACGGCGCTGTGAGCGCCTCTGGAAAGAACGAACCCTCTCCATTTAAATACGAGGCTGAGTGAGCATCAGTTTTTTGAGTGCACACGAGCATCAAGATTCTCATTAGGGTTACCAGACGTATTCATTTATAACCGGACGCTCTAACTCTAAAACAATGAGCTTCTACAAGAAAATGCTAAGAATGAGTTGTTTTGAAAAAGTAATTTATTTGATAATAGTTGTATGAGAATCTATCATCCGGCGTTGCTTAATACATATAGTTCATAATCATGTTGAATGCATCGATTGTCCGGATTAGTGACATGTTGGATGAAATAATTTCGCACCAATTTTTTTTTTACGTTTCCATGACCATGTCCATTATTATCAGAACTAAATAGTTTATTAATTATGAATAAAAACATTAATTTAAAAAAATATTATTGTATGTAAAAAAAAATATAACACACCGCGTAAATACTTAATTAATAAGAAATTATTTCATCCAACATGTCACTGATCCGGACAATCAATAGATTCAACATGATTATGAAAATAAAAATAAGTAATTTATTTGATATAAAATTAATTTTCGTTTAATATTTTTGTTTGTCTGAGTCTTATATCCATGAAATATGATAAATGAAAAGAAAGGAGTTTTGGAAACTTTTTCACAAACGTAAAATTAAACATATTCTTCAAAAATTATGTTTTTTTTTACACGGGTGAGCAAAATGTAGAGGAATTTTTTTTCAAAATTATAATTTATTTATGAAAAATTCTGAAAAAAATTTGGTGTATTCACTTATGAATTCTACGAGTTTTTTGTCCTTTGCAATTTTTGCAAAAAGTTGATAGTTCGTTGGGGGAAAAAATCCTAAACTATAATATTTGAAATTCATTTCCTCGAAAACTATCAACTTTTCGAAAAAATTGCAAAGAACAAATAACTCTTACAATTCATCAGAGAATACACTACATTTTTTTCAGAATTTTTTGTAAAGAAATTACAATTTTGAAAAAAATGTTGAAAAAAAATTTCTCAAAATATCATCAAAAAATTTTGAAAAAATTCCACTATGTCGCTTGATGAATTATAAGAACTTTTCATTTTAGGCATTTTTTTAAAAGTTGGTAGTTTTTGAGTTAGAGCGTCCAGAAATTTCTCAAAGAAATTTTCATTGTTTACGGCATTTTGAGGTCGTTAGAATGATGTAGAGTATAAAAGTAAAATTTTGTCTTAAAACTCAACTATTTTATGTACCATTATTCAAGGTTTGAACAAAATTCCAATATTCTAATAGCTCGAAACAAATTGATAAGAATAAAAAAATCCCAATTTTTGGGAAATCTTTCACATATTTTGCGCCATATTGGAATTTCTGATGGCTGAAACTCAATTTTGACCTCGGAATCTTGAAGAGCGACCTCGAAAATAGTAGGATACGTACCTCTCAATTGGTTTCAAATTTGATTTTGATACGAAACACTTGTTTGAAAATAAAGTATAAAAATTGTCATTTCAGGCGTTAATGGGTTAAACGGACAATCGATGCATTCAACATGATTATGAAATATGTATTAAGCAACGCCGAATGATAGATTCTCATACACCTATTATCAAATAAATTACTTTTTCAAAACAACTCATTTTCTTATTTTCTTATAGAAGCTCATAGTTTTAGAGTTAGAGCGTCCGGTTATAAATGAATACGTCTGGTAACCCTAATGAGAATCTTGATGCCCGTGTGCACTCAAAAAACTGAAGCTCACTCAGACTCGTATTTAAATGGAGAGGGTTCGTTCTTTCCAGTGGCGCTCACAGCGCCGTACTCTCATGGTCGGTGCACCATTGTTGATACGGAAAGGCGGGATCCCTATTACCAGCGCACGCGCTGCCCTGACTGTATATGCGCGGACTTTTTTCCGTGTAGGAGTACAGCATAAAATCGATAAAATGGCCGAGTTTACGTATATGAGTCCAATTCTTGGTCGAAAATATCGCGGTAACAAATACCGTATCAATTTGTTACTACAACATTTTCGTTCAAGAACTGCGCCCTTATACGTAAATTCAGTAATTTTATCGACTTTAACTCACTTCCCCCGGTTTTGGATCCAGCAAAACCGAGCGATATCATATAGATAATACTCCTAGTGCTGTATAGAATACGGTACCTCATCATAACTTACCGTAACAATTTCTTACCGCTACATTTTCGACCAAGAACCGCACTCACATACGTAAATTAGGTAATTTTATCGATTGTAACTCACTACATCCGGTTGTTAACGCATCAGAGTGAAACCAGGGTTTATAGGGCATAATCGTGGAAGATATTGGAGGAGGATATTTAATTAATGCGCTTCGTTGGTGTCATCAGTGAAGCGAGTTTACTTACCCCCGGTCAGTAATGCGTACTGAGGTATTTATTTTTATTGTTTTGCAAAACATTCTTATGCTATTGCATTTTCATTTGATTGCTGCTATATACAGGCATGGTGTGCCATAACCAGATTCAACCCAAAAGTTCTTGCTCAGTAATTCTACTATTATAGGGTGAATATACATACAAAAAAAGGGTTTCTAGTAAAAATCAAAATAATCGCCTGAGTTTATTAGAAAGGTCCATTTAAATATTTTTAGGATCGAGATTTCATTACACCTTGTAATATTTAAAGATTATGTTCATGATAATTGTTATATTTATTTAAATTTGCCTATTTAATTAATAGAGTAAACGACAACTGAAAAATATACTGTCTTTATAATTTATAATGCCAGATAATGCCGCCAGAGTCCCTGTACGTCGGTATAGCGAGAGCTGCAGATCGACTTTAGATGGCGCCATACTCACATTTGTCGAGGATGTAGGAAACTGCAGAAAACCCACATCAAGTACAGCAGCGGCCATAAGTCGATTCCGGCCTTGTAAACAACGCATCGAAATGTAAACAAACAACGTGGCCCGTCTTACGTATATTGCGAGCTGCTGCTTGAATACAATTTCGAATAGCTGTTTTTTCTGCCGGGGATCGAACTCACGACCTAAGGAACGTTCAGTTTACGAGGCGAGCATGCTAACCACTTAACCATCGCGTTCCCCTAATTATTATTTTAATCCATTTTATACAATGATATAATTTTTCAACACTTTATTATACATGTAAACTTTTTTTTCCGGCTTATGCCCTACAAAATTTGTTTGGTGATTGCCTCGACGTTTCGGCCGACTCGCGACCATTATCAGGAGGAATAAGTAGACTCTGTATGAAACCTTATATATATGGCGGTCCAGATCTCGGTGCTTGCGAGAAACGTTCTTTCATAAGTATAATCACTTCGTCGTAAATGTCACACAACCGAAATGATTCTTTCATTGAATTTAGGGGCTGCTTTTGTAGTTTAATGTGTCGAGTTTCAGAAATAAGTCTATTGTAAAATTTTGTTTCACAATCTAAAATTTGTATACATATTATCCCAATTAAAATCGTGTAAGTATTGTTGTCTATGTGTTGTAATTACTGTATCATTTTGTGAGGGTCTGTTAATATTATTTTCATGTTCAGCTATCCTAATTTTCAATTGACGTTTCGATTCTCCCACATACGAAGCATCACAGTCATTGCAACATATGCAATATACCGTGCAATTTGTTAGCATTTTTTTAATTTTATCCTTTCCCTTTACTATGAATTTTGAGAATTTGTGCTGTAAAGATGGAACGACTTTTACCCCAAGACCACTTAAAGATCGACTTATAGATTCATAACTACCTTGTATATATGGAATTTGGATGTAACCTTCAAATGACTTTGTAGTATCATTAGTATTTCGGGAGTTTTGCATATTAATGCGTTTACTAATGTATTTTCCTATGAATTAAAGCGGGTAATTATTATGTAGTAGATAATTTTTAACCTTTGTGAGATTTGTGAATTACTTTCCAATTCGTATGTAAATTCCAGCCTCGCATGACAATTATTAAATGTTGTAATAATCTCCTCAACTTTGTTTTTAGGGATACATGTGAGAATGTCATCAACATAGCAATAGTAAAAAATCGGAATAAAGGTTCATTTTTTTAAACTGTCTGATTCAAGTTCATCCATTCCCAAATCGGAAAATATCGGAGAGACTGGAGACCCCATAGGAGTTCCAAATATCTGCTTATAAATTTTATCATTAAATGAGAAAAAGGTAGTGTCAAACAAAAATTCCACAATCTTCAGAATGTCGTAAAGAAGCATGCTTGAAGTTCGTGCAATGCGCGAGTATCTTCTCACAATGCTTTTCTTAACAAGTTCCAAAGGAACATTAGTAAACAAAATATGATCTTCGGGAATCTGAACATTCTTTAGTAAAGAATGTAGTTGTTTACTGTTTTTTATATGTGTTACGTATAGATTTTAAAAAGTTCCATTTTTTCAATTTTACATTTTTTATTTTAGCACCACTGAATTCCACGTCAAAAATTAATAAAGAAATAAATTCTTTCAAATTTTTTGAAATTGTATTTCACAGAGCTGACATGTGGGTTTACCCTATTCTTAATAAGTCCACATTTTTTGGAAATACATATATATATATAGGGTGGGCCATTTAACAGTTTCTTTTCAAATTCTCTGTAAATGAGAATCCAGTAAATATTTTTCCAAAAAATGTGGATTTATTAAGAATAGGGTAAACCCACATGTCAGCTCTGTGAAATACAATTTCAAAAAATTTGAAAGAATTTATTTCTTTATTAATTTTTGACGTGGAATTCAGTGGTGCTAAAATAAAAAATGTAAAATTGAAAAAATGGAACTTTTTAAAATCTATACGTAATTATTTAGAAAATGTGTTTTTAAGTTGACCCTAATTTTTTTTTAACGTAGAAGAATGTAGTAGCGTTTTTTTTAAATAGACAAATTTGGTTTCAAGCTGAAATTTATATTATATATTTTTTTATGTGAATGTCTTACTAAGATAATTTTTGCGAATCTGCATCTTCCACATTAAATTCCACCTTGTTGATAATGTGTTGTGGAATTGGAGAAATTTCAATGGACGTTGAACATTTTTTTCTTCCTTGCGATGTCGACTTTTTCTCAATTCTATTAAAGTTGAATAAAAAATATTTGTTAACAGCGATTGAAGTACAATGATATCGAGTTAAAATTAATAATGATAATTGAGCTGATACAAAATTCTGAATTGAAAAGAATGCAATATTGTCTTTGAAGTTCACGGTATGTTTATTTTAATTCTCATTTTTTGTAATAAATTATTCCTAGCATTGTTATTCCAATATGTCTTATACTTACAAGCCTTTATTGTGTAATATTGCTCGCAACTCTTCTCTTCGTGCTACAAGGTCAACTTCCTCTACAAAGGGGATTTTCTTGCGAGGTGGTGATTCATCCGATGACGTTGGCAGAAGATGTTTTGGTGTTATAATACGCCTCCCGCTGCTCGATTTCTGTTCATACTTTTGCATGATGTTGACTGACCTGAAAATTTTGCAATATTGTGAACGAAAAGAATAGAAATGTGCATTTCTTCGTTAACTTTTTAGTAATGTACTTTAGTTATCCAGGACCCACCACGAGGAGGTGAATGCACAACGTGTCCCATCCACACCCTCCCCAACCTCCCAACCAAAGGGTGTTTCATAAAGATAAACGAATATAGATGAATAAATATATAATTATTGAACTGTTGGTATTTCTAATTGCGTTAAAAGTACAACGCATATGAACTCGTTTTCAATAATATTTTCGGCTTCGCCTTCGATATTGCTCCATTTTGGCATTTTATAACATTTATTATTAATATCTTTTGAATGGACAATATGAAGTTCATCAGATAAATTTGTACAACAATACACACCAACAGAATCTGAAGTGCAACCCATGTCGTAAAAAGAATTACGTGTGAGAAATTTATTAACAAGAATATATGTCTTCGTCTTTCTTTATTATATTTTTGATGATACAAATATCTGAATTATGAAGAATGCAACAATTATCATTAACAGAAGTTGACAATACATTTATTCCAATCTGTATTTTTTTAAATTGTCGAACATTAACAATTTCACAAGGAAGTGGACCGTCAATATGATTCTTACTCAGAGAAATCTTTACATTATTTTCTGCGTATTCACTACCAATGTCATTATGTTCACAAATTCTTTTATAGTACTGCTGCAATGGAAGATGAGGTTTTCTTATGTAATTCCTAAATTCAGGCATATTATTTTCATAAGGGAATGCACTGAAGGAATCTAAACTGCCAAATTTTTCAACATCTGCTACTATGTGCAACAGTCCATGCACGTTGTATGACATAAACTGCTCACCATACAACTGATGGCACATCGAAATATACGTCTCCAATGCTGCTTGGCAATAGAGCAATTCATGTCTTTCTTGGTTTTTAAAATTAAGAAAACGTGTGACACAGTGTAATAATAAGAAGTGTTCGTAAAATTTCTTAGGCAAAATACCAAGTAATACAGCTGAAGCTGTATAGAGCACAAATTGCCTGTACTCGGTGGCTTTAAAATTGTTCAACAATGACAGTGGATTTAATCTGCGATTGAACTCTGATGGACAATACGTTTTCAACATTACCATTCTGTCATCTACAATCTGTAATTGAGCACCTGGATGCTAAAACCGGGCGCGCTCTGAAGGGGAAAAGTCCGGGCGCGTGAGACAAATCGGCCGAATTTATTCAATGAATTCCGTTGACTTCAACTCGCGATGTTTCGGAGAAAAATGCATTAAAAAATCTGAAATTTTCAGAGTATATTCACAATGCATTACCGAAACTGGTAGACAAATATAAAGTAATAAAATGTTAACCAAATTGTTAATAATAATTTATAAAGTTTACGTTAATATTTAATGCGAAAAAGTGTGTTAATGGACAAAAAGTGTCTAGGGAAGTTTAGAGTTGAATAAACTTCCAGTGAGACATTTGTTCCTTAGTGTTTCAGGAAGTTTTCTGGAAAATTTCAGACCAATCGGTTGTAAATTGGTTAAAATACAGATTATTTAATAAAGCGCACGGCGCCGTCAACGGCTGGTTTCCGTCAGCTAAATTACATAGCGGCTCCTCCTTACCCCTTCTACTTCCTCAGAGATAATTTTATGAATATTTTTATTTTATTTCATTACCACTTTAATGATAAATCATATTAATAATATCTAACAAAATTTAACTTGTAAAATGTGTTATATAAAAAGTAAAATAATGAATTTTTTCATTTTATGTAACGTTTTTAGTACTTCCATTTTTTAAATACTATTAATATGATTTATTATTGATGTGGTGATGAAATAAAACAAATATATTCATAAAATTAACTCTGAGAAAATAGAAGGGGTAAGGAGGAGCCGCTATGTAATTTAGTTGGCGGAAACCAGCCGTTGACGGCGCCGTGCGCTTTATTAAATAATCTGTATTTTAACCAATTTACAACCGATTGGTCTGAAATTTTCTACAGAACTTCTTGAAACACTAAGGAACAAATATCTCACTGGAAGTTTATTCAACTCTATACTTCCCTAGACACTTTTTGTCCATTAACACACTTTTTCGCATTAAATATTAACGTAAACTTTATAAATTATTATTAACAATTTGGTTAACATTTTATTACTTTATATTTGTCTACCAGTTTCGGTAATGCATTGTAAATATACCCTGAAAATTTCAGATTTTTTAATGCATTTTTCTCCGAAACATCGCGAGTTGAAGTCAACGGAATTCATTGAATAAATTCGGCCGATTTGTCTCACGCGCCCGGACTTTTCCCCTTCAGAGCGCGCCCGGTTTTAGCATCCAGGTGCTCAATTGTTCAGTATTCAGTTTTTTACACCCGAATTGACCTTTAATGTGAGCACATAATATTTTTTTCACATTACCTAAATATATTAGGTGCATGCCCTCGAATGGCACTTGTGAAACAAGACCTATCAGTGGAGTTAGTGGACTTTCTCCCTTGTGATGATTTCGATCTGTAATAGCAGAATATTCGTCGTCTGTTCTTAAAGCATTCGCAGTCTTAGTAAACACCATAGTTCTTCTAAATTTTTGCAGAGTACATCGATGAACCTTTTACTTTGCACTTAGAGCATGCACACGGTAACATGTGGCCTTCATGATTCAATGAGAATGCTCTTGCAGGTGCGTCAGCGATAAAACATCTGACTTCTAGTGAAATTAAGCGGTTATGTATTAGCAATCCACCTCTTTCTCGTATTTCCACAATCTCGTTGACAAATTGCTCAAAAAACTGAAGGGCATTCTTTGGTTTTCGTTCACATTTAAATACACCAATTATCATAGGCCTTTTATCTGGTATATTCAAAACTCTACACTGAATTAGCCAAAACTGTGTCAATCCATTATTAAGTTTAGCACCATCTGTGCTAAAATCAAATATGATTTTTTCTGGCAAATCTCTTTCGTTTAGTTTCCTTAGCCTTAGTGTTAGTGTGTTTTCGAAACCTACATGCAGATATTCTCCCCCTTCAATATTTTTAACTAATGTACTTGCAGCAATTGTAGGTGTTTTCATCAAACTTCTACAATCTTTTGGTAAAAAAGTCATATTAAATGGATCTTGTTGCAGTGTTTTTAGCAGTACATTTATGGGTTGACATTCCAAATTGATTTTCAAAAATGCTTCTCTCAGAGCTTCTTTACAACGCTGTTCATAATTGAGAGGATGATCATTAAATTCGTTATATGCCCCTACCTCCATAACTTCGTTCCTAAATATATTTTCATTGTCACTTCTATCGTTACCATCATTGGCATTATTTTCAGCGTCATTGACACTTCTATTGTTATCATCATCGGTAGTATTTTCAGAATCATTCTCACTTCTATCGACATCATCATTGGCATTATTTTCAGCATCATTGCCGTTATTACATCTACCATTTCCTTCGTCATTGAAATTGATTTCTCTCTCTACCTGAGCACTTACAAATAAATTCACAGTTTCACTTGAATTGTGTGGTGCTTCTACACCTACGTAATTGTTGTCACGTTGTTCTGCTCTTGAATTATAATTAATTGCTGAGAGTCTCCTTCGTTTCTGCCGAGAGGACAGTTCAGAAAATGATTTCCTTTTCATTTTCTATTTTGTAAATCCAATGTTAAGGGGAAAATAGTGAAGACAAAAAAAAATTTTTTAATTTTATAATATTGTGGAATAATTATATAACTAATGACTATAAATTTAAATTAATAATGGAAAAAAAATCCAAAACTTGAAACATAACCATAAAAACCTAAAGCAAATATATCTTATTATACTTAAAACATACATACTTACAAACGTTAGTGTATTCCAGTATCCCAAAGCTCATGCAAAATTACAATTTGTAGAGTAATTGAATGCAGAGTAACTCTTCAAAAATGGAAATTGATATATTTTTCACACTTGATATATTTTTCCTAACAGAAACTCGATGCTATATGTAGATGATATCATACGTAGTCTATTCCGTTCAAACCCACACCAATTTCCACCTGAGCTGATCGCCCATTGGTAAACTGTCAGCCAATCGTAGGAAAATATGCGTTGGAAGAGAGAATCATTAAAAACTCATTTATGCGTCGGAACGGAGATTTTTCGCTTATGCGCAATACATCTCTCACGCTCAACTCTCAATGTGAACGCATATATGCACTCACAAATGAGATCTCAAATGTGAGGACATCGTGAGACTCACGCTTTGCTATCTGGGTGTCTGCACGTGTAAACATTAACTCAGGATTATTTTTGATAAATTTTCGTGTTTCCAATATACTATTTTTTATATTTATCAGTTACTGATATATGAGCAATATTATTTTTTATATCTGATTTTAGCATATTATTTACAGCTGAACTAATTTCTGTTTTCGGTAACCAACGATTGTTTACCAAAGATGACTCTAGTAAATTTTATGGTGTTAATGATGGTTTTTTTTATCATAGTATTCCGGAAAATTGAAATCCGGACCTAATTGTAAAATCTGTTTAACCTTGTCAGGGATTGGTTTAGCGGACAGGTTGACGAGCCATTTATCCTTAATTTTAGAAAAATTCCTTGTTGCTGCGATTATTTTTAAATAATAATCGTTGTAATTTATTTATTCAATTTGTTTTGCGAAGTTAATTTGAAAAAAATAAAAAAAAAAATTTTTTTTATATAATACATGTAAACTATTGTATGTAAACTATTATAAGTAGCGCGTAGAAACTTTTCGAAATATTCAGGGTGCGTTCTTGCAACTTTGTATTATTCCCTTATTTTTTGAAAATCATGATGTACTGATTCCATAGCTTGTTCTCTGAAAAAACTAGACCCATATTTTTCATTTCGCAAAACTGAACAACATGAAAGAAAACAGCGTATACTTTCGGAGTAATAGAAATTCCCAAAAGCAAGTAACTTGTTCTGAAAGCTTCTACAGAAATCTTGTAATCTGGGTTTAAGTTATTTCCAAAGCACGAAGTAACTACTTTTTTAAAGTCGCCGAAAACTCTCACTTACTTTAAGATACCAATATTGCGTTGCGATCGTAAAATATCGAGATTATCTAAGAACATTTTGCAGGAGTTGCCTTTGAAAGCTGGACTACCGTGAGTCATTTCGCGCTGAACATGACACGCACTTGCTCACGCCAAAGATTCGGTCTCAAATTCTTTGAGCATATTTGAATATAAGGTATTGATGACACCAATCATCGAATGTAGCTCGGGTGGAGGGGTGAATGGAATGATCTCAAGGAATTTTTTACTTTTACTGGCGTCAAACAGAGGTGGATGTATACAATTTTTGAATAATTTTGCATCAGTTTTTGAAGCACCCGCTTTGGTCCAAGATTCGTAATATGTTAGCGTATTTCCAATAGTTCTATACTCATCGCAATATAAAAGTTCGCTTTTCTTTACAAAACAGTAAGTGCACGGATACATGCTGCTGTGGGACATTATACCTGATAGTATATTTGCTAACTTCAAATCAGTTGCTATTATACATTCAAAAGAATTGAGATTCAAAACCGACCACGGTTGTAAAACATTTTCATAATTCTCTTACGTACGTAGAGAAATTGCTAGTAACAATAAGTTTTTCACTCCACTGTCGTCAATGTGAGTTTCTTGCGCAAATGTCGATTTTAATCCAGTTTCTGTAATTTGTCTATTTTTTGCAGCAGAACGCAAAGCAGACGCAACCCCAAATACCGCTCGATTACTCAGATTGAAATCTGTTTTGATTGTTGAAAGATCCTCTACAGAAAGTAAAAACTTTTGGTCATTTGCACATTGTTGCTGTTTGTCTTTACCCACTTTGATCCTTAACGGGTGTCCGCCGCGACTTTGAGTTAAACTTAGTTCCGATTCTGAAGTGCACGTCTTAGATATTTTGTCTTTAAGAACCATTCAAACTAACTGACTTTGGTTACTAGAAGGCACATTTTTTACGCATGTTGATAATATTTGTAGCAGTGAACTACCACTGCAAGCATGGGGTTTTCCTTTCACAATTATAGGAAGACATTTACTGCAGCGTATTTCAAAATCGATTTTACTGTTTGAATAACCTATTAATCAAGCAAGAAATATTCAATAATATCAGGTAATAGTGCACAAAATTGAATTTCGCGCATGCAGTTACAAAATTAATTTTTCCGAAATTAATAATACCTACTCGACATTTTCTTACTAACACATGTAGAAATGTTTGCAGGTGCATTTATAGCTATTTTGCAAAATTTACAGTCGCAATGTACGCCATCCTTAGATCTAGTTTGAGGCAGCATAAACATTGATAAATCTGGCAATACTTGTTTAGTATTGTTATTCTCTTTTATCCGATATATACTTCTTCTACAAGAGCCACACAATGCTCCAGGTATACGGTTATTATCGACATATTTATCATGGAGATTTTCAAAATTACTTTTCAATTTCTTGGTTAGAGGAAACATCTCTTTCTTCTTACAGAAACACAATAAACACACTTTTAGACGATTTTCGTCATGCGTTAATGCATGGTCTTTAGACATTTTTTTACACATTTATTGCACTTACATATCATACGAGACGAGTTAGTTTTGCACACTGCCAGGCGGCGCGGCAGCAGTATTTTCGATCGCTCAAATATTCAAATAGACATTTCTAATAAACGGCTCCGGCGATTATTTTGATTTTCATCTGAAAAGCTTCTATTTTCCATGTATTTTCACCTGTGCTCACATTTTCAATAAAGCAGATTTACTGAGCAAGCACTTTTAGGTTGAATCTGGTTAAGGCAAACCGTTCTGCACAACCAAACTAGTCCTAAAATTTGTTACTTTTTTGTTGCTAATCTGTTACTCTAGTGTCGATTTTGTTACTCAATTATTAAAAAAAAACCCTAGGGTTTGCTAGCTTAAGATAAAGCGACCAAACTCTAAGTCGAAAAACATACACTGAGAGACTTTTCGTAAGGGTTATGTATTCTCGAGGTTGGCAGCGACACTAAACCGACTCTGAATTCCACACGTGTGATTGGTATGAATCTAGTCGGCATTTTCGTATGAATTTTATACCCTAGACGTTTAGTCGCAGTCCGTTCACAAGGGCGCGGCAGCACTCTCGTTTTTAGCACATCTATTACACTGCTGTATATGCTTTTATCTCCTTATTTCGTACAGCAGCTATACCCCTGCGAAGTATATGAGACATTCTATAGTTACGTAGTAGGACATTCCAACTACAAGTGGCGCCTCTGTTGTCTTAATATTAAGGTATGGTATCTGTACTGCTCTACACTCAGCGAATTTAATTCGCACGGGGAATCCCCATGCTTATGACTTACGACCTTAAAATCTCCAAGTGGGACGATATCTGCGTTCTGAGTTGTTCATGGTTGAAACGATAAACACCCACAGTAACTCACACACGTAAAACATTCTGATCGTTTATTCCTGACTCCAAAACAACTTGTGGGTGTTTATCGTTTCAACCATGAACAACTCAGAATGCAGATATCGCCCTACTTGGAGAATTTAAGGTCGTAAAACACGGGAGTTCCCCGTGCGAAATAAATTCGCTGGGTGTAGATACGTTATACCTACGAAAAGTCTCTCAGTGTAGAAGTGTGGATTAGGAAACCCATGTTAAATCTACGCACCTCCTGATTGACCGCTTTCAATGTAACGACGCTTGCTATTGGCTGCGAAAGTTGCAGTCAGTCGAAGAAAATTATACAAACACTGTACATTGTACAATCTGCAATCATGCAATGGCAAGCGACATTATATTGAAAGCGGCCAATCAGGAGATGCGTAGATTTAACATGGGTTTTCCTATCCGCACTTATACGTGACTCGCCCTGTATGTTTTTTGACTTAGGGTTTGGTCGCTTTATCTTAAGCTAAATAATTAAATAACAAAATCGGCACTAGGGTAACAGATTAGCAACAACAAAGTAACAAATTTTAGGACTAGTTTAGTTTGTTTTTGATGACTTTGGCTTTGCAGCTTTAAGGAGCTTAAAATAAATCGACACAAAATTTCCTACAGATGTCCTGTTAAACTTTTTTTAAGTGTTCATTTATTTATAAAATAAAATTGTTTGACAATTTTTTAACGATTTTTTGACCATTCAGTAAGTGTACAATGCGATATTTTTCTTGATAAAATAAATATATTATTTTCAAAATTACGCAATATCTCGTAAACGGTATGATATACATTGATATTGTGGAATCTAGAAAAATTTTGACATAATTTGCGATGATTCAAAGCCGCCATACACAATTAAAAAATGTCATCAAGAAACTTTTTTGAAATCAAAGTACTTCTAATCATTTGTTTAATGAAATTACCATTTAATAAAAAATGTTATTAATGAATTTAATGAACTTCAAAAATCGATGCAATATCATCAATAGTATACACATTGGCTCTTATTCCAAGCATTCCACAACTGGCTTGTCAAAAACTTATCTGCCCATTTAGTCAAGTTTTGGGAGTTAAGAAAAAAGCGCCGTCATTAAGTAATCTGTTTATGGTGTTAAGTAATAAAAGTATAATGCTATCCCAAATTATAAAACAATTTTTCTGAAAATGAAGTTCTTGCAATTTTCAATATGGTATCATGTTTCTAGATAGCGCCATATTACCATTCGTCAAAAATGTATGCTAAATAGATGAAATTGCAGAAATGTACAGGAAGTAAAACAGCAATTATGAGACTGTATTACATTGACAAGCAATACCTCGAATGGTAAACAAAGAATGGTTCATCTTAAAACGCTACGACATATGCCCCTCCGTTGATGGATGGGTGCTACCATTACAGCCATTAAAGAAATCGAAAATAATTAACCAGTGCGAGAAACCGTAATGTCATACGTTGTTATTATTTTCAGTGTTACGAATTTGCGATCGTAACGTAAAGTATTTATTTAGTTAGGATAATTTCGGATTTGAGGATACACGTGAAGGGGACCGATACCCGAAGTGAAAAGAATGACTGGTTTATGTAGGAAAATTATTATTTATTCCTATATTTTGCCGAGAGCAGAGGTTTTCGACACACGTGACGGACGCGAATAATAAGTTGTAAATAAATGGAGTCGTGTCGACGACTTATGTGTTCGCGGAGAGTCGCTAGGAAAAAGGCGTCCGCGAGCCAAGTTCCGAGATCTTAGTTTACAGAAGTTCCCGATCGCGAGATTAGCTGTTCTAGCTCCGGGGCGACTCTGACTGGACAATGCAATTGTCTATTACAAGTCAGGTCGGTTTTGCGCATAATTCGGTAGCGGGGGTGTTTACGAGACACCATAAACCATATTGTCCGATAAGACTCGTCTTCCGCGAATCGCCGCTTTCTTGTCAGATATCGATGCTTTAGTGATTCGATGATTCCCGGAACGGGCTCGAATATCTGCACGTGTAGATTCCGATGAGTCAATTGTTCGTTAATTCGACCTCCTAATCTACAGCGAGTCTTGACAAGTTTGGATCGTCCGGATGGCAAGTCATTCCGGATGTCTTCAAATGTCACTCGATTATTGACTATAACGGTGATTGCCGCCGCTGTATGCCTTTGCATGTCTCGATTTACTATAAAAATTCGGCTAACAATAGGACACCCGAATCTCTAACATCCAACGGTTTTCTGCACGTGTAGCCCGAACGGATGGATGACGTCGCTGTGAACATCTCAGGTCCGCTTTATTATTTATTAATAGGCGAATATCCCTGACTCCGTACGTTGCTACACGTGTAGCCTAGCGTCCGTAACACGCCCCAGGTAAAAAAGATTGGCGATCCAGCGCCGATCATCAATAAGAATAAAAAACGATCGTTTAATACATTTTAATCTTAACGCGAAACCTCTCTCTGGCTGATTAGTAAAGTTACATGATTTTTAGGTCATCTTATACAATAAAAAGATCCTATTCTATGGTTAGTACTTAAAACTAGTACCGTGACAATTACTCGATTTCAATCCTTAACTGTATTGGCCGCAACTGTATTCGGAGCGTTATGCATAGATTCTGGCGGCGCCCACTTGTCTCGTGCGTCAGACGGACCATCTAGTGCGCTTGAAACCTTTAAACTCACACTGTCGTAACCTTTCTTATAAGCACACTCACTATTACTAGCCGCATGTCTTTCAGTAGGCACTGGTGTTTGTGGAATGCATTCTTGTGAGATAATTATTTTACGGAGATTCCTCCAACTGAACCATCTTCATACGATAACTATAATGATGATGATTGCGACAATTCCTATTCCAGCATATATTGAAATATTTTGCACACAGGTGGATTTCTTTCTATTCGCGTTTGAAATTGCAATTTCGCGTGCCCGTTGAAGTATTTCCTGAAACGTTACCCCATTTTTAATATGATTTGTCCCTCGCGGTTTGCCGATTCCTGTTTCGCGAATGCTTTGTTCTAGAAGCGCGTTGTCTATGTCATTAAAATGTGTAATGAATAACTCGGAGATATTGAACTTATGTACGTGGTATTCAATTACGGAGTTTCGCGATACGGTTGTCCCAGAGCTAGTAAGTATGGTATTCGATGCTCGCGCTTTGCATCCCGAATTTAAAGTAAGTATTCCCGTATTGTTCAAAATTTTTGTTATTGTCGGTCTATCCTAACACATAATGTGAATTGCGTCGTCCGCCGGTATCGAAAAAATCCATTTGTTTTGCGATTTTAATTTGACCCAAAATGAGTTTACGGGGTCTGTCGTTTGGATATGACATACCTCAAAGTCATGAAATAAAGGTTCGGCTATTAAACCTACTTCGCATTCGCTTTTTTCGTTTACAAGGTGAACTGGGGAGTTGTTCCAGCGTATAAAAGTATCGTCCGTCGTTTTGCATTTTCGAATGTCGTCAGCTGTCATATGCATGTACCTGTCCCTGTCTTTCGTAATGCTAGTGTACATCGCGGATGGCACTATGAATACGTATTGAAGTGTGCTTTTGCAAACTTCCTGTTTGACGGGGATCGAATAATGTTTATATAGATCATATTTGACGAAAGATAGCAATGGGATGTCAATTATGTAAATTAAAGTGTTTGTTTCCGAAACAGTTAGCAATTCTCCCGTCGCCAGGGGACGAGTTCGTACCGGAAATTCGCAATCGGGTTCGGCTCCTGAAATCTCTTTTACTCCGCTTAAAATGTGCGTAGGAGCTAGCAGTTTCGGGTGGATCTGCCCCTGCCTTGCGAATAGCACTGCGTCGATCAAAATACTGGTTTCCAGGGCGTATTTTTGTACTTCGCTCATTAAAATCTCGATCATCATATCCAGTTCTTCTTTTAGTTTTAACACATTTAGTTCATCAGTTATTCTCTGCGTACTGGAGTTTAATGTAGACATCTCAAAACGTAATTGTGAAAATTCCTCTTGTATCAGTGATGTTTGATTTCCCAAAATACTCGCCATATCAGCCGTTGCATTATGTAAAGTGCCAATGTGGTTCATAATTTCCTTGATTTCATCTTCGTCCGCGGTACCGAACAAGATGTGGCTTATTTTTCCGACGAAACCCAATATTGCTCTTTTGTGTATTCTTTTTTTTTCGTCCGTAATTAGTTCGAACAAATGCTCCTGTTCTGTTCTTATTTCTTGTGAATCGTCATACATTTCACTGATCATTGTCGTTAAATGGCATTGGTAAAATCTATGGCAATTCTCGTTGATAAAGGACCCCGCACCAAAGAAGGGTAAATTGGCAGTTACTTGTACAGTACTCGGTAAGGATTACCAACTTTCTGTCCAGTTCCGCGGGCTTAGTAGGGAAAGACTGTTAAATCGTCTGCATATAGGAACATCAAGAGATCATACGATGTCCATTCCACATTTGACTTTTTCTCTAATCAAGTTATTAATATCGGCTAAATATAAAATAAATAACAGAGGACTTAGAATTTCGCCTGGTAAAACCCCCTTAGATACCGTACACTCGGAGGATGAACCATTTGCAGGTTGCACGAAAATTGTGGCCGAACGATATAAAGCCTGCACAATTCGTATAAACTTTGCACTGATACCGAGTGTGTGCAATTTTTTCCAAAGAAGTTCGTGTGGGAAAGTATCAAAAGCACGTTCAAAATCGACAAATAGGCAACATACTTTTGACACCTTGTGGCGTAGAGCTATTTATTGTACAGTGGTGAGGAGACTGAAGATATTATCCTCAATACCCTTTCCACTTCTGAAGCCTGATTACTCCTCTGGGATTACATTCGACTGTGCCGTCCAGTTTGTAAGGCGTTTGTTCAAAATCTGCGACATGATTTTTGCTACGACGTGAGGATGAGATCTACTCTAGATCCGCCGTGCTAAAACCTCTTGCTCCAAGAAAAGTATAATGAGCCGGATTGTCGCTTTGAGTTCGCCCGTTCACCAAGGTAAAATTGGAACACATAAAATCTCATATTAATGCTCCGCGACTGTTAGGATGGTTATCGTGCGACATCCAGCGGGCTGAGACATTTGAATTTTCAAATAGATTGACTAAAAAAGAATTATCATCTAATGCCCTATCCTCGCATTAGTCGCCGCCGATGACGAAAATAGCGTCTAAGAATTGGGATGAGAATGCATCGATTATAGATCGGAGATTTAATGATTCCGGTGAGATATTTATACTAGGAGAGAAATACAATGAACCGACTATTAAAGGTATAGAAAGACTTTTGACATGATAAAAGATCCAAAAGGGAGAAATATGTAAAGTCGAAAAATCAAAATTGTTCTTGACAGTTGTTAGGAGGCCACGACTTGGTCTACCGCGAGAAAATGAGCAAGTGGCAAGCGAAGATACCGGTGTCAGTTTGGATCTATAAAATTTAGTCGGGATTCATCGGATTCAGAATAATTAATCATGTCAGTATCTTTTGAGAAAAAATAGTTTTTAATATTAAAATGTCCGCGCGCGTTCTAAAAAATTATTCGTGTAACATTATTATTTGCAGGTGCGTTCCGTAAAGCGCTTATATGTGTTGGTACCGATGATAATCCGTTATCGTTCTTCTTGGCAGGCGACTGCACTAAATCCGTTGACTTGACGTTTACAATTACAGACGACTGGACTAGCTGAGGGGAAGGCTTTAAAAATGTTGCTGGCTGGCCGTAGATGACGCTGGAATCGATGAAGGCGAGGTATCCATGGGAACAGAGGAAAGAGGTTTTATAAAGTATTCCTCTTCATTAAACCACGCGTGTACAATGTTGTCCACAATTGTGCAGTCGGCCCTCCATTGAAACGACTTGCAAGACGCAGATGCCTTGCGATGAGCCACTCTAGCCTTGAATCCCATTAGACGTTCCTTGTCAGTTTGATCGTGAGCGATGAAGATTTCGGTGTTCAGTAGTACGTCCTTATTAGCTTTAAAAAGCAGGGATTTTATTTCATCCGAAGAAAGCTCAGCTAGACTCATTAAAGGGCTACTTCTGATGGTTTTGGCACTCATAACTGCTTCATTTTGCGCGAATTTAATTTTTAAAATAACATTGAGCTCCTGCCTAAGAGATTGTGACGAGATTTTCAGCCCAGTAATAATAATGTTTTTTCTTTTGAGAACTTTTTCTTGTTTTTCTAATTTGTCCTCCAACGATTTTATTTTTGCCTAATTTTCAACCTCTGATTTTTCTAGGTTCGACAGGCGGGCCGAAAAAACGCACTTTAGTTCTTCCAGCTTTTCATAAACTGCTGCGCTGTCCAGTTTCCAGTCTTTATTATCCTCTTCCCCCATATTAGTGAGGGTTTGCATGGAGGACTGCAGCCCTTGTAGAAGATCCCGGAAATCTTTCGGAATCTCGTCCCTTGCCATATCCGCGGTATTTAGATGTGACGGGGTGACAGGCAAGACGGAAGAAGGGCTCGTAAGGGAACCTTTCCTTTTGATCCGAAGCAGCGAGTTAATCGAGTCGCTTTCCTGTATGTCCGATTTTCTTTTCCCACTCCTCACGAAATCGTCAAGAGTGCTACAGCTGTTCAATCGTAGAGATATCTCGGCCAGCTGCTTTAAGGGGGCGGCCAAATTGCTCCGACAACACTTCGTCTATGGAAACTGACTGGACAGTGGGCGTGTCAATTGGATTAATTACGGACACCGAGGCAGTGTTCTTATTCATGTGGCATTCATATCGAGCCTAGAAAGTGATGTCGTCTGACGTTAATTAAAATAATTAAATCGCCGGATATCGTAATTTAACTATAACCGCGCACGCGCATTCAGAGTGAAAAGCACGTGTTACTGCTCGATTATTGCAGACGATAAATATAATAGGCTGGTCCGAAATAACTAAATCGAGCTTTCTGACAGCTAACAACGATCCGATGACAGTTTTCACACAAGTCTCAGTACACATTCCGTACTTGGTACATGGAATTTTACGGGAATCGCGACACGTACCATAGGTTCGCAAATAAATGCCGAACCTCGTTACAGTTACTTCCAGAGGGTAGTAAAGGAGTTTTTAAATTCTTAGTAGGCGCGAAGTTCAAAGACAGAGCGGAACGGTTCTTGGCAGAGTTGGACGGTTGTGATACGGGTGACGAGTTGCTCTCAGAAATGGACAATATATACGGGGGCTTCGATGACTCATGCTTATTTGTCAAAAGTTTCGAGTATAATACAGGCGAAAAACGAATCTGTCGAGGATTTCGGAGTACGGAAGATCAAATTGAAAAACGATGCGTTTGTCGCTACTAGAGCATCGACTAGTCACGGTACCCTAGCGCCCAAGACGCTTAATGAGGCTACCGAGTGTGCTAATCGCGTTGGTACGGCTCATCGAATTAAGGATAGAACTTTAGGGTTCGGTCTAGATAATCGAGTGACCTCATGGAAACCAGCGTCAAAAAAACCGAGTTCATCTCGATTCAGGTTAATATATATTTTACCGTTCTACGAAACAAAAATTCTATGAAAAATTATAAATATTTCAATTTACGCAGTAGAAGACGTAAAATGTCAAAAAAATTAACGAAACAAATTTTCAAAATCACGTATTTTCATACTTAATGCAAATATTCTACTTTTTGTTTTTGATCCCCGTCAGGTATCAGACATTCTTGGAAACTATACTAAAACATTTGACAAAATTTATAAATGAACAAAATGGCGGCTATTTTCCAGTAAAATTTAAAATTGGATTTACTATGTTACGATTTTTATTGATTTCTCTCAGGGATAGAATTGATTCTCGGTAGCTGAGAATCGCTTATTTGGGTTTTTCCGTAGGTCGTACAGTATCCGAACGAACGGGTGGGTAGGAACTAAGTCCTGTATAAAGTCGTTGATTCTCGGAGAGTCGCGGATTAACGTCCCGCGTAGACTTCGTCAGGCGCAAAGTCTCCAAGTTCCCGAGTCTTGAATCGAATTCGTTGAGAGTCGGCGCGACTTTCGATTAAACTCCGGTGTGACTCTTTCGAAGATCTTCACTCCATCATACACAGTGCGACGCTGACTTCGGGCAATGCGATTGCCCTTTTTATATGATCGATGTCGATGAGATCATCGTTCCTTCGCGATGCACACCCACACTTGTTGTTTGCCACGTGTCATCTTCCACAAATCGCTCACCCCTTTGACCTATTCGTGTCCTCGGCGATTCGGAGCACGTCTACTATTGTGTGCGCGTGTGAGTCACAATCTTATGGATTGTCTTGTTTAGAGCTTCGGCGTGGCACATTCCTTTCCTGACCGTCTGGGCTTACAGCTATAGGAACCCGCGGTTCGCCGTGTAAGTTATAACAGGTGTGCAATCTATGTGCGACGCCGAATCGGGACCTTCGGTGTGTGTCTCTTGTCGATTCTACAAAGGCCAGTATTGTTTATGTTATATGCGTAGCCAGCATCCGTAACACGCACGGAGTTGAAAAATTGACGATCCACCGCCAATCAACGCTCGTACAAAAGATCAATACGCAACTTAAATTATACGCGTGACCTATAGTTGGCTATTGTTAGAAGAAAAAATGTTATATTATTGTCTTATTGAGTCATCTTATACATTCCAAAATATCTTAATCTATGATTAGCGATACATTTCTTTTATATATCTTTACCCAGACAACCAGCTAGCTGCATATTGCCGCATATAAGGGGAAAATCAGGCGGACGATATGTCGGCAGATCTACGGAATATGCGTCATCACATATACAGCAAATTTGCTGGAAATTCTCACCTGCCGACTAGTCTGCGGCGATTCTGACGCATTTCTGCAGAAGAGATTAAAAGGGTCGGCGAAGGGATTAAAGACGCATACAAACACGGAAGCCGCGTCGGTGAACCCCCACACATGTGCACGCATGCATGCTCGAGGCAAGCGCGATAGGGGGCGATCGGCGTGACCTGCAGAGAGGGGGCGAACAGGAGAAGAGAGGTGACAGACGCAGCCATTTTCTCTCGTTTATCAAGTATCCAAACGTGTAAAAAATTTGAATTTTGGAGCAAGTCAGCGCAAAACTTGTTTCTTTCGGAAATCCTGAAGAATTAATTTAAGTTTTAATAAAATAACCTCCTAGCAATAAAAACTATTTATAATAATCATAAATTACGCCCAATTTGTCACAATTATAACGTCTATATTAGACTATAGACGAAACTCCAATTCTGTGAAAGTGTGTAGATTGTGTGCAGCATTAAAAACAGTTGAAATTAAAAAAAATGCAGTTGCGATTAAAAATTGTAATTGTAAAAAAATGTAATAAGTTCGAAGTATTTGTGGAACTATATTCGGAGTTTTAAAAACGATAAATTTAACATTTTATTAACAGATTAAATGTATTTAGTACCAAGTCTATTTCTTCTTACGGTGTCATAGTATTATCCGAAACCTGGTTACATGCAGTTACGGATAAAGTTAATGTTGTCCCTGTGTAAATGTCTGCAAACTTGGATACGAATCTCATTATAGAAATCACGCAAAATGATGTTCTCAAAGAATGGGGTTCACCAGTAAAATTTTTGTATTATTTTTTATTATTTTAAATAACCTTTAAATAAACATGACATACAAGGCACAGCAGAATATGCGAACGGGATTGGTTGACGGCCGAACCCGCATAGTGACGTCACACGAAACTGTTTTTAGTTTTTTAATTGGCAAATAAAATACTCAAATTAATGAATTAATTGTTTTTTTAGATTTTATTTGTGTTATTTATGACCTAAATTATTCTTTAAAATAATAAAAAATAATACAAAAATTTTACTGGTGAACTCCATTCTTTGAGAACATCATTTTGCGTGATTTCTATAATGAGATTCGTATCCAAGTTTGCAGACATTTATACAGGGACAACATTAACTTTATCCGTAACTGCATGTAACCAGGTTTCGGATAATACTATGACACCGTAAGAAGAAATAGACTTGGTACTAAATACATTTAATCTGTTAATAAAATGTTAAATTTATCGTTTTTAAAACTCCGAATATAGTTCCACAAATACTTCGAACTTATTACATTTTTTTACAATTACAATTTTTAATCGCAACTGCATTTTTTTTAATTTCAACTGTTTTTAATGCTGCACACAATCTACACACTTTCACAGAATTGGAGTTTCGTCTATAGTCTAATATAGACGTTATAATTGTGACAAATTGGGCGTAATTTATGATTATTATAAATAGTTTTTATTGCTAGGAGGTTATTTTATTAAAACTTAAATTAATTCTTCAGGATTTCCGAAAGAAACAAGTTTTGCGCTGACTTGCTCCAAAATTCAAATTTTTTACACGTTTGGATACTTGATAAACGAGAGAAAATGGCTGTGTCTGTCACCTCTCTTCTCCTGTTCGCCCCCTCTCTGCAGGTCACGCCGATCGCCCCCTATCGCGCTTGCCTCGAGCATGCATGCGTGCACATGTGTGGGGGTTCACCGACGCGGCTTCCGTGTTTGTATGCGTCTTTAATCCCTTCGCCGACCCTTTTAATCTCTTCTGCAGAAATGCGTCAGAATCGCCGCAGACTAGTCGGCAGGTGAGAATTTCCAGCAAATTTGCTGTATATGTGATGACGCATATTCCGTAGTTCTGCCGACATATCGTCCGCCTGATTTTCCCCTTATATGCGGCAATATGCAGCAGATCTGGCTGTCTGGGTATATGCGCTCAGGCGTTCGTATTGACTTATTCTTATTACATATAATTACTTATAAAGTGACATGTTATGACGCATCCCATAGTGTGCATGTAAAAAAAAGGACTATGTCACGCGTCGCCAAGAGTCCGCTGTAGCCCTATGGCGCCTTGTTGTCTCGTTCGGACGCCGGGCTACCCGTAACGTGATCTGTGTTCGGAAGTCTATTTATATCTTATACACACTTGACACTCCACATCACTAACACTGTCTATACTATTGCGCACTATGCTGCCTATGTCTTTGTAAAAATGCATTTCTCAGTTACGTTACTCCATGGAGATTTCACTATTGACACCTCCATGAAAAATAAAACATGACGATTATTGTGAATACTTCTATGTATCATAATTGAAACACATTTATGTGAATTATGGTTGGAATACTTATTGTATTATAATTGAAATGCTTATTGAAATACTTATTGAAACACTTATGCGTATTATAATTGAAATACTTGTTGAAATACTCATATGTATGATTGTAATTTCAAAAAAGAATGTTTGGTTTGAACATTATCTCTAAAGGTTAAGTTTTTTAAAGAAGAAAAATCTTATATACGCAGAACTTCTGTATCATCTTGTTTGCATATTCTTAATATAATCATGTCTAATGACCGTTTGATATAAGAATAAAAAATAATTTTTATTTTTTTTTGTACAACTAATGGCACATATAGACGCTCCCCTTGTTGAGGCGGATTTTGGATATCTGCGTTCCGTAGCAAATCTTTATATCCTGGGTTATGTGGTATATTTATTAACAAAAGAAAATTTCCAAAATTTATATTCAGTACATCAATTGGGTGATATATTGAGGGGGAAAGTGGAAGGGGTGAAGATCATAAGGAAACGCGTACGCGCATTCCTCCCATGCTACACTTGGGCCTCTCCGGCTTATTCTCGTATTCTCTCTCTTAAGTGTGTTTGTTCGTGAGGCCCACCCTACGGGTTTCGCTTACGCGGCTGGTGGGTTTATAGTGGATTGGAGTACCTACCGAATCATCGGCGCTCCCCTGCGTGCAGATTTCTTTCGAATGTGTCGTGGAGAGCGGAGGGAGAGAGAGTGTTTTCTTTAAAAAAAAATATATATTTAGTGATATTTAACGAGTGTTTTCTATTAGTTTTTCGTCGCCTATGATTCTCTCCGTGTTGTTTTTGTTGTCTTTATCCTGTTTATCTTAACTTGCGGTTTTTTTCGTTAGCCTTTTACCGGGTATCTACCGTGTGTGAAGGTGGTGCGTTCCGGGGCGGACGTTGGTGCCCTCCCGGCGTCGTGGTGTTGATTCAGTGATTTTATTATAAGTAGTAGTATAAGTTTATTGACCCATAAGTGAATTACATAAAATTCTTGAGGGTAGAGTGCACCAAAAAATAATATAACTAGAACAAAAATGGTACACAACGCTTACAATATACTGAACTTATGAAACAAAATCGCACGCAATTACAATTACAGACGAGTAAGACTATACAGTTAAAAAACAATATACTGAACTTATAAAAACAAAATCGCACGCTATTTCAAGTGCATACGAATAAGACTATACAATTGAAAAATAATATACTGTTCTTGTAAAAACAAAATCGCACGCAATTACAATTACAGACGAGTGAGACTATACAAACAAAAAGCAAGGATAAAAACTAAGCCTAATGTTATAAAACGACTGGACTGTGATTGCCATAATGTACAATAGAGAAATTGTCTCCTAGCGAAGCATGAACTGACAAATCCAAATATGATTTTCAGCACACGAGGGTCGGCGGAGTGTAGCAGAAAGGCCACTATATTCTCTTCCGAACAGTTCGCCAAAATGCTACTACGACGGAGTCTGGCTCTTTAAGGGGTAGAAAGGGGACAGTTGCACAGGATGTGAATTAAAGTCTCCCTTTCACCCGCGTTACAAATAGAGCATGGCTCATTCGGGTTATACGCGTAGAAGGTACTACCGACATAAAACGAACGCGAGGATATAGTGGCTCTTCTCAACTGTATTTTTAGGCGCAAGTGGGATATCTGGCAACGTTCCGAAGCAAGAGAGGCCAGTCCGTCGGAGAATTGCCTATATAGAGGCATCTGGATCGAGTCCGATTCGAAATAGCGTCACGATTACGCTGAAGGGAGGCAAAACTTTCGCAAGTGGAGGCCACCTTGGACTCCCAATTTGTTGCCGAAAAATCATCCCAAAGATTTTCGTATAGAGGCGAGCCTAGGCCCAACCTTAACTGAGTAAGCCAGTTTATTGCCGAAACACCATTGTCTCTGGTACTAAGTTCATAAAGCCTTATTAATCCGAGTCGCCTCAAACTATCCGGTGGTTGCTGCAAATATTTAAGTACTAAATTTAACGCTCTACGCACTATCTCGACCGATATTGGATAAAGCCCCAATTCGAGACGCAAAAGGTAGGGCGGTGTCGACTTAGGGAGCTTAAGCCATTTTTTAAGAAACTCGACCTGCACCGATTCAAGAGAATTTAGATGGCCTAGGGCCCAGCAGGGAGCCGCATACACCAAGGTAGATATAATGGAAGCACCGTAGAGTTTTAGGGCAGCACTGCTCGAATCACATCTAGCTGAAACCATTATAGCCAAGACCGCCGCAGTGGCTTGGCGAGTCCTTGCTATAGCGTTTTCAGCCGCCTTCAGCCCACTCGCCGAAGAGGAGAAGATTGATCCTAGGTAAGGATACGTGGCCGCAACTTCCACCTGCTGGTTTGCGTAGCAAAAATTTCTAGAAAAGGCGTCTAGAGGGCCGCCTCTTCTAAATACTATAATTTTAGTCTTAGATAGGTTGACTACAAGGTTGTTCAGATTGCAAAATGACTCTAGCGTCCTCAGTTTCATTCTAAGGTCAGCAGGGGAATACGCGAAAATCGCCAGATCGTCAGCGAAGAGAAGCATCATGAGGTCGTATGTTGATGTGTAGTCGATTCCTCTTAAGCCTTGTTCACGAAAATATGACACGATGTCGGAGATATACGTAATAAAGAGCAGAGGACTCAAAATTTCTCCCTGCAGGACCCCCTCGGTCACCCTGACTCGGTCGGTAGAGCCACCCGCACATAGAATAGACGATTTAGCTGAATCGTAAAAGGCTTTAAGCACCCTAACCATTTTGGCGCTAATCCCTATATTGTATAACTTGTGCCAGAGTTTTGTGTGGAGGATCGAATCGAACGCTCTGCGGAAGTCAACAAAAAGGACATAGCACTTTGAGGCTTTTTTCCTAAGCTGAATCTGAATTGCTGCATTTAATGTAAAAAAGTTGTCTTCCGCAGAGCGCTTTCTCCTAAATCCTGCTTGCTCTTCCGGGAGTATATTGCGCTGGGAGATCCAGTACTCCAGTCGCGCCGCAAGGACCTGCATAAATAATTTCGTTAAAGCATTAGTTATGGCTATGGCACGGTAATTTTCAGGGTCTGAACGGTCACCCTTTTTGAAGAGCATGAAGAGATCAGCCACCATGCACCCCTCGGGTGACAGCTCATTTACTAGAATGACATTAAAAAGATCCAAAACATAGGAAAACCACTCTCCCGTGAGTAGTTTCCACGATTCTGCTGGGATGCCGTCCGGACCTACAGCTTTACCCGATTTTAATCTCCGCATGCTCTCCCGCAGCTCCTGGGGAAGAATAGGGCCGTCAAGATCTTCATCGAGTGCCCCATAGAATGTTAAAGACGCCGTTGGCCTCGAAGGATAGAGGAGCCTCAAGTGACCGGCCCAAGCCTCCAGGGACACCGGTGAGGCACAAGGTGGCGCCCGCCTGTGCCTCCGAACCTCCGACCAGAAACTCTTGGCATCTCTCACCCCAGCGAAGGCATCTGCTATACTCGTAGTATGGCGTTTTTTAGCTACTACCGTTGATTGTTTAAATTTTTCTTGGCAGCAAGGTAGGCAAGTTCACAAGAGTTTTCATAATTATTCGACCGAAGGAGATGAAGGGCTCTGTTCATAACTTTTTTTGCAGACTTACAAGACGCATCGTACCACCGAGGTGTAAAACGCCTTAAGGTGTTTGTGGCCCGGAAAGAACCTGTGGATTTCACTAATCCCTCCTGGGTGAGAAGGCTGAGAAGACCCGAACAGAAAGAGTCAAAAGACGGGCTTTGCGCGGCATGATCGTAGAACAATGTGTAGGGGTCAACTTCGCGGAAGTATTTAACTAGTTTTGCCTCCCCCTCTGGTGACCACGACGTTACATACCTTGATGCTACGCTGGATGAAAAATAGGACACGGACGGAGAATTAACTAACGAGAGAGACAACAAAACAACTGTCGGAAAATGATCCGAGCCTTCACCATCGGGGCCTATAAAAAAGTCATTCACTAAATATAAATGATTGGCCGAGACCCAGACCAAGTCGACAATGCTTCGGCCCTTTACATCTAAAAACGTAAATTGCGCGGGGGAATCGCTGAGCGAGCGACCATTTAAAAGTATAAAATTATTATTAAACATGAAATCATAGAGACATTTTCCACGGACATTATATCGACTATCGCGAGTTTGTCTGACAGCAACGAATTGAGTCTCCTCAAACAAGTTCGGAAATTCACGTTCAAAGTCAAGGTCACCGGTCCACGAATTGAAATCTCCTCCATAAGTACACTATCCGGAAATTTGTCTGATAAGGAGTCGAGGACAAGCTGAAGAGAAGATAGCAACAAAGTAAGGTCAGAATTTGGCGGGAAATAAAACGAGCCTTGAATTAACGGAAGCGGATGAGTTCTAATTAGTATAAAAAGCCAGTGGGCGGAGATTTCAATCAGCACCGGTGATCCTGACGACGGAGTAAAAGTTGACAAGCCGCCGCTGAATCGTCCTCTGAAGCCTTCACGCGTTGCCGGGACACAAAAGTTCACTAAATCTTGGGACGAAGAAGGCGCAGATGGCTCAGCACACCATGTCTCACTAAAGTTTATTACCCCATGTTGATGATATTTCATAGCCATGGAGTAGTTGTGAGGGCCAACAGTGATTTTATTATGCTGATCTGCAATCACCAGCTGATATCTGGTCCACGGAAGCTGTGATTATATATCGGAGGAATGATGGTAAGTTCTAAAGATGCGTAAAAATGTAGTGCACCTTTTGTGGTAAATCAGGCTTTCATTTCTCCAATTTTCCGCGTATGTTTCTCTTAACGTGTGGGTTAGCCAGTTGTCCAATTTTTTGTCTATTAACAATGTCTATGTTAATATATATTTTTCTTCTTTTCGTTCGGGCGCGTATAGCGCAAGTCTTTCCCTGGTCGTTTGATTTTCTCTTCGACGAGATCGACGATCTATGGATCGTCCCCACTTCTTGGTATTTGGGTGCTTTATATTCGGAGGGACCGATCCAAGATGGCGACAACTGACGACTAGCCCTCGGGACTGCTCTCCCGCCCTTCGTCACGCGTCGAAGTTCATCTGTGAGATTCAGAGTGGGGAAGTAATAGATGCAGCAAGTATACTGTAAGTCGTACTCTCTTTCTCCCTGTTACTGTTCTCTTCGTGCGCGCTGCGTTCCTTATTAAGACTTGTTCGCTAATGTATTCTTATTAGTTTAAAGTTAAAATATGTCTATGTAGAGAAAAAAAATAAAATAAAAATTATAGTTTCAATATATATTTTTCTACATCTTATATTAATTTTCTATAAAGAAATATCCATCAACAGGTCGTGGTTCTTTTTTACTTTATCAATGTGTACGATTTTATTTTTGCGTGCATTTATGCGTAATTTTATATTTCGTGAGCCACATATTTCGATAATTTCATAGGGTCCAGTGTATTCGTAGTCCACCTTACCCTTCCAGGGTTCTTTTAATAATAATACAATTTCACCTTCGCGAAAATGGCTAATATTAAATTTTCGGTCATAATATTTTTTCGACCGATGTTTCATTTGTGAGAGATTCTTCGCGTTGTTGGTCCCCATATATCAAGGGCCACTTTATCAAACGCGTTTCGTGGTGTGTCTGTAATGACCATTGGTAACCGTGTTTTTACGCGCACGAGTTTTTTTTTCTTTGTCATCCGGCACATCTTTTTACGTATTCCGTGACGTCACTGTTCATTTACGGCCAGAAAAACTTTTCGCATAAGCGAAGATACATTGATGGATTTGACAATGTTTGATTTTAGGGCTCGATCATCAAGGTCTTGTTTAATGACAAGTCCGAAGAGTCGGGCTTGACCTTTTTTGTGTACTATCATTTCACCGATTTTCAATCGTTTCAGCGACAATTCGTCGGGATTAATTAAGTGTCGTTCCATGAGGCCTAGACCGATTTCGCTATCCAAATCTTCATTGGCCGTGGTAAAGTAGACAATATGTCTCTTTTTACAGTATACATGATCATTGGTAGTATTTATTCTTAATTTAGAATCGACAGGCTCGTAAAAGTCTTCATTTCTCCCAGCGTCTATGGGACCGTAGGTCTTCTGTTTACGCTTCGGGCCATTCCCTCCACGATGCTGTGTGGGGGTGATCGTCGTCGAGACTTTAGGATCGTGACCTTTCTCAATCGGCGCCGTTGCGTTCGGGAAATTCCCGACGTACGATGACGTAAGCCCTAGCGCCGCGTCTGTCAGTCCCAACATACCTATGTACTCGGACAAGAGTGGGGTGTAGTGTAACCTTTCCAGATGTACATGGTGCTTTTGGTGTGCATTTTCTGGTTTTATGTGATAAAATTCGGTTTTATATGTCGGACTGTGCTCATACACGCAAATATTTGCATTGAAATGTCGTGCGAATATCGTTAAGATGTTATCGTCGCCTAATTCCGATGTAGATTCCAGTATGAAAAATGCACGTACATATTCAGCACAGGATAATAGAAAAGCGCTGTTCTTCAGTGTTTTTCTTAGTTCTTGAGGACTCATGTTTAACTGTTGCAATTTGATTAAGGAGGTAAAAAGGCAATTCCCGTCTTTTGCCACATCAGTATACTCCTTTAGAGTTTTGTAGGGTTCCATAAATGAGTTTGAGAGTGAATAATTTAAATGCCGAGACAATTCATCGTTCTCAGACGCACGCATGGTCGTCTCGTCGATCTGCATTTCGCTTTCTCCGATTTCGTTAGCCTCAACGGGGATTTCGTCGAGCTCCATCGACTCGTCGAGGATTTTCGTTTCGTCCCGATCTCTGGGCCGTTCGTTGATGTTCGGGCGAGCGTGTCTCGAGACGGTAGCTTCTCTGGTTCTCTGCGCTTGCGAATTGAAGGGGGAAACCCGCTTTAAGTTGCGAGGACTGCGTTCGGTTGCTTGGTTCGGCCCTTCGGACTATTTTTAGATGGGCCCTTCTCCTTGGGCGTCGAATGAGGAAGTAAACGTATGGTTTCTACGGTCGGATCGAGGGAAAAATTCGACGACCATGAATCTTCTAGGTTCTCGTTGTGCGGCGTATGATTCTTTCGATTTTTTATTTTTGTCTTTTTCTTCGAGTTTCCTCTGACGCTTAGTTCTTCCATTTCGGAATACATGGTTTCTGTATCCAGTTGTGACGTAAGTTCGTCCTCAGTAGGGAATCCTTCTATATCCATCCAACGGTTTCGAACATCAGCTAACCATTTCTTGTAGTTTAAATTTATTCCTCCTTCGGATACCACTTCATTTTTTATTATTTTGGGTTTTTCTTTTGTCTGAGTTCGCTTTACTGTAGGGTCAATTTTCAAATAATCCGGCACTTATAGTTTTTCTAATTCGGTTATGTATTGTTTTCTTTGTTTTTTCTTCACCGGTGTAGGAGGTTTTTTCATTAAAGTTGATCCGTCTTGCTGTCTCGACCGAGTTTTTCCTTTATAATTTCCTAATTTCATGCAGGCTGGCAATTCGAGTTGTTCGACCTCGGTTATGTACTTCTTTCGAGCTGTCTTTTCAACTCCCAGCATTTCTACATTGGAACGGCTCTGTTTGTCGTAGTCAGTCACGTTGTCTTCAACATCTCCATACATATCGGTTTTTTCGTCGAAATCCTTACCGCGTTTTTTCGGAGCAGGATTTCCTGTCCCGTCAGCATCTGAGACTCGCAGTCTCTTAGCGTTTTTTGATCGTTTTTCGTTTTCTTTTTCATTCTTGTCGCCTTTAATTGGCATACACGATTTTTCGGTGGTACGTACGTTTCTTAATTTTTTTATCGTTTTTTTTCTCTTTATTTATTTTATTATCGATCAAATCCATTTCATCGTCATTTTCATTTTATAAATATGGACGGAACTGTTCTACGGCGAACACCTCAGCTAACATTTCTTCTTTCGATGTAGTGTATCGGATTTCTGCTCCTTTCAAACTTCGTGACGCGTAGGCCACTGGTAGATCCTCACGAATCTTGCCTTGCGATAAAATAGCGCCAAGTGCCACTCCCGTGGCGTCCGCAGTGACAACGAACGGCTCATCGAAATTTGGTAACTGTAAGATTGGTGCATTACATAACAGATCCTTTAGTTTCTCGAACGCTTCTATCTGCCTGGCACCCCATGTAAACTAGACATCCTGACGTAATAAGATAACTAACGGGTGGGCGATATTTGAGAATTCCTGAACAAATCGTCTATAATATCCCGCTAGCCCAAGAAATTGTTTAATGTTTTTTCGATTTTTGGGGACCGGATATTTCCTTAACGCTTTTCCTTACATCTTTTTCGCATCCGGTTGGACTGTATTATTTCCGATAGTGTGCCCCAAGTACGCGGCTTCCTTGCGTAATAACTGACATTTATCGGGTTCCAACGTAAGATTTGCATCTTGAAGTCGTTTCATGAGGCGTCTAAATTTAACCTCATGTTCATACAAATTTTTGGCGTAAATAATTATGTCATTGAGATATACTAGAGGCTCTATCCCTTGTAAGCCACTTAATACTAAATCCAAAAGTCGCTGGAAATCGCTGGGGCCGTTTTTTATTCCCGTCGGCATCCTTACATATTGATAGTGACCGTTTGGGGTCGAAAACGCAGTTTTATGTGCATCGCGCTCATCCATCATTATGTGATCGAACCCAGATTTAAGGTCGAGAGTTGTAAAATACACGGACTGTCCTAATTGGTCCAAAACGTCAGTAATATTCGGAATTGGATAAGCATCCCCAATTGTTTTCTCATTGAGATCGCGAAAATCGATAACTAAACGCCATCGCTTTTCGTCGTTAGGGCCTGGTTTCTTAGGGACAACCCAGGCAGGAGAGTCGTATGGAGATGAGGACGGTTTAATCAATCCTGCCTTGAGCTCCTCGTCTACTTGTCGGTGCATTTCGGTTTTTATAGCGGGTGGGTGCCGGAAACGTTTACCGCGTATCGGCACGTCGTTTGTGGTATGAATGCGGTGTTTGAATGCGGAAGTAGCTCCTAACGGTTCCCCCGGTAAATTAAAAAATTTAACGTATTTTGTTATATCGTAATAAGCAAAATAAAAGTGAGTATTGGAAAGACGGTCAGCGATACAACAGAAAATTAATTTGACGTTTCGGCCAATGTGATGACCCTCTTCAGAAATTTATTAACTAAACAACAAAGTGTAATTTTACAAAAAAAAAAACTTTTACAAATTATATGGTAATAATTAAGCTTACATAAATTTGATAATATACATAAATTCTATACAGAGCCTTGATGACATTAGGACAGTGCTCGACGATTCCTAATACAAAAAATTACCGATACGGCTCACAATAAAATACGAAAAAAAGGCATTACAAATAGAATACAAAAATACGTACGTCCACATGTTGACCGACAATGTTTAACACTCATTATATTTGTAAACGTATTGATCAAACAGTATATAAAAAGTGTAGTAAGAACGGTTTATATACCGGTTGCAAAGTAGTTTACAATGACAACCAACAGCAACGTTGACAATTTTGTTAACTGTATTACAGTTTGATTTAGAATTTGAAATAAAAAATAATGAGATTTGAAAATAGAATATAAAAACTAAAAAATTAAAAAAAACACTACACATTTAAGACATAAATGTATGTGCACTTGGACCAAGATTATAGTTTTTAGATACAGTTTCAAAAAAATTAATCAACGTATAATAAACAACATAACGCGCTATTGTATTCGTATTGTAATCAAAAGCCAATATATACAAATACTCAGGAAATCTGCTTAAAAATACTGTACATTAAAAATACTGTACATACGTATACAGGCCTCAATGGCTTGATAGCCTTTCTGGAAATATTTCTTCACTCCGTCGGTAGGATAAACAAATTTTGAAATAAAATGATACCTATTATTATACTTGCATATGCTGCTTCTGACATCTTTCGACTCCTGCCATGGTTACCCTTCCATGAATAGGATACACAAATGTCATGTAATTGAAAATTGAATAGCAAGTGTTTTTCCCACGAGTTGCGATTTTTCTTGTCTGTAAATATAAAATCGGAAATATTTAATATAAAATATAGATACAAATGGATATAAATTAAAAAATTATTTCTTCAAAAAAATATAGAATTTGTAAAGCATTTATTTACAAATCGAAGTCTCGTAGCTGCATTATTCTGCAACTGCACGTTGAAACACAGGAAATTGTGCACAGATGTTATGGGAAATTCTGGTAGAAAATTGTCATTTCCTAGTATCACTTCACAGAGGCTCAGTCATTTTCCTTTTCATTAAGAAGCAATACATAATCAAGTTTTTGCTCTATAAATTTATAATACGTATTTAAACGATCAAATTTCTTAACCGCTTATATGAAATATATGTACAATCTTCTTGGTAAAACGGTCCTTTTACTTAATTAATTTTTGTCAACCATAGGGGAAGAAATGTAACAAAATAATTTACGTTTTAGCCTATATGCTGGCCCTCTTCAGAAAAAGATTATGTCTAAAAAATAATGCAATGAAAATTTAAAAGTGATTATTATAATGAGAGATAACAACATTTTAACAATATCTTACCTAATATGTATATATTCGTTAGTTAAGGTAAATTTTGAAAAAGTCAATTGATAAAAATGATTTGTAAGTACCAAGGTGTGCCAAGTTGTAAATTTTTTCTTGTCCAAAAATCCATTTGATACTTTGTCAATAACAATACACATAACAATTTTTAAAAAATTTGTTTAAAAAATGCATGCCGTGCTTTGACAGAGCAACAACTTTGATATCTATAATATTAAAACATCCAGAAATTGAAATAAGTAAAAAAATCAAAAAAATTCTTTATAAAAACTTACTAGTATACACTTAGTATCGATTAAAATGAAGGTTGTTATATAAAAACTGTTGTCAAACGTAATCATTGTATAAAACACAGAAACTTTCCAAATATTACCTTGTACAATGTTAACTTGTGCACGATTTAACGATAACTGTTCATTTAATATTATATTAAGACATTGTCAATTCTAGGAGGTTTAAATAAGTAACATACAATACATAAATACGTATATAGACAACTTCTTACAAATCCTAACTGCTTATTCAACTTTATTTAAATTTAGTAAAGGGTTGTATGATTCAGGTAAAAATGATAATTCAAATCTAATATTTACAGTTTTTGTATTCTGTTTTATAAAAAAGTTTTCTAAGTGTTTTCTTTTAACTGTATTTATTTCAGTAGCTAGGATTTCTACATTATCATAATCAAAGTTATGCGAAGTATCAATACGGTGTTTCGTTAGTCCTGAGTGATTTTCAGGTATTGTATATATGTTATTTTTATGTTCCCTAATCCGATCTTTTAATAACCTACCCGTTTGTCGAATATATACTTTGTCGCAAAATTTATACGGGATTTGATAAACCACTCCAATCATTTTCATTATATCCAATTTGTCTTTAAAAGGTATAATATGTCCAACGTTAGCATTGTACGGTTTATGCACTAATTTTAATTTTAATTTTGTCTTTTTTAAGCCGTTTGGGTAAAGTTTCACTTAAACCTATGACATATGGTAAACTTGTAGTTTTAATAAAATCATTATTGAATGTATTTGAAAAGGTGTGGTGATTATTGTACAGAAGGTGGACTCTCTTTTTAATACATTCTTGTACTAAATCTTTCGGATAACCATTATTTTTAAGAACCTCTTTCACGATATTGAGATTTTTTCTCTAAAAAAATTTTGTAGCTCTATCAATAAGTCCATAAATAACACTAATTTTGTAATTAATAGGATGCAATGAATTAAAGTGAAGATATCTCTCGGACCAAGTATTCTTATGGTACCAATCCGTGTCGATAGTACCGTCTATCTTTCTAATCAAAAGTAAGTCTAAAAAACTCATTTTATTATTTACTTCTTTCTCTATTGTAAATTTAACCTTATTATACAGGGTGGCCGATTTATCTGAAGAAATCGAAATATCTCGAGAACTATGCACAGAATCAAAAAAGTTGTCGGATGAAAGTTGTTCGACACGAAGGAGGGCATCCAGTGATAATTAAATTTACCCCCTCCCCCATCCCCTGGGGGTGGAGTGGGGGCAAAAACAATAAAACTTAAATAGGAACCCCCAGTTTTTATTGCAGATTTGGATTCTCCGGAAAGAAGTACACCAATTTGACCTAGGAGCTATTGCATTTTGGTTCACAGGTGGCGCTGTAATCGATAAAAATCCAAATTTATCCTAAGACATTGAAATACCTCGAGAACTATGCACAGAATCAAAAAAGTTGTCGGATGAAAGTTGTTCGACACGAAGGAGGGCATCCAGTAATAATGAAATTTACCCCCTCCCCCATCCCCTGGGGGTGGAGTGGAGGCAAAAACAATAAAACTTAAATAGGAACCCCCAGTTTTTATTGCAGATTTGGATTCTCCAATATTGACAATTTTCGCCCGCGTAGCGGATATGGAATACGATCATTCTAACAAAGCCAGGAAAAAATACATTTAGCGTTACCCAGGAACAACGACGTGGACGTAGTATTTTTCTGTTCCCTTTGGGGTGCTTGTTTTACGTGAGTCCCCTTGGCTCTCACTGTCTCACTGTTCACTTACTTGAGTAAGTGTTCGAAATGTTGACCTTCCACTTCAATGCATTTATTTATTCTTTCTTCAAATGACTTTATACATGATAGAATCACATCTGCAGAAATTTCTGCGCAAGCAGTTCTTATGCGTTCCACCATGTTTTCACGAGTCGTTGGTACTTGTTCATAAACCTTACTTTTTAGGTAACCCCATAGGAAGAAATCCGGAGATGTTAGATCAGGTGACCTCGCAGGCCAATTAATGGGGCCACCTCTACCAATCCACCTACCATTGTAATCGCGGTCTAGTATTTCCCTTGCTATTCTTGAAAAATGTGCTGGGCAACCATCATACTGAAACCACATTGTCCGTCGGACGTCCATAGCAACATCTTCAAGTAGTAATGGTACTTCTTGTTCTAGGAAATCTCGATATTTTGTTCCATTCGAATTACCTTCAATGAAATAAGGACCAATGACTTTATTTCCTATGATTCCATACCAAACGTTCACCGACCAAGGACGTTGATGATTAACTTGTCGTAACCAATGGGGATTTTCTACGCTCCAATACTGCATATTATGCCTATTGACGCCACCATGGTTCGTGAATGTAGATTCAACTGAAAATAATACATTAGCAAAGAAATTGTGGTTCGTTTGCATTTTTTGAAATGCCCATTCACAAAACACCACGTGATTATGAAAATCATCGCCATCTAGTTCCTGGTGCAGTGAAATGTGATATGGGTGAAACTTATGACGATGCAATATTCTTTGAATACTGTCTCTGGAAATGCCGGAATCGCGATGTAATTGTCGTGTGCTTACATGTGGATTTTGGTGAATAGCTGCTAGTACAGCTACTTCGTTAGCTTCTCCTGTAACTGTTAATCTTCGCTTCCTTTTTTTCATTTGTACGCTGCCATCAGAGTGAAAGGCATTCACAACTTTGTAAAAAAAAGAACGCGAGCGAGCATTATCTGGAAAACGCTCAGCATACAACGCAACAGCATCGTCAATATTCCTCTTATATTCACCATAAATAAGAATCATTTCGATTTTTTCGGGAACTGTAGCAGGATTCATTTTTAACTTGCAATTCGATTTAAGCAATGAAGGGTAGACAAAAAATAGTCACGTAAACGGAAAGTTGTTATTCTAAAAGCAAAGTGACCTCCGACCGAATTACTACCAATACAATGGACTTCAAAAACAGTCTTACACTGAGAGACCGTGAATACTAAATTTTAATATGGGGATTAGAAAGTCGCGATATCCATTTACTTCCCTTCAAGAAAGTAGAGAAAAATGTAGGTGAACTGGTTACGTGTGACTCAACTTATGTATAAAATGATATGCTACTTTATTTTCGAGTTATGTCGCCCTCTAGCGTTATGTAACAGAACCGGCGCCGGTGATGGCCGAAATGCAAGCGATGTACATGTATGAAACCACGTGAGTTCTCTCGGGGTCCGGTAGATGGCGACGAAATCCCCAAATGAAGTAAGAGTTTCGTTTTGTTTAATAGAAGCTGGTTTGACCGTCAATGCTCAGCTTATTTATTCTCATTTCGGAAAAAACATACAGAGAGAGAATGAATTAGCTGAGTGAAGGGACATGACGCGTTTTTTAATGGATTGCGTGATGTCCTCTTTTTGTTTATTAAATAATAAATTTAAAACCTAAAATGTAATTTTATTGAAGGTAGAAAACTTATTTATAAAATTGCTTCCATATTGTATGCACAATTTTTATGTAATCAGTTTTGATTTTTAATATGAAGAATATCAATTATTCATAATCTTAATTTTTCGAATGGACATTATTAAAATTTCATATTCAGAATAACAATTTTCGCAATTGATATTACTAAATTCTAATATTAAAAATTCTAATATTAGAATTTTTAATATTAAATTTTCATAAAGGGATCAAATTGTCCCTATTTGCCCCCTGGATGCCCCCTTCGTGTCGAACAACTTTCATCCGACAACTTTTTTGATTCTGTGCATAGTTCTCGAGGTATTTCAATGTCTTCAGATAAATTTGGATTTTTATCGATTACAGCGCCACCTGTGAACCAAAATGCAATAGCTCCTAGGTCAAATTGGTGTACTTTTTTCCGGAGAATCCAAATCTGCAATAAAAACTGGGGGTTCCTATTTAAGTTTTATTGTTTTTGCCCCCACTCCACCCCCAGGGGATGGGGGAGGGGGTAAATTTAATTATCACTGGATGCTTCGTGTCAAACAACTTTCATCCGACAACTTTTTTGATTTTGTTCATAGTTCTCGAGATATTTCGATGTCTTCAGATAAATCGGCCACCCTGTATATCCCATGTAATTTTTTTTTGTGAATTAAATAAATTTAATGCATAGTTTACCATATCTACAATAATAGCGGTTATTGATATTCATTAACGTATCTTTTAAAAAAGGTAATTTAAAATTTAATTTCTTAATTAAAATTGATTCTACATATTCCATTAAAATATTCGCAATTACCGGTGATAATGGTGAACCCGTAGAAAAACCACATACTTGTTTGTAAATTACATTTTGAAACGTAAAAAAATTTGAATTTAAAATTTACCGTGCGAAAAATTTTATGTAGGATTCTCATGCGCATCACATGAGAAATTTTCTCATGAGAATTTGAAACAGGATTCTTATGAGAATCTGATGAGAATCTTATGAGAATCGTATGAGAATCTAATGAGGTTCACGTGAGAATCTGTTGTAAATTTGTTCGCAGGGTTAGCAGTGTTAACTAAAGAAATTTCTTTAATTTATTTCTGTCAAAATAAATATACATGTAGTACAAAGAGCAGTATTTTTAACAATAATCAACGAATATGACTGGGTACATGTATAAACAGCGTTACCCGCTGCCGTCGCCGATCTGGACTAATATCGACTGAGGTGACCGTGCCTTATCGAGATCGCATATCTAACAATTAGAAACGCATCGCTATAACGAGAACGAAACAAGAGCCTGTGATCCACGACTTGGCCACCAATTCGTGGGAAGAGAAACTACTTCTCTCCCAGGCCAGGGTCTCTTTGCGCTGCTAGAGCGGAGTAGTTCTCTTTTCTGCCGATAGGTTCATCAGTTTTTAACATTCTTTCTCGTTATAGCAATGCGTTTCTATATTTGGTACAAATGCGATCTCGATAACGCGTTACGGGCACGTCAATCAAGATGGGTGATGGCGGCGGCGTTTAACGCTGTTTATACATGTATATTCTTGTTAAAAATACTCTTTATACTTCATGTATATTTATTTTGAAACAAATAAATTAATGAAATGTATTTAATTAACACTGCTAACCCTGCGAAAAAATGTAGGAAGGATTCTCACGGGAGCCACACTAGATTCTCATACGATTCTCATCAGAATCCTAGTGTACCATGTTTCGCAGCCGATTCTAGAATCTCATCAGATTCTCATAAGAATCCTGTTTCAAATTCTCATGAGAAAATTTCTCATATCATTCTTACGAGAATCCTACCTAAAATTTTTCGCAGGGTAATTTTAAACCTTCACAAAATTGCTCTTTTGGAATTTTTGTGAAGGTTTTAATTTCATTCCATTTTTTATTAGTAATATATAAAACTAAATCAACTGATACGTTAGCAAAACGAGAGACTACATCTAATGCCACTAATTGGAAATTAGGAGGAATAGTACATTTTTTAATTTTATTCCTTATATCCCAAGAATCCTTAACAAATGAAGATGTTTTACCCACAATATTAGTTAACATATTTTAGAAAATTTTGCCAATTTGTAAGTTGGTGAATTGGTTTTGGATATATTTGCTCATTTTACTCCAAAATTTTATCGAGATTTGACTTGCATACAGCCAATAAAGAATATATAACAATTAGACATATATTTTTGTGGTATATTTTTGTGGTATATTTTTGTTATATTTATAATTCTTAATTAAAATAACGTACCTCAAGAAGTATGAGTAGGTGTTTTAGTTTCTTCATTATTTTCAATACTGTTTTTGTTGATGCTGTTGCATTCATCGCTATCTCCACATATTTGTTGTTGGGTATATTTATATCCAGTGACATCTTCTCCATCGTAAATTGAATCATATGGGAACCCTTGATTTTTACTATTAATAGATGCAGGTGGCAATTTTTTTTATTTCCTTGTAGTTGAACATTATTATTTCTTGACACATCAGATTCAGCAGTATCATTATAAATTTGATTAACATCGACAAAGTTGATTTTATAATTTCAGTTTTGTTCATTGACAAACAATTTTTGAACATCTTCGCAATTCAGGGCCGCTGAATCATCTTCCCGATTATGTAAATATTCATAACTGTAATCGGCTAAAAATAAAGCTTAAATTGCATTCATTGCAAATACATAAAAAAAACAAATATAATTTAACACACCAGTATTTTCTTTGTTAGTTGATCTTCAGCCATTATATTGCTGGTTTCAACCGATCGATTGAGACTACGCAGCTTTCCACGCACGACGATGGAGAATTTATCCGTTTTTTTTTCATAATTTCATATGGCCCGTCGTAAGGTCTCTGTGAAGGACCACCCACCCTATTCCTAATGAAGATGATTCGTCATTTGTTTACAGATAAAGCCCATGCCTCGTGCCGGGAACTGCCCGAAGTTGATGAATCTTGCGCTTTAATCTGGTGTAAAAATTCACCACTGCTGTCATTTTGCATACTCCTCGAATAAGTCAGTGGAAGCTTCAAGGCTTGTCCATAGACAAGCTCTGCCCTTGATGCACGGAGATCTTCTTTCCATGCTACTCGTATACCCAGAAGTACTGCTGGAAGGACCTCTGTCCAATTTTCTGTAGTATGGCACTTGATTGCGGCTTTCAGCTGCCGACGTAAGCGTTCCACCATTCCGTTTGCTGCTGGATGACTGGCTGTAGTTCGAAAACGCTTAATACCCATCATCCTATTAAGGGTAAAGAAAAGCTGCTTTGAATTGACGTTCTTGATCTGCGGTGTTGGCACGTCGAATCTTGAAATCCAAGTGCTGAAAAGGGTGGCTACTACCGTTTCCGCCGCGATATCCTTAATGGGTACAACTTCTGGCAAACAGGTACAACCATCAACGCAGGTCAAACAGTAGCGAAATTCTTTCGATTCTGGAAGTGGTCCGACTAGAGCCAATAAAAATATTACAAAAATAGCTAGTGGTGCCGCAGTGCAAAGGTGAGCGAGTAATGCAGCTAAGGTCAAAACCTACTAAGTATTGAAGCTTTGATGATATTTAGAAGAAATTTTGTTTAAAAGAATAAAAACCTTAAAAATTAATCCAAAAAATTTTATTATTGATTTATATTTTCAATATTTTTATTATAGGCAATTATATGTAAATTTCATATATTAACGAACTTATAGCGAATATTATACCATAGATACTTCTGTTTCGTCAACTCGCATGGCCATGAGCACCGACATTGTACTTGTTACAAACTGCCGCACTGTTTCAAACACGGAGTAGCTATCATTGGATTTCAACGGTGCAACTATTTTTTTTCCTGCGAATCTCTTATATACAGGGTCATCGAAAAGTATCGGACCCCCCTAATATCTTCAGTTAGAATGCACTTAGGAGAAAATGTCCAATAGCAAAGTTGTATGGTTTCAAGCGGGGAGTAAGATGATGACCTTGACTTTGACCTTGACCATGTCCTTCAAGGTTATTTCAAGGTCAATCTTATTTTTTTAAATAGAACCCCCTACATTTTATTGCATATTCTTATAGCTTATCTCGAGAGCTTTCCAAAACACTATAATAAAATATTTTTTTATTAAGTACTTTTTGAGTTATAAAGGTTTGAAGTTAACAATTTGTTAAGTGGTGTGCGAGTCCGACCAGTTAAGGCAAGAGTGGTGTGCGAGTCCGACCAGTTAAGGCAAGAGTGGTGTGCGAGTCCGACCAGTTAAGGCAAGAGTGGTGTGTGAGTCCGGCCAGTTAAGGCAAATTTAATTCCAATTGGTTAGCTTGGGCAAAATATTTAATTGTACCAAACAATTCACAACAAATGTTCAAATTGTTGCCCTTCAACAGCCTGGCAATGTGCCAATCTGTTATAAACAGCCGAAACCGCATTCCGGTACGTTTCTGGCGGTATTAGTTCTATCTCTCGAGTTATTCTCCCTCTTAAATCATCTAAATCTTGAGGCTTGGTGGCATAAACTTTACTTTTCAAGTAACCCCACAAAAAAAAGGCAAGTGGGGTCAAGTCCGGAGACCGAGGTGGCCACTCAATATGACCCCTTCGCCCTATCCACCTGTCCTGAAAGACCTCATTCAAATATTGACGGACAATGACACCATAATGAGGTGGAGCTCCATCCTGTTGGAAATAAATTTCATCCATATTTCCACTAGCTATGTCTCGAATAGCTGGAACAATTTGTTCGCGAAGCATGACTAGGTATACTTGTGCTGTCAAATTGCCTTCAATGAAGAAAGGGCCAACTGGTCTACCATTAAGAATACGAGCCCATACGTTAACTTTTTGTGGATATTGAGTATGATTGTCTCTTTTCCAGTGAGGATTAACGTCCCTCCAGTATCTACAATTGTGTCTATTTACATTTCCAGTCAGTTCTAATGTTGCCTCATCAGAGAAAACAATATTATCAAGTAATAGAGGATCGTCGACAATCATCTCCATCATAAGATCACAAAATTCGATGCGTCTATCAAAATCGTCTTCGGACAACTCTTGGACCAAATGGAGTTTGTATGGATGCCATTTATTCAATTTCAGAATTTTACTGACAGATGCATGACCGATTTCGTGTTCTTGTGCAACGCGATTGATGGAAATATGGGGATCTTCAACGAAAGACTGTAAAACATCTAATGCCTTATCATTATTTGTTGCTGTTTTAGGTCTACCAGATTTTGGGCGGCTTTTAACGCTACCAATGGCCTCGAAACGTTGAATAGTACGGATTACAGTACTTTTGGAGATCCTATTATTTTCATTCCGAAAATTTTCATTAAATAATCGCGTTACTGTTTTATACCCTCTTTGTTGATCTCCCCATCCTCGCATCATTAACAGTGTTATTCGATCTCTTTCAGAAAGCTCCGCCATTCTTAATTAGAGCGAAGAAGAATTAATCAGGTAAGTGATAGGAAATTGATCTAGATAATTAAGTAGAGAAAAATACTAATTATTAAGTGTTGGTCCAACTATCGATTTGTTTATTTTAACCAGCACTAGCAAAAAGCTCGTTGAGCAACTGAAAATCTAATAAATCAATTAATAATATTCTGGGCTATTGGAAACAAAATGAAGATGTTTGGGATAATCAATTGAAGCGCTCGGTTTCTTTTGTTACAGAAAAAATTGTTGAGGCTGTTCGTTTTCGTCCACGAGGTGACTGCTGCTCGCTAAGAAGAAGACAGCACTGCATCAAAGTTTCAAATCAGTGATCCGTATTGTTTGCTCAAGAGCTCGTACATTGGTGCCTGCGAGAGTGAGAGAATAAAGATTGGCCAACGCTTTCGGTCAGATTCCCGCTAACGCCTTCGGAAATCACGCATTCGAGCAGCTTCTCGCGATTACGTTCGGGCAGTTTTTCGCCAGAGCCTATTAGCATAATTGCTTGAAGCCGTACAATACTTTGCTATTGGACATTTTTCCAAAATGCATTCTTACTGAAAATATTAGGGGGATCCGATTAATGTATTTTCTTTAAACCAATTAATTGGTCTCATTATTCCGCGCACAAAAGTATTAAGGTTATGATTACTGAAAACTAAATAATATTTTACAAGATATTCTACATTTTGTGTCAAAAAATTGTTAACTTCAAACCTTTATAACTCAAAAAGTACTTAATAAAAAAATATTTTATTATAGTGTTTTGGAAAGCTCTCGAGATAAGCTATAAGAATATGCAATAAAATGTAGGGGGTTCTATTTAAAAAAATAAGATTGACCTTGAAATGACCTTGAAGGACATGGTCAAGGTCAAAGTCAAGGTCATCATCTTACTCCCCGCTTGAAACCATACAACTTTGCTATTGGACATTTTCTCCTAAGTGCATTCTAACTGAAGATATTAGGGGGGTCCGATACTTTTCGATGACTCTGTATATTATAAATTTTGGTTTTACACATTTTTTACTTTGTTTAATGGGGGCTGGGAGGGGGGAGGGGCGAGAATTTCCCTGCTTTACTACTAGAATTAATCTGGCCCTATCACCCTGTATACTTCTTGGTAATTTATAATATGTGTTCTAAATAAACATGTCTTATTCTTTGCAAGTAAGAATACATGTCGAGCAGTATATGCATTGTAAATCAGGATTACCTCCAAGATATGTCACCATCATATTGTATTGAATGATAGTGGGGATATTGAGTAGATTATGAATATTCGTTCATGCAGTTGCTATAGAATTAAAATTTTTAAAACGCTTCAAACCGCGCTAGCTGATACAATACACAAATTCCTCTATATCCTATTAATTACAGGTGTAATTCAGTACTTCATTTTCATAAATTAAGTTAAATAGCAAGGTTATTTATGAAGAAATTCTTTTCATCGACAAACTTAGTATTGAACATATCAATATTGTTATATTACATTATTTTTGCAAATATGTAAAAAATGTATGCTAAAGTAAAAGCTATGAAGAAAAATGTTACTATTGACTACGATATTACTTATTTAATATGAAAATTTGAGTATTTAGCCCAAATGCTGCTTCGGAATTTATCATTACTTAAAATAAAATGAAGTATAGTTTACCAGCTTGCTCTTTGCCCTTTATTGTATGGAACCGAAGAAAATATCAGAAAGGGTACGTGTCTTGCCGCTACCAAAATAACCCTGTCATCTCCAAATTTACAGCTGTTAAATGGCTTTTGTATAAAACGCATTTCTTTTGTTCCGTCCGGAATAATGCTGACATTTCCCGCTCCACCTTGAATACTATTAAATATTTTTATTTTAGATTTCGTTAACTGCCGTTTAAAGCGAAGAGAAGGAATGCTCTCATTGCTGCTATTATATTTAGCTCTAACTTCTTCCGATAATGTTGTGGTCTGATGAAGCATTCTTCTCTTACAAAGAAGGGTACTAGCATGTCTATCTGTGAATGAGAATTCACTATCTGTTGTCCCCGCACTAATAGTAAGCATAAAATAACTCATGAGAATATTATCAGTTACGTAATCAAATAAATATAATTATTGATATACTTTGCAATCAAACGATACGGCAGTAATTTAAACAATTGTAAACTGTATGTAACTTATGAAATCATGCATGCTTAGATTATATCGAACAAAACGTGGAATCTTCCATAACAATAAATGATACATATATGTGTGTGTGTGTGTGTGTGTGTGTGTGTGTGTGTGTGTGTGTGTGTGTGTGTGTGTGTGTGTGCGCGTGTGTGTGTGTGTGTGTGTGTATTCGTGCACGCACACATGGAATCTCATTTCGAAAAAGTCCCAAAAATATTTGTAATAAGAATAGTCCGCTTCTCTGGCTTGAAAAAGTATAGAGACGAAGCTGAAAGGATAACTTTTTACTCGTTAAATTAAGGTGGTTAGACTCCAGAATATCATAGGTTGACGAAAAATATTTAATAACGTTTCCAAGCAGTGGAAACATTTCGAAGAGACGATCCTTCACCGGCTCACCATAATGCAGAGTATAAGGGACATACTGAGTACTCCGATGCAAAGTCCAATTTAAACATTCTCCAATCTTGGGAATAAACTTTGCCCAGGCGGTATGCTGATGGGAACAGAAAGTCCAGAATAACCTTCCCAATTCCCTCATTGACCTCTCTACTGGGTTGGATTGGGGGATGACGAATTGAGGAGAATAAAACACCCACCCCATGCTCAGCTAAACCCCTCTTCCAAGACGGCGACGTAAATTGGGTTCCATGGTCGTTCAATATCTTTTCTGGTAACCCAACTTCAATAAAATACCTCTCGCGTAATTTTTTCAAACATATTTTAGTCATGGCCCGCTTAATTGGATATAAAGTAAGAAGCTTGGAGAACAAATCTTGTACGACAAAAATATATGTAACTCCACCCACCGAAGGCGGTAAAGGCCCATAAAAGTCTACCGACACTACATGATTTGGATAATCAGACTGCACAAAACTATAGGCCCCTTCCATGCAGCAATTCAACGGTTTTACCCGTTGACAAAGATCACAACTACGTACGAACATTCTTATATTTTTTCTCATCCCCTTCCAATAAAATTGCTGCCGTAGGTAAGCACCCATTTTATATCCACCCGCATGACCCATTTGTTCATGAACAGTCGACAAAATCGTTATGACCAGACTTCGTGGGAGAACTAGTTTCCACTTCTTATCCTCCCTCCCTTTACAATATAAAATTCCCGAATGTTCTATGAAAACGAGCTGATTTGGTGTTTTCTCTTTATATACTCGAATTTCTTCATCGCTAGATTGTAGTTCTTTAAGATTCTTTAAATCATCCACCAACTCAGGTCGTTTTCCCAATTTATTGATCATTTTTACATTTTCGTCCTGGTCCGGTAGACAGTCTCCAGTCCATGACCCTAACATTTGTCGTACAAGATATTCATTTTCTGGGGTAGCAACCGATTTCTCCCTAAAATTCCGACTGAAGAAATCAGCCACAACATTATCTTTTCCCTTGCAATGTTTTATCTCACACATATATTCTTGGAGAAAGAGCAGCCAGCGAGTTAAACGAGCACTCCGATACGGTGTCGAGGCTAGAAACGTCAAAGCTTCGTGATCGGTAATAATTTGAAATCTAGCCCCCATGAGATACATCCTAAATTTCAATAAGGAATAGATTATCGCCAATAACTCCTTCTCAGTAGTATTATAATTAACTTCACACTTCGTCAGTAGCCTACTAACTAAAGATATGATGCGCGGTTCTCCCATTTCGTCTATCTGGTACAACACTCCGCTAATACCTAAGTCACTAGCATCCGTCTGCAATCTAAAAGGAACCTGTGGCCAATAGTGGGCTAAGGTAACGGTGTTCAAGAAATTTTCCTTCAGCTCTTTGAATGCTGGAGTGTGTTCATCTGTCCATCTCCATTCATGCTTACTACTCAATAAATCCCGAAAGGGAGCAATAAACTCGGCGTGCTTAATGCTAAATCGTCGGTAATACCCACATATACCCATAAACGCTTGGAGCTGCTTTCTGTAATTAGGTAACGGAAAATCCCTAATAACCTCCAGTTTTTTAGGATCTGTGTCTATCCCCCTACTTGACAAGATATGCCCGAGAAAACTAACCGAACTTTTGAAAAACTCCGATTTTTCCAGGCTTATCGTCAGCCCTACCTTTCGCAATTTACCGAATAGCTTATTTAAATGATAGAGATGCTCTTTGAAAGTTTGAGAAGTAATTAGGATGTCGTCCACATAACATGTAATAAATTCGAAGAGGTCATTTCCCAGGGCTTTTCGTAACGCTCTTATAAAACCACTCCCCGCCGTCTTCAGACCAAACGGCATACGAACAAACCGATACATGACTCCTCCATGCACAAACGCGGTATATTGCTTGGAGTTTTCATCCAATGCTATCTGCCAGTAACCTTTTACCAAGTCGGTTGTGGAGAAATACTGCACGCCTTCAAATTTCTGGAGCAACTCCTCAATTCGTGGAGGTGCTTCATTATCCGCCACCACAATTTGATTAATATATCTCGCATCTAAACATAATCGAATCTCACCATTACACTTTTTCACTACACGTAAAGGATTGAAATACGGACTACTAGCCCGCTCGATAATGTCCAACCTCAACATATTTTGAATCTGTCGATCAACTTCCTCCCTTTGGTGGATAGGTACCGGATAGGACTTTCTAACAAAAGGTTGATCTTTAACGACTTGAATGACATGATGATAATTCTTCATGCAACCAGGGTTTCGCGAAAAAATATCTTGATTTTGTATAATTAATTGTCGAACCGAGGACTTTTGCACATCATTGAGTCCATTCAACTTCAAGATATAAAGCTCGATGTCATTTTCCGAAATCCCTTCATCATTTTGCCACGTATTATATCTCGATTACCCAACTCCCCATGATACCTATCCTCACCCAAGGAGACGCTTGATCGACTCTCTTCAAATGATTTATTCATCTCTAGCGCATTAACACGGTTTAATCTAACCTCTTTTTCCGTCTGACTTATCTCTTCCTGTTCCTTTTCTAAAACTGACTGATGCCATCGTACTCTATTAATCTCCTTTACTTCAAATGGCATTTCCTTACGAAAAACGATATTCGAATGAAAACTAACAATTTCCCCGGGTAGCCATTGTCCGAATAGACTAACTCGTTCCTTGTCTAAGTCTACTATTCCCTGCTCCCTACTCAACCAGTCTACCCCCACAATGATATCATTAGATAGGCCAGGTACAACCAAGAAAGGTTCCGACACCTCAACACCATTAATATTTAAGGTTAACTGTATCTGTATTTGGATTTTAATAGGTTTACGCCCGACTGCTGTGTATATTGAAAATTTACTAACGGGTAATTCAATAATATGTGAATCCGTTTTCAGTTCTTCGTATAATCTTTGCGAAACACATGTCACCTCGCTTCCAGTGTCCAGTAATATCGAAACCTCTCGCCGCTGTACCATAACCTTAATACGCGGACTAACCACCTGCCCCTTTTCATTATCCTCCTCCGATTTTTGGTTACTGCCCTCTATGACATCCCAACACAATTCGTCCACAAAATCCGGATATTTATCAACACTCAGGGACCGAACATTACCTATCGAACTGTTTCCACCTGTACTCGATGCCTCCCCAGGACGAATCTCATGACCAGTTTGTGGAAATTTTTGGCCAAATAGTTCACTATTTGGATTACTATTTCCAATCACCCTATTATTATTATCCCTGTTTCTCCAATTTTCCTGATTCCTATCAGTGCGATTGGAAAAATAAGGACGATTATAACCTCCGTGCCCACCTCTATCTTTCGAACCATGAGAATTTCCCCGATCATACTCCGAATACCTATAATTATTTACCTTTGTTTGATGACTTGATTGTTCACCTTCCCTACAAGATTCATCGATTCTCATGAGAGCTTTAATGATTTGATTGGTTTGGGAATACTCAATAGTAGCTAAAATATCTCTTATTCTGGGTGGTAGCTGCTTAACGATAGTGTAGTTCATTTCGTACATATCCAGTTTTGGTGAAAAATACCGTGCAGCTCTAATCTGTTCAATAAAATAATGTTGAAACGATTTATCTTCAGGCCGATATCTCCGATCCACCCACTCACTCTTAACTTTTGCACGTGATTCCACCGAGTAATATTCTTGTAAAAATTTTTCTTTAAACTTTACATAATCGACCACTGGATATACCCGAGCATCGTACCACACTCTCGCCACACCTCTTAATGCGTCTTCCACCACCAGTAACTTGAGATCTTCCGGGACATGTTTTTTCAAAAAATATTTATCGAGATCCTCCAAAAACTTTATCGGATTATCTTTATGACCGTTAAAAGAAGGCATTGTTATATTAAACTGACTGTACTGTAACTGACTCAACAAGGTAGTCAGCAAACTCCCTTCATTAAGCATCGAAATCGAGTTGTCGGATGTACTACCCTGTCCCTTATTTAAATTCCGCGAAATAGCTTCGTTCTCATTTTCATTTACGGTAATTAGATCCTCACCCCGATTATTTAACCTTCGCTGACCTATACAGTCATTCACAGCCTGCTTAGCTTTTTCATTTTCGTCCCTTAACCTCTGAATCTCCTGCCTGAGTGATTCAAGCTCAAATTGCATTTCAGAACTTTCATAAGTTCCCTTACTTGCTTCCTGAAATTCTCTAAGTTTTTTGCTAAGCACTTCATTTTCCAGATGAGTGGCCTTCATTTGCGTTCGCAACCTTACATCTTCGTCCTGCATTTCTTCCATAATAGTCTTCTGCAACTTTCTCTTGTTGGCGAGTAACTACCATTCACACCCAAACTTGTTCAAAATATCGTACCCAGAATTTCTTTTACTATTATTAAATCGATCAAATTTTGTCAAACTAACTATTAAATTCTAGTACTCAACTCATTTAATTCTTTCAAATTTAAATTCACTTTTCAAAATTACTTTTCGTCGTATAAATTTTAACACGAATTTTCAATCTTAACAGTTTAAGCTTCCTAATTATTTTAATTTTGTTCGAATGTTAATTACTCGTCACCCTATTCCTTTTTTGAATTGAACTCTCGAGAAAGTTCCAAAATTTGCTACTATAGTTACTTTGCCGTTTTCCAAACTTCGAGAATTACAATTAACCAAACTAGTATTTCGAAAAGATCGAGCTATATTTCACTTCACTAAATTCCATGAGTTGTCTAAGAATTTAAAACCAACTTTACAACCTATTTCTTATTATCATTTATTTAAAACAAATTCTCTAAATTTAATTTCAAATTACAATGCTCACCTACCCTCATTAAATTATTTTCGAAAATTTTCACAGCTTACCCTTTCTAAATTACACAAAATCTACTTTTCTTTTCCTTTTAAATAAATAAAAACAAAAAAACAAGCAGAACTTTTAAATTAATTTCCAAAATTAAACAAAAATTTATCAAACTTTCAAAATTAATCAACTTCAGATCCAACCGTAATTTCAAAAGACAATCATTAATTTTCGAATTGTTTTTTCAGTTATTTTAAATTATTTCAAATTCTCAGACAGTGTTATGATACCGAATTATTTTTCATATAGACTTTATACTTTTCGACGAACTCACTAATTACTTTGTTTGTTTACGTACTCGACCTTTTCAAATTTATTTTTCACACTTCCCCGTATCACTACCGTTAGGAATTATCAAAATTACGAACATATATATATATATATATGAAAATACTGATCCTGAAAATTATTAAATTCATAAATATTAAAATCCACTGTCAAAACTATCCGTTTCCAACTTTTATCAATGCCCCACGTCGGGCGCCATTTATAGTTTTTCTTTTAATAATTCTATTTTTCTTTTATTTTTGATCATAAAAATTTACCTCAGTCCTTTTCACAAAATTGACAAAATATACTTAGAATTCGGTATTGAAAGTCGTTGGAATCGGACAATATTACGCTATATTATTTTCGCACTCACACTCCGTACATATACACCGAAAACGCTATATAAATTTAAAAAAAAACACGTTTTCAAGATTCCCCCTTTCACTCGAAATCGAATTATTCCCCGCTCTTTTCCTTAAATTTTTATCCCGCACTTTTCCCACACGATCAAACTCCTTCGACCAAACTTCTCACTGGTGAAATCTGGATAACGACAACAACATACCCGTTGAGACTATCCTGGGTTCAAAACACCGACTTCCTTACTCGAGTTCAATTATCTCCTCGTGTCCAACTTGAACTTTTTAACGGAGATCCTGGTTGCCGTCTTCGAAACTTGGGGTGGATTGCAGATCCCCTCGTAGCACACCACTTCGCTTAGATTGGATTTGATCCCGTTGTTTCTGGATCCAGCAATTAGAGTAACGGGAGATGTCCATTTTCGCCGAGACCCGAGCGAGGATTCGAGACGAAGATGATTAGCACCCAGAAACCACTAGATGCTTCGCCGGTTGGTCTGCTCGGGAGGACCAGACCCAGTTTTCCGCACGGCTCGTGAATCGTAAGGCTATAAACCACGAGATCGATGTTTTTTTTAACTAGCCATCCCGTCTAAGAGAATAACAATCTTACCCCTTTTGGGACTTGGCGATACTTTCCAGCCTGCCCACCAGCTACACGTCTCCAAGTGAAAAGAGTTGATCCGCCTTCGCCGGTTGTCGAAATGCGAAAAGAAAGCGTATCTGCACGTAATTCAGCGGGAGCACTTGTCGAAAACCCCTACCACTTCTTCAATTGTACACAATTACACGACACGCTAGCCTTACCCCCGCGTTACCTTACCTAACCTTATTGGCGCGGAATTCAACTCGCTTCACACACAATACTTTTGCCATATTTGCATTTAACCGCGTAATTCAAATACATGGTGATACCCTACAGTAGGGACTCTTACTTTCAAAATTCTAACTTTAAAGATATCAGACTATCTATTCAACATATATATTTGGCGTGAGTCAGTAAGCTTTAAGACAGGCTCAAATGTCTTACGAATTTACACCCATCGTAGCAAATCACTCGCTAAGTCATTTGCAGTCACGTCGGCGAAACTCTGGATCGTGCTCCCGGTCCCTATTAGGAACACTAATCCATCTATAGCCTTTAAGGACAAATTATATACATGGATACCTTAAGCAAAACGCGAAAACTGTAGTATTATATCTACATTCATCTAGGAAAATGCTTGTTTTATATTTTTTTGAGTTCGAGTGGACTGCAAAATTCCCCGGCACGAGGGGCCGGAGAATAACTGAATAGGAATTCACAGGATCGGAGAAAGGAACTCCGCGGCACCAAAGTGACGATTATGGGAAAAGCAAGAGTCCAAAAAAAAAAACTTCCAAAAATTCACACACACGGATATTTAACACTCGTGTAGACACGTTCATAGACGCGACATTAAATTATCCTCTTTCTATTTTCACAAAAAAAAAAATCTAGAAATTTTTAAAAACACTTTATGTGATCTGTCTATGGTTACATGGCTATCGTATTAAATTAATTGATCAGTGCATTAAAAAAAGGATTAGATTCTCTAGGAATAGACATTAGATTCTCTTAATAACACACTAAACAATAGCGGAGCATCAGATTCATAAATTCTTAAAACAATCAGTTGTTTTACTAATATTTTAGCTAAAGAAACAAATTGGAATTACGAAAATTTTAGTTAAAGAATCAAATTGGAAGAAAAGTTGAAAAATTTTGTATTAGAAAGAAAAAAAGCACCGTGAACATAAGACTTGAAAAGTCAAAACTACTGGAAGTCTACAATCTTGCATTTATTTTCGGTATTACGAACACACGTAAACCAACCGTATATATTGTAACGTGGCAACACGTTACAGCCGCAGTTGTGAGCAAGAATCAACTCTTTGGGATGCTGCAGTGCTAATAATAGGGGAGACTGCCGATAGAGACGCTAATATTTCACTAGTACTGCAGTCGCGGGGGTCATATCCGTTGGGTAAATGGAGGGACTGTCGTGATGGCGCTAATTTTGAGGATGTGGCTCCAAACCGTGGAGCTGATACTACACCATAATAGGGGGGACAGCCGATCGTGGCGCTAGTTTTTTGAAAATAGTTTTGGCTCCCGGGAATAAACTACCGCTTTAAATAATTACAGACTTTGTCTTGCCGGGAGGCTCAATCCGGGGCAATGGTGATTTTTATAGGGGGGGACTGCCGTAGCGGCGCTAATTTTTTGAATCACCTTGCATTGCGTTAAATAGCATAGGCGCCAATGTATTGAAAGAAGATACTGCGTAGCTAGTGATTAAGTTTAGTTAGTAAGCTATTAGTAAACTAGCATAGGCACCTAGGTATTGAAAGAAGATACTGCGTAGCCAGTGAGTAAGTTTAGTTAGTATGGCATAAGTAAACTAGCACAGGTGCCAATGTATTGAGAGAAGATACTGCGTAGCTAGTGATTAAGGTTAGTGATTAGATAGTTTTTAGTTCGAGCAAGTGCATAGTTAGTCGATCTCGGCCTAAAGGATGTGGCCAGTAATTATTTAACAAAAGGTTTAGGAAAAAGGGGGGGGGGGAGATTACATCATGCATTGTATAAATTCGTCTTGGTTTTCATCTGAAACTGAAAAGAAAATTTTATCGTTTAAATTCTTTTCTCTTGCATTGTTTAATATTTTTGGATATCGTGTAGTAGCGGGTTTGAGTAATTATAAAACTCAGTGCGCATACTTGGGCATTTTTCACATCATTTTAGAATATTAATTTCGTTAGAAGGTTCTCGATATTTTGGTAACTTCGTAAACAGATTATACTTTGCATCGAATAATATTATACCGTTATTGTTTTGAAATTCTCGTTAATATTTGAACGCAAAGAGCCCGATTAGAAAGGTTCTCGTCGCTTTGTTATGATGGTTACGGAATAAACAAAGGCATCTGTTGTTTTGATAGAGGTATCGAGACACCTGAGTGTAGTTATTTAACGTGTCTTGCCTCCCGTTCGGGTTTAAAACACCCCCCCCCCCCCCCCCTGGGGGAATGGGGCCAAATTTTAGTGATGCGCCAGCACCGCTGGTTGTGCACACTTAAAAAAGATATACAACAAGTCAGCTACCACATTTATTAGCAACAAGCTGCCTGCCTTGATGCTTCTGTTGGTTCAGAGAACCTTTCTAACGTTGCCACGGCCCGCTAGAGGCCAACCCTTTCTGCGGTTACTGCCTGCACGGACACGGCACGCCGTAGCGCTCCCCCGTGTGGAACCCGCCGGCAGGGGCTTGACACCGCACCCTAGCTCCCCAGTACGGTGGGTCTCTCGAGTCGTTTCACGATCAGGCATTCGTCGGCACAGACCAGCCGAACGATCGGGTCCGTGAGGTCGTCAATTCTCAAAACTTGCTAAGAGAAGCGGATCTATCAAAAGCATTGCTCCTCTTCGAGCTCGGGCACTTCGACCCCTCACTCTTCCACAATTAAATTGTGGACGGAGATAACCCGCTCCGCTCTCTTCCACAAGTCTTCTGCGGGGAGAGGTATCGAGACAATGGATGTTTACCGCTACCGCTTCTGGAAGTCTCTAGAAGGTTCCAGAAGGCGTGACGGGAATCGGTGGAAAAGGGGAAGAGATGCCGCGGTGAAAGCCACGGTAGTTACGCGGTACCGCGGGAGCTAATCAGCGCGCTCCGTCTCTGGTACCGGCGGGCGGCGAGGACCGCGTTCTGGCAAGGAGGGGACGAGCCTCGGGCCATTCTCGTTCTGGCAGCGGCAGCGGCAGGACTACCTGGGCTTTGGAAGGTGAGCGTCGCTTGGTGATAAGGTAACACGAGTTCCGGAAGGCAAAGCGATCTTTCTTGGTCTTAATTCTTGTCGTTTTGCTATCGCCTTCCGGGATTCGTTCGTGAATTCCTCGCTCGCGTTCCTGAGTGAAGTGCCGCGAATCACTCGTGCTTTCGTTTCGTTTCTTTTTTTTTGACTTTAATATCTTTCGGTTCCGGTCGTTTCGGTTAAAATTAAAATGGGTCTCGTTATCTTGGAAGCATCGCGGCTAAAATGTAATTTTGGACGTAGTGCGGGTTTTGTCCTTTGTTCGGCTAACGCGTTTCAGCAACCAAGTTCGGGCGCGGTAGGCTGGCACCACGCGGTAAAATCAAAATAATAATTTCTTTATTCCGCATCGCCCGGGTTGAAAAACTTCCAAGGAAAGTGAAAATTTCGTAACACTTAAATAATTCTTAAAATGGATATCGCCTTTGAAACATATTCAATGGGTTTAATTAACTTTAAAGAAAACCTTGTTGCGGCTATCGTCCTTGACATTGGTCAAGGAGACACTAAACTTTTCTTAATATTTAATTCATTATTAAACTGGATATCGCCTTTGAAACTTATTCAAAGGATTTAATTAACCTTAAAGAAAACCTTCTTGGGGCTATCGTCCTTGACATTGGTCAAGGCGACACTAAACTTTTCTTAATGTATAAAATCATTATTAAACTGGATATCGCCTTTGAATCTCATTCAAAGGGTTTAATTAACCTCAAAGAAAACCTTTTTACGGCTATCGTCCTTGACAGGGATCAAGGAGATAATTAAAATGTTGTAAAGCTTAAATAACTCGTCCCGCGGATACCGCCTTCGAAGAGATTTCGAAGGGTTTAACCTAAGATTCAAAAGAGACTACCTCACGGCTATCGTCCTTGAAAATATTCAAGGAGGGCACTCTTAATCATGAAATCTTTCACGCGTTTATTAAAATACGATACGCATTACCTTGGAATTTATTCAATCGATAAGTGAAAAGTGGTTATCATCGCTAGCAGTCAATGGGTAAATCCTAAACCCGAAGCGTTTAGTTGGAACTCGTGGTGCAAGTCCCGGCCTCGTGGCGTGTGTCGTTCCGCGGAAACAGCCGTACACGCGTTCGGGAGTGTTCGGATCAAGCGGCGCTGGCCTGCGTAGTCGAAGCTAGCGTCGATCGCGGATAAGTTGGAAATTTTGGTTACCGGCACTTTGTGCAACCGCGGAGTTAATTAATTTTTGTTGGTACCGATATTTAAATTACGCTGATGGCTACGGACACTCGCTGTGGAGGTGTGGCGCGATTTTTTGTATTGAATTTTGTCCGAATGGCTCCCGGCCCCTACGGGGCAACCCAAAATTTTTGGTCGGAAAAACTTGGTTTCGTTTCGTTCTGACGTCGGGTAAATAGTATTGAATTCGCGTTTCGGCATCGTGACGATAGTGTGGGGTTGGGTTTTGAGGTTAACCCGTCCTCGCTGTTCGTGACCGCTAGTTTCTATCGTCGAGTTTCGGTTTCGAGTTTTGACTGCGCCTGCGAATACCGCCCTCTCCCGTGCTGAGGGGATCTCGGGGCTGAGCATATCGGGCACACCATCACCTTGCCGCGCGCCTATGAATTCGGTATGCTTCGGCATGCCTGGCGCCCTTATTAACATCTTGCGCCTCGTAAGGTTTTGTGACCCCAGGGATTCGGTTGGTTTTGTATTTCGGTTGCGGGCGGTTGCGAGCGGCGACGACGGTGAAGGAATTTTGGGGTTATGTTTTTGGGGGGTCACAATATATGTTTAATATTATTATTTTTTGAAGTTTATAATTTTTAAATAAACAACAATTTTCCTTTTTATATTTTCCTCTCCATTCCAAAAATTCATTTTCCAACTATTACAATATGTAATTCAATATTATTATGTTTTATAATTGTATTCAGTTCTTAATTCTCCTAAAGGCTTTTTAAATAAAACGGCTTAATGAAATAACCCATTCCTGCAAACCTTAATACTCAGTGGTGGTACAATGTTCTTTGTATAAAGTCGCAACATCATTGCATCGATCTATTTATAATAAATCAAATAACATGTCTTCCTCTTTTAAAAAATATGTAATTTAACTTGATACGATATCATTTAACGATTATCCATATACAAATTGATACTGTTAAACTTTGCTCGATGCGCAGCAAATGTGACATGATCCTATTTCAAAATCTAAATATCAACAATTTCTGCTACTAAAACGTTTTTTATGTTTTATCCCCAAAAAAGCACTGTCGTGTAAAAAAATCGGCAGGATCTTAATATAAAAAAAAAAAAACTTTCTGACAAATTTGTTAGCAATACATGTATGTTTATTTTCTATAGTAGCATTTTCCAACAATCACCTTCTTAGTAATAAATAGTAAGATTACAGTACATTTTTGTCACAAACGTATTTGTGTATTTTCTACCAAGACATTAATAATGTCGCTAACACAATTCAGCATTACAATACTCTCCATAACATACTTTTTGATACACAAATTAGGCTGCCCTGCTATTCTTAAAAAAAAAACACGTAAAATCATCTAGTGAGGCCAAGTTCTTTCTCGAGAAAGAAAGTATAACTTCACACAATGGCAATGTAATGAATGCCAAACATTGGTTTCACAGATATAATTTAATGAAAAAATACTAACTGAATTAGCTAACTTTACAAATCGTTACAATCAAATTGACAATGTACATATATAGACCTTTTTTTCAAGCATTCCTCCACTGGCTTGTCAAAAACCTGGCTGTCCTTTTTCGCAAATTTTTTCGAAGAACCTTACTACGTCAGGTAATTCTTAAATGGTATTTATATAAAAGTATCACCATCACTTAATATTATGCAGGAGCCCTCATATAAACACACTGTGTAATGACAAACCGTTACCATAAATTTGTGTATTTATATCTATCAATAAATTTAACATTCCTCCTCTGTTTTATTTATGTGAAATCTCTTTTAATACCTTATCTCACGTAAAAGGCAGGTTTTTCACGATCGCCTTTCTGACAAGTCCACGCGAAAACCTGGGACGAAACGTGTATCTACAATAGACATTAGTTATATATTTTGTCACTAGAGGAACCCAGAATCTGGTAGTTATATCCTGAAATTTACATGTAAGCAGTTCAGTAAATCGTAGATTCTGTAGCTGGCAAAATTATAATGGCTTTCATCAGAGCCCCAGTGTTTACATTTGTGGCCCTAAATATGTCGAAAATTATTTTTAATTAAAGAAATTATGATTTAAACATGCCAAAGAAGCACTGAATGCGAAAAAAAACATTAATATAACGCTATGATCAAATAATTATTGTTTTTTCGATATTCTCTAAAATCTGAACTCAGGAGAATTTGGCCCACGAGATATTTTAATGCTATACCAGCCACGCACGAAATATGAGTTCAATTGCACAAAAAGAGCTTGATAAGTCTTAGTACCTATAATCATTTACTGATAATGCGTGCACTAAATGTTCAGAGTCGCGGATGAAGGTTCTAGGTTATCGTGCACACTATGGTTTTTCATTTTATCAGTTACAATACGTGCACTGGGTGTTCATTGTCTCCGATTACAGCTCTAGGTATTACGTTCCGCGATTTCCTGAGTTACTAGCTATAATACGCATACCAGGTGTTAAAAGTCGCCGATTATGGGGTCTAGGTAGCTATGTACGCTCCTTGGGTTTCCGGGTTAGTAGCTAGAATAATATGTAAAATGCAAGTAATTAGTAATAAGTAACAAAAAGTATTTGCAATTGCTCTTCTTCAATTATATGTAATGTTGTAAATATATCTACATAAAATGTTCTTTGTGCGGTTAATGAAGAGACAAAACCCACCTCAACCCCGTAATCGATAACCCTGAACACCCGGAGAACGTGCTTCAGTTAATAACATAAAAAACCACGGGGCGCACTACCCAAACACAGTAATCGGCGACCCCGAATATTAGGAGCTCGTATTTCAGCTAATAACATGAAAAGGCCCTACGTAGACCCTCATTCGCGGCCCTGAACATCTAGTTTACGAATTTTTAGTAAAGAAATTAACCGATAAATTTGGCATACGATACATTTTAATTCGTTATTTTGCAACCTTTAAGGAAAATAAAAACAGCCAATTTGTTACAAATGGTGCTTCGGAAAAATTTTTTAACTTTCAAATACAAGTTTGATGAAAACTATTGCTTACGATAATATTTATGAAATAAAATTCAACCGCCACTGATAACGTGGTTTTATTGTTCCCTCAGTATTCGGGGAACGGGTATAATATTTTCCCTGGGCCGAAATGAAAAAGCGCATAGGCATTACTATCTAGTATCTTGTGGTTTATGAATTATAAAGCGATCGGTTATTATTAACCATGCATATCTCTTCATAATTTTTTTCGGCTGACTGCAACTTTCGCAGCCAATAGCAAGCGGCGTTACATTGAAAGCGGCCAATCAGGAGGTGTGTATATTTAACATGCGTTTCACTATCCTGTTCATCCATTTTACAATACACTGGTATTCTCGCCAGAGCCCGGGCCGCCTGTCGCCCTTGACGTTCAAAAAGATAGGCCCCTACCCTGGGATAAGGTACCGCGGGAGCTCGGAGCCCCGAGGCCACACCATTCCTGTCTCTGCCTCTTTTGTCAGAGCCAAGGATGGTGTCCTTGCCCGTGCAGTTGGGTGGTTTCGCGGTGGCAGGGTTTCACTAAAAAGTAACCAAAACCATACCTTGTCTGCCCACAGGGCGGGCAAGGAAAGATTTAAAGAAATACAAAAGATTAGCATGATATTTGCGTTCTTTTATAGGCAAAAATGTTATTTTGTGCACTTTTTACTTATACAGGGTGATCCAAAAGTATGAAAACGCCTAAATATCTCAGCCGGAGTGCATTTTCGGCGAAAATATTTCAGACAAAAGTTGAAGGATTTTTCACTATTTTTTCGCTATTTAATGGCGATATTGAATTTGACCTTGAACAAGATCTTGAAGGTTATTTCAAGGTCACGCTTTTTTTTTAATGCAAACTCCTATTTTTTTTCACGATTTCGGAAAGAGCACAAAATTTTACGTCCAAGTATGATGTGGTCGATTAATCCGGCAAGGTCCTTTCAAGGTCAAACTTAAAACTCCCAAAACTGCGAATTAACTCAGCGGGAGTGCATTTTTTGGTAAAACGTTTCAGACAAAAGTTGAAAGATTTTTCCCTGGTTATTTAATGGCGATATTGAATTTGACCTTGAACAAGTCCTTGAAGGTTATTTCTAGGTCAAGTTTGTTTTTTTAAATGGAAAACCCTATGTTTTCTCACGGATTCGGAAAGAGCACAACATTTTACATCCGAATATGGTATGGTCGATTTTTCCGGCAAGGTCATTTCAAGGTCAACCTGAAAAGCCTCGGCTTCGCCTGGGCCTTACATGTTACGCCCGCCAGGAAATCCGACTTTCTGGCCACGTATCGTAATATACTATTCATTTCAAATGTTAAGTAAATTAAATATAAAAAAAAAAGAAAACCCCGAAATCGAACTAAAAAAATCGCACTGGGCTTCCTTTCATACACTTATACCACTCGATTACGAGGAGAACACACGATTATAATTTTCGAAGTATCTGATAAAGTTCAACCCCCGTCATTTGTTTAATCCTTTCGCGCGCCCAACCATATATGTATTTTCTTTCGCTCCGCTCCCCTCTCGAGGGCCATCAAGCTCAGACCGCTGACGACTGCCCGGCTGAAGGTACGCAGTAAAGACGGCTCCTTTCAGCTGAAAACGTTCTTCTGTAAACTTTTCGCCCTTTTCTCCATGCAGGTTTACAACGTGGGGTTGCGTAACTTATCGCACACAGCGACTCATGAAAATAGGTTTTACGTAAACCACTATATACGTGATATTGGTCGGGAAAAAAAGGATGATTGAATCAATAAATTAATAAACATCAATTGATGTTATCCAACTATCTACGGAACGGATTGAGGTTGGATTTTTTTCAAATGAAAGAAAAAATATAAAAAAGATTATTGGGTATATCCAGAACTTCCGAATGTCACTCTAAAATATAAAGAAACGCGAAATGTACTGAGCGCGCATGAAATAAGTCGATGGTCGCTGTAAAGAGACTAACGGTCGCCGCGCGCTATATACAGAGTACATTACATTACATTGATCAGATTTACTTGCCAACTTTATGCTATCTACGGCTAATCGGGCAAGGCTTAGTCATCATCCCCCACAGGACGATACAAACAAATAAACAATCACAAACACACTGCCCATAATCGATACCGTCAACAGTTAGTCGGCGGCCTATACGGTAACAGGCGCAGCGCAAACATTGTCTTATTTTGATTCAAGACAATATTTACGAAGCGTCGACCACGGAAGAACCATTCACGGTGTCAATAACTATCGACTGATTTAAGAAGCAGCCCCAAATTCGTATCTTCGCCCAGCAAGGTTTCCTGAATTATCCGCAATAGAAATAAACAGAAAAAGTTGCCGGACGCGGACTCGAACTCACGACCTAAGGAACGTTCAGTTTACGAGGCGAGCGTACTAACCACTTAATTATCACGTTCCCTTTTATATATAGATATACATGTTATAGTACATACGGCTCGTGCGTTTAAAAGAATCTGGACCGAGAAGCTCCCGCTTCTCTTGATTTCTTCTAGCGTGTTTAGATCCTACTCTTAATCGTATAAAATAAAGTTTATGAACTAGGTTGCGCATTTCTGCAACTTAAGCCCATCACGAAAACAAAACAATTTCATAATACCGATAAATAAATATTTGACTCACAATGATATGAATTAATATATAAAAATTTGAACACTGTCACCGTGCCCCATTAAAACGTTTATCTTGCGCAGTAAATTGTGTTGTTTTTAAATAAAAATTACAATTTTCTACTTATAAAGCTTTTGTTCTCCCTATAAGACTTTAATGCCGAAAGAAAGACAAATTTGTATCAATAAAAGCCTTTAAAGGTAAGCAAAAAATTGTGCACGAACATTTTCTATGTCCACAATTTCTAATGTCGTTATTAACCCTTTGAAGCATACATTTTCATTTGAACGGAAAATAGCTGAAACTTGTTAGTCGGAGGTTTTCGGGGTCTCTGATCACGAATTGACCTCAGATTTTCAAAATTCAAGATGGCAGATCCAAGATGGCCAACAAAAATTTTTAAATTTATTGGTCGAGGTGAAAATGGGTACTCGGGGATTTTCGAGATTGCTGATTACGAATCTGGTCTCCTATTTTCAAAACTCAAGATGGCGGATCCAAGATGGCCGACCGAAATGTAAAAATTTATTTCATCGAGATGAAACTGGGTAGACGAGAATTTTCGGGATCGTAGATTACGAATTTAATCTTAGATTTTCAACATTCATAATTACGGATTCAATATGACAGCCAAAATGTAACAGTTTTCGAGGTCGTAAAAGACAAACTATGAAATTTCAGCATTCGTGACCGCTGCTAAATCTGCTAAATTTTATCCTGAAATTGTAATATTATTTAGTATTCAGTTTAGTCTTATTCCAACGACGGTTTCTTTTGAGCATACTTTTTTTGTAACAAACACGTAAATTTTATACATTGTTCGTCATTATAATAAACAATTTAACACAATAATTCATAATAAATATTAATTTGTTTACATTTAAAAACATATTATCGAAGTACCGAAGAAAAAATTTGCACTAAAATTCAATTTTAATCTACTGAAACATAAAAAAATTAATTTCGAAAAGGTTTCCTACAGAAAGGACACCGTGCTTCAAAGGGTTAAAAAACATTATTGCTAAAACTTACGTAGGATTTGTACAAGAAAGTAAGGATATTTTTCGATTATTTATTCATTTATTATCATAAATCTCCCAAACTTAGCAGCAAATTGTTTCATCTGTTAAACTTTTGAAATTGATCATTCTTGCTCGAGAATCATAATTTAGAATTTGAGGATGCAAAAGTGTATCAAAAACCCACCGAACATATAGCTTCCAGTGAATTTGATCTATTTAACTTTAGTAGCCATTTCTGGGCACCATTTTACAACTTCATTTCCGCAATAGTCGTATCTTACAGCCTAGATATTTTCCGAATGAGATTATGAAAATTTAGTTCAGGTATTTGTTTAACTTCGTTATTAAACATACGTGAAAATCAAATATAAAATCGAAAGTGCATTAAATGCTGGTGTATTAAATCAAACTTTATGACAAAATGTTTTGCATCCCAACCCATTGTGATAAAAAGAGCTAAAGGCATTTAAGAAGAAATTGATTCCATCATTTCTTTAATTTGCCTCAGAGCTTTTCAATGAAATCAATATGCATAATATTATAATAACAAAATGCAGGTAAACATTAATAGCGTTCTTCCATTAAACATTTTGCTGTGGTATTTTTCATTTCAAAATACAAATTTCACCATTTTTCGACTGTTAAAAAGTTTTTCTTATCTCACTCGAAGGCACGTTACATAAAATTCTGATTCCGTCCTGAAGTCCATGTAAATGATGTGAAATATAATTCCATACGCAATAATATCACATTTCTGTAACACAAACCAATATGTAAATCAAAACATTTTCATAATCTCAAACATTATTTATTTTACTTTATATGATATCGGCGTATAGTGAATCGCCACGTGCAAATTTTTCTCAAGTGAATCCGCCAATTCCACTTCTATGTCATCAACATTTCCAACAAAAGCCATTACTTCTTGTTATCTAATCTATCAACGCAGATTCGATTATTGGACAGATGTTGAATGAAAAGCCATACCGTTCGAAGGTACCAAATAAATGTATGCTTTTATACTGAGTGAATATATGCAACAAATAGACGTCCATAACAATTATCCAGCATTTGTTACTTGATTACTACTATTTTTAGGGATGTGAATAAAAGAATCTACCCAGATCGGTAACACTTCTGCTAATAAAATAAAAAATTATTCTAGTTTGAATTATGTCGAAAGAACTTGTTACGGAGATAGAAATGATCCAAACACATGTTAGCAACAATTATGCATCGTTTATTTCTCGAATCTTAGTTCTATTAGGGACATGAATAGGTGATTGTATCCAGGTCTCAACCGGTTCTACTGATAAAGTAAAAATTTATTTCGTATTAATGTACCCGAGCATGGATTGTATACTCTGTTAAATTAGTACGGGAAACACCTTAGTTTACGTACTTGGACCAAACGTGGATATCCAAAAAAACTCATTTGTTGCAGTTCTAATGATGACGAAGTGCTTCCTTATCATTTTTTACCTTTCTCGCCTTATTCCATGTAAACTTTTGTCAATGAACACGTTATCACTAATCTGTTCCCAACCGATGATTATTTATAGTCGTAAGATATTAATAAGTATGTTTAGTGTGATCAAACAAGAGGTGGAATGAATAAACAAATACTCGTCAATGGAAATGTCATCCGCCACCTTAGCGTCGAAGAAGCCTACACATACCTGGGCATACCTCAAAGGCACGTCCAGGATGTGCAGGTTGCTAAAACTACCATCATTAAGAAACACCGGCGCATTCTCCGTCAGATCTGGTCATCAGAATTGACCGGGAGAAATAAGGTAGCAGCCACGAATATGTTGGCCTTTTCACCAATGCTCTATTCATTTAGAGCACTGAAGTGGAACATTGACGAGCTAAGGGGTCTTGACCAAAGCACACGGAAGATAATTTGTATGTAACGTAGTTTGCATCCAAGATCTTCCGTGGAACGACTGTATTTGCCCCGAAATATGGCAGGTCGTGGCCTTTTGAGCCTGGAGTGTATGCATGACCGATTGGTCCTCGAGATAGCTTGCGACATGATTAATCGAGGATCCCCTGATTATGCTAGTTCATCAGCATGAAATTGAGGGGAAAGGGCGGTTTTGTACAACGCGGCGGAAAGAGCGGCGCGAAACCTCGGTCTGGTTTTCAACGTGAGACGTAGTAGCGCACAGGAAGCCGAGTCAGTCATCAATCTGTGCCCAGTGCGTCACAGGGCTAACATACGGAAGGAACAACTCCGTATGTTAGAGGGAAGGTATATCTACAATCCATTGCATGGACAATTCTTTCGAAATGTCCAACAACTTGGCTTGTTGGTAGAGATGCCCTTCTCGTTCTTAAGATCAGCCGGCTTGAAATCCGTGACCGAGGGTTTTATCTTCGCTTGCCAGGATGGAGTCGTCAACACCTTAGTGTACGCCTCACCATCTTATACCAGACGGTGCAGTGTACGCTTTGTAAGCGTACAAGTTATACAGTTTCAGCATACATCGAACGTCACAACGCGGCTCTCTGAGTACTATATTATCATCTTCGCAGCACCTACGGTATTGACGCAACCCCAGTTTTGCCATACGTCCCCACTGATATTATATCCGTAGTCGGAAATGAATCGTGCGGAATGTACTGGAATTACTTACTTCGGACGAGCAGGCAAATATCAGCCAATAAGCCTGATATCGTCCTTGTTGACTTCGATGACAAATCCATCTAAAGTCGTCGAGTTCTCTGCACCAGCAGTGACAAACATAGTGAACAAAAAGGACGAAAATCGGATGAAATATCAGGGACTCTTGTTCGAGATTCGCAAGCTGTATCGCAGATTCAAAATCAAGCTCGTCGTGCTGATAATTGGAGAGCTGGGAGGACTGAGGCATACTTTCGGCGAAAACATCAAAAGCATTCCGGCCTGCCAAAAACATGCAAATTCCATGGCAGGCCGAATGCAGAAAACAGTGCTGCTGAGATCTCTCCGTCTACTGAGGTCACAGGAGATCGTGTAACCACTTACCCGATGGTAGACGGAGTGGTTACAGTTATAAAAGAAATGGCCTGGTGCAGTCTGCAACGGAGAAGATGGATATCGGACCCACTTTTCTGCTGCAGACTGCACGAGTGGATTATAGAGGGCCAAGGGAAGTTACGGTTTTAGTCGATAATCGGTGGTCCTGAGCACCAAGGGTAAGGGAGTCCGACACACGGGGAATTAACCAACATCATCAACCGCCTATTGTGCCTAACGCATTTCGTACAAAATTTTACTTTATTGTACAAAATAAAAAAGGTAAAATGGGCGAGACGCAGCCTGATCCGAATATCTATGTAGATTACGGGAAAAATAATAAGAAATCGATATTGTATATTTCTCGGTGCAGGGTCATTCCATGTGAAATCACCAACGTTTCGGAGTCAGGTTTCAAAACTAATTCAAAGTTGAACTATGTTTAGAATGGGCAAAGATAAGCCTACCCTGTAAATTTCAACTCAAGATAATAATTAGTTCGAAAGTTATTGATAAAAGTGTAAACGACAAAAATGAAATTTACTATTTTTTAAACGGCAATATCTCGAAAACTATAATTCAGAGCAAATACTGTGTAATTCGAAAATGTACAGAAATGCCTAAATTTTTCACTGGTGTTAATGATATAAACAAAGTATTATTGTTGATAACAAATTTTCAAGATTATTTTGTTGTAACTCAATTTCCGCTCGTATGCCATCTTTTTTCTTCTTGTGACATAAACAAAAATTATTCACAAAAATGTTTTCTTTAATTTCAGTTTGTAATATCGGAAACTGCCGCCCGTACTTATCAGCGGCCCGGCCGTATAAAATCCTCTCTCCCCTTATTCAGGCATACCCATCCCAACTACATGTTTGTAAAATTGTAGTTGTGGTAAGTATTTAGGTATACCCCAATGTTTTTGTCTATATATTTTTATTTAGATTATTACTTCGAAAATAAAACAGGGGCTTGTTTAGAAACTTAGTAAGCCACGTCTACCAACCACTGAGATCGCCGTGGAGATGACCCGTTCGAGGGCTCGTTTCGATCTCCAAACAGCTTTGGACTGTTACTCTTTATTTTTGCTCTATTCGTTTTGGTGCTAGTCTTGCTGAACGCCATTCTGCGGGGATGCCGTTTCCGGAAGTGTTTGAACTTTTGGAATTCGAAACCTTTCGGTAATTTTGCTACGAAATCGGAATCGGCTGGCGTGCAATTGAAATCGTAAGTCCGCGCTTAAATTAGCGTCACAATTTATATAAAATTTACCATAAATCTAAGGGAAGTGAATTGAACACCCGGGTTGCAATGGATTTACAGGTACCGGTTGCCCTTCCACAGTTATATTTTGGGTCTTTGAAGGTGTCATGTGAACAAAAGCGTGTCAGTTGTGTAAATTATAAAAAGCAGAGAGCTGTATTTTGCTCCTTCAGGGCAACCCGGCGTCAAAACTCATGATTTAGGAATCTCACTATTTCTCGTTATTCCGACTTATTGAGGGCGTGGATTGAAAGATGATTTCATTAAGTTATAGGCTCTTGGGGAGAATCCGCAATATGATAGTTTGGCGATAGAGTGATCATGGTTCACAGTATCAAAAGCACAAGAAAAATCTCGCAATCCAATAAAAGTTAGTAATAAAAGATGTTTTGAAGCCAGATTGATATGCAGGGAAGATGTCATATTTGTTGCGATATTCTAAGATTTGATCATCCAATACGGTTTCATCTAATTTAGAGAAAATTGGTAGACGACTGATCGGACGTAAATCGAAAAACGAGGTAGGTTTGGAAGTTTTGGGTATGGGACGCACAATTACATGTTTCTAAACTTCTGGAAATTCATAAGAATAAATAACGGAACTGATGATTAGCAACATTTCAGGGAGATATGGCTTATAAATTCTTGTGAATCCCTCGCCCGAGATTTCATAGGAACTGGCAAAATAGAGATTGATTCTCGGAACAAGATTATTTAAGTCAGTTAAAGACAATTCCTAAATGTATGACAGAGTCTCTGGATTAGGTAGGATTGTAGGCATATTAACAAAGTGTTGATTTAGTTGATTAAGATCTGCGAGGCGAGATGAAATTTATGGAGTATGTCACCCTAGGAGCATGAGGTTTAGATATGCGGAAGGTTTTTTCTGCAGCAACTAAATAAAAAATATTTAAAACTTGGTCGTTAAAAAATGCTAACTGATCGGTTACGATTTGGAAGTTGTGTATGTCACCCCATGAAGAACGACTGGATATTGAGTTTAAAAGACTATCGTTGATATTCATAAAATTACGGGTTTAATTTACTTTTATTTATTAATTATCCTATGAGAAGAAATAAGGCAGCTAACCAAAATGTAAGCGGGAATCTCATTGGTAGGATTGACGTTGCGGTAGTAACTCTTGTTGCAGAATTGACTATTTGTCGGAAATTATTAGGGGAATTGGTAATATGTAGATCAATATAATTGTTTTCCTAAGCGGAGGTTCTAGTCCAGAGGCCCGAAAATGTGCGTAATTTCATGATTTTTTTTGAGAGTACATACATATTTTTTTTTTAAACTGTGGCATTTATTTGTCTATATTTTAAAAAGTTTACAACATGTTTTCCAGTAAAACCCTTTTTAAAAAACTGGGGATCCTTTGAAAAAAAACAGTAGAAAATCGATTTAAGACTTTTTTTGTCTCTTTTTATTTGTTTTAACGTTAAAAAAAAAACAATACTAAAAAATGTTTTTGACAAAATATTTGTTTTTCGGCCTACGCGCTCTCTCGTCTATACACTATAACTCGTAAAATAAATTAAACAGGGATATATCCTTTTGCTTACACATTTTTGAGACCTTAAGGATGAAAATAAAGCAATTAAAAAAAAGTTTTTTGGTCGATTTTGACTAGAATCTCCCCTTAAATTTACACAAAGCGTTCGTTGGGTGTTTCTACCTACCGATTTTAAAGCGCCCACAAAGTGTTTAATAAGTGTAAGATTTCATTAACGAGTAGAAATCTAAATTAACGCGTTTTTTGACTGTCTGTACTAGTGCGCACTGAGTGTACCATTATAATTTTCTGGCGCGTTTAAAATTATGCGACAAAAATACATGTGGTATACACTGGTGCGCACTTGTGCAGCCAGTGATAAACGCCATTATGTAGGATTTATGTAAAATAACGAAAGCATTCGTGTACATTTATTTTTTAATGTATGTTGAGTGGACAATCATTCTGTGAGTGGTACGTGTAACAGTATATAGGATTCCCCGATTTCGGACGAGACGGGACAAGGTTATATGCCGTAATAATTAACGTATTCGGTCGACTGCACCGGTGCGATGAATGTATTTGGTATTGAAAAACTAACCCGCTCGCGGTAGAAGTTGTTGTTACTCTCCCGGGACAGATTATAATGTCGTGACGTAACAAAGAAATGGTGCAAGGATGGTGCAGCACCGGGATATCCAGTGCAGCCCGTCGAAATAAATGTCAAAGACCAACTGAAAATCAGTGATATTTATAATATGTACAGAGTGGAATAATTTAATTACCTGTTACCTACTTCAAATAAGCATTTACACAGAGAAAAACACAGTTCTAATAGTAAAATATATATTTTCATTTTATTTTAGGAACGTACATTGTAATTAATAAATTTGATAAGTTGTTTTTTAATGGAAGAGCACCGTTTCAGCATCTAGTATCCTGTAATAGATATAAAATTTCATTACTATTTTAATTTTAAAATATTTAAACATATTTTATAATCAAGTTTATGTAAGCTCGTAAAAAAATGTTTAATATATTATTAGACGATGTACGTATAACAAAGTACACAACATATTCTACTAATTCAATTTATTACGGAATTCAAATTTAACACAAGTATGTATATAATTATCATTATCCAGACAGGCAGAGAGCTGCATTTTGCCGCATAAAAGGGTCCAGCGGGGAATAAGACGTCAGAATTCCGGAATATGCGTCATCCCACAAGCAGCAAATTTGCCAGAAATTTTCCCCTGCGGAAAATTCTCGGGGATTTATACGGATTTCTGCCGAAGACAGGAACGTAAAGACGCATACAGAAGCGCGTGATAGGGAAGTGATGGCATGTGGAAAACATTCACGCGCATGGATATCGCGCACCGTGCGCTGATTGACCCGCGGTACGTGCGGTGTACTGCTGGATTCAAACGCCGCAGCCTGCATAAGTATCTTATAGAATTTATGAAAAATGTTTGTTATTTCACGAAACAAAACACGGGCAAAATTCAAATTTTCGCATAAAACATTCGTAAATACATTTCTTGAAATAATTATAAAGAAACAAATATAAAATTTAAAAGGAATGTATTTCATATGAGCTAACGAAATATGCGGTTCGATGTTTCCGCTGTGAAATTCAATTCATAAGGTATGAATGAGGTATCATTGATATCCATTAATATCAATGTAATTTAGCTTAAATTAATAGATCTATAAAGTAATTGTAAATAATTCCATTTGCCATCGAAAACGTAAGATGCCGAAATTCGATAGGCCATTTGAAATACATTCTTGGTGAATGAAGTATTTTTTCTTTATAATTATTTGAGGAAATTTAGGTAGAATTGATTTATGCGAAGACTGGACTGTTTTACATGTATTATTTCATGAAATATCATACAATTACTCCGTTTATTTCGGAGATTCACATTGAAACTTAAATTTTTTAACACTTTAGTTAGTAAATTGACTTGTAAAATAAATTATATATTCTGTATGTCTAGATAACGGTTAACTAATTTTCGGATATTTTTTGTATATATATACATATATCGGACGTTCCACGTGAACTGGACACCCCACCTGTCCAAAATTCACTTGCACCAAACAAGGTTTGTTTACGCTTAAAATTTAGCTTAATGTCTCTACTTTCGAATGCCGTGTGGCCTTTTTCGAAATTTCAAAATGGCGGACACAATATCGCGCCCAGAAGAAGAAAAGTAACAAAAAATAATTATAAACCCTGCAAAAACAGTACAATAAGACGCAATAAAAAATTTAGTTCACACCTTAATTGTCAGTTCGTATACGTACTTTGCCTTCCTTATATGGTATTTAGAAAAACTCAAAATGGCGGATCCAATATGGCGGATGGAATATCAAAGCTTGGAATTTTTATTTTAAAAAATCTGGACATATTCTACGTGAAATTCTAAACACAAATGCTGTCTTGTAAATTTTCGTAAAAATGAATCGTTCTTGAAATAAAAATTCATGAATAGTGAAACTTTTGTTAACCGACGGCATTAGCGTTACCCGAGATGTACCGCGTGGAGGTCGCACGTTCGGATTTACATCTCTTCGGGGTGCTTTGATCAGGTGGTTCCCCTTGCCGTCACCTGTGTGAGATTTAGCGCGTGTGTGTGAGTGTGTGTGTGTGTGTGTGTGTGTGTGTGTGTGTGTGTGTGTGTGTGTGTGTGTGTGTGTGTGTGTGTGTGTGTGTGGGTGTGGGTGTGTGTGTGTGTGTGTGTGTGTGTGTGTGTGTGTGTGTGTGTGTGTGTGTGTGTGTGTGTGTGTGTGTGTGTGTGTGTGTGTGTGTGTGTGTGTGTGTGTGTGTGTGTGTGTAAGTAAGTAAGTAAGTAAGTAAGTAAGTAATTTTATTTATGGCTCGTGCTAATGCTACGTAGCCAATCAGATAGAATACAAGTAAGATAACAAGTGTTTCAATACAAGAGTTAGTTGAGAACGAATTAATACCATCAGGGATGAAGAGCGTGGAAATAGTAGATATAATGGTGAGCTAAGGGTACGGTCGCAAAACAGAAAATATCAAAGTTTAAATGTTGAACTATAGATAAAAATAAAATTATATATCGCATTACAAAATCACGCGGTCAAAATACATTGATTAGAGTTTTCAGCCTTTAGTAGCCATTCGTAAAGCCTATTCTTAAAAGCTGACGAAGTAGATGACCTCCGGATATTTACCGGAATTGCATTCCACAATCTCGATGAAGTTACTACAAACGAGTTCGAAAGGCGTTTGGTACGGTGTTTATGGATACGTAATATATTTGTTCCGGGTCTTAATACTCGCGAAGTTTGGGATTCCCGCCAAATGTATCTTTTGTAAAGATAGTCCGGTTTCCTCTCCGTAATTATTTGGAAGACCAAAGAACCTATAAAGTAGAGCCTGCGGTTCACCGAAGATAACCAGCGAAGTTCTTTTCTAAAGGGTGTAATGTGCTCAAACTTTCTACGGTTAAATATAAAACGGATGCAAGCATTGAGCATACGTTCAACCCTCAGGCAAGAGTCGTGGTCAAGATCATTAAAAACAGCACAACAGTAGTCAATATGTGGAAGAATTAACGAAATGGACAAACGGGTTTTTAGTTGACGGGATAATGCACGAGAATTCTGCCAAAGTTGTCTGAGCGAACCGTAGACTCTACGAGATATTAGCGTGACGTGCTCCTTCCATGACAGCGTGTGGTCAATCACAAGTCCCAGACTCCTAACCTTATTTGCCCAAGGAATAGTTTCACCTTTGACAACCAACGGCGAGACTCCCTCGAGGTTGAGACCGCCAACGCACTGCCTGGTACCGATGAGAATGGCTTGGGTTTTACCGATATTTAGAGCGAGATTATTCGCGAGAGCCCAGTCCGCGAATCTATTAGCATCCTCAGAGATCCGCTTAATGCCATCTTCCAGTTCAGAAAGTCTGCATTTCAACAAAATTTGGGTATCGTCGGCAAAGATATTATGGGAACTGTATCGTAGAACAGAAGGAAGCTCATTAATATAGATCGAGAACAGAAGTGGACCCAATACGGATCCTTGGGGAACTCCAGATAGTAGGGGAAACCAGTCGGACTGTTCACCCCCAGGTCCCACAATAGTCTGCCGACGGCCCAACAAGTACGAAGCGAACCACTGAATAGCTCTATTAGAAAAATTGGCTGCTCTTAGTTTTACCAACAAGAGAGAATGGTCAACAGTGTCAAATGCTCGACTGAAGTCGAACAGAATAACAATGCTGACCATTCCCTCGTCCATAGCAAACCGTATCTCATCTGTGACATTTAAAAGTGTAGACTGGGTACTGTAACCCTGTTTAAAACAAGACTGAAAAGGGTCAAACCACTGCTTGCTACCAAGAAAGCTAATAACTTGTTCATAAACTATTCTTTCTAGAACTTTAGAAAGCGCACACAGGATCGAGATCAGTCTGTAATCAGAAGGATTAATCGGATTGTTCACCTTAGGTAGAGGTACAAGAAGGGCATCTTTCCAGATCTGAGGAAAAACGGCCCCTTGTAATGACTCATTGAAAAGTTCTAAAAGGAAGGGAAAAATTGCAGGTAGAGCCTTAAGTAGGAAGCTAGACGAAAGCTGATCAACACCTTTAGTGTCAGACCGAGTGCGACGTATATGTCTGTGCAAGATATCAGGCGTTATGATAGGAAAGAAAAAACGTTCTTCATCGAAAGTGTCATGGAATAGTTCTGGTGGTAAATTGTTTAAGGAGATCGGAGCATTGAGTGTAGTTTTGGTGGTACTATACGATGCTATTTCATCGACCGAGCAACTTAGCGAAGCTTTCGTGGCAGACGAACTTAAGATACCCATTTTACGGATCTCGTTCCAAAGTGCTTTGGGATTTTTTATCGAATCTAATTTATTCAGAAAGTATGAATCGCGTAATAATGAAAGCTTAGACTTATACATCTGGCGGGCTCTTTTAATGGCGACTTTTAGTTCGGGCAAGCGTGTTCTTCTATAAGCTCGTAGCAAGGTATCTCGATTTCGTTTAAGAACTCGGAGTTCCGGGGTATTCCAGGGAATAGTGCGTTTGCCAGGGGTAAAAACACGTTCAGGGGCATGTCTGTTGAGAACCTCTAACAGGCCATCGCTAAGGAACCTGCACATTGCGTCGGTATCGCCCAAGCCCATCATAAAGTCGGTCCAGAGCAGGTTGTCAATATCCAGTAATAAATTATCGGTATTAATGTTTCCCATATTTCTGCTCTTAACGGTATTTAAAGATCGATTAGGAGCCTGGAACCTATAATCGACTGAAATTAATTCGTGGCCACCAATAAATGGCACCATAGTTTGATCATAAGAAATAATATTATTAAAGTTAAGGACTAAGCAATGATCAATCCAGGTGTCAGAACGATAGTCGTGGTGCGTAGAATTATATGGTACAATTTCGAGGTTATTAGCAGAAGCAAACTGTCTCAGATAATAGGAGGCCCTATTATCCTTGTTAAGATCAATGTTGAGATCACCAAAAATGATGATGTCATTATATGAATGACCCAACAACTACAGCGATTCTTCAAATTTATCGAGAAACGGTAAATTAGGCGCGCGATATATGACAGACAGTAGTAAAGGAGGTGGGCCATGGGCCTTAATTTCGAAGGTAAGATACTCGATGTGGTTAGGTAAATTATTAGAGAGTGCGAGAATTTTATATGAGAGAGATGCATGTACGTAGGCAGCAACACCACCACCTACCTCTTTTACTCAGTCTGTCATGCCGTAAAAGACAATAATTCTTAATATTCAATAATCTATCTGAATGAGATGCATTAAGCCATGTTTCCGTTATAAGAATAATGTGGTACAAGTTATCGGTAAAAAAATTTCTGAAAGAGTCCATTTTATTAGCCGAATTTAAGGATTGAACGTTTAAGTGACATATCCGAAGTGTAGATTCACTTGAAAAAGTTCCTGAGTTGAGGTTGAGAGAAGGCAACGGTGCAGGTGATGTGTTGGTTGGGCCATTCACCACCAGTCAGGCCGAGATTAGTTGAAGATCTTCATTACAAAGAATTTTGACAGCTGGCGCACCATTTTGCGGGCGAAAGTGAACGATGCCTTTGTAGATGTAGCATCTCTTACTGGTGCTATTCCTGCACAGGGCCTTGCCTTTTTTGAGAAGTTCCAAAGTTTCTGGAGGCAAGTGGTCGTTGACGTAAATCCGCGAGTTAGGAAGAGAATTGCTGAATGATGATGAGAAAAGTGATTTGGCTGTTCTCATTCCAGAGATAAAAGCTGAGCGCAAATGAGGCGACGACAGACGGACTAAAACTGTGCGTGGTCGAATGTTGGTAGACTGACTACCAGGTTGAGTTGCTTCTGTGACAGATTGCCCAGCGGCAGCATTAGATCCAGACGTAAATTGTCTAGATGGTAGATGGTAAGCAGTGAGTATGTCGCGAGCTTCGACAACCACTTTGAGAGCCCTGCCTATTTGAAGAGCGATATCACGTAGATCTTCATTTTCGGTTTCATGTAGTCCCGAAATAACACAATCGCAATTGCGATTCTCGTAACCGTGTACTGCTAGCCGTGAATTTATTTCAGCAATTTTGTCGGAATTCGCTTCAATTTTAGCTTCGACGTTTTTCACACGCTCAGTAAGATTGAGAACTTGATCGAGTTTTGACTTGATTTCTTTGATGTCTTCCGATGTACTGACATATTCTCGATAAAAAGTTTGGAAATCAACCTCGGCTTCCGAGGTGACCGATGAGCAGCTGCCAGAACGGAGCAGCCGCGCTGGTGCGATAAACGTCGTATTGGCTTTCCTTTTCTTACTTTGCGAAGTAGTGAAACAACACATATAATCACCCGATTTACTAAATCCGCCATCTGTTGCACAAGTCTTATGATAATCGCTGTGACGAGATATACAGGAGATAAGTTGATCAGTTTGAATTGCGACTGCACACATTTTACAAACCGAGCTCATTGTAATTTATAATTATTAATAAAAAGTAAATGTAATTGTTGCTAGTTTGAAATTCGTATATAGCTGTCCTTCTTTACTAATGAGAAAAATTAGCGAGGTAGCAAAGAACGAGAGTCGAAGGTGAACCGTACGCGCCGATCCAAGGCGCAGCCAGCAAGCCGTGGGAGAAATGATAGCTTGATGCGAAATCGACTATCAATCAATATAAATACTCAATACACTCTCAATGCACTCGTAAGTCTGCACTAACACATCCGTCGCAAGCAACATGTACGTGATCAAAACAAGAGAGCTTCCAGAAATCCAAATCA